>QCXZ01000137.1:25659326-26224660 GCA_025024175.1 Rhyzopertha dominica
AGTATCAAATAAAAGTAGATTAAATACATAAGCAGTCCTCAAAAGACACTGTCATAATAGGTTTAGTTGCATATTAGTCAATTTTTTTTAGTAATGTTATAGTCTGAACACACCCTGAAACGTCACACTCTAATTTCGCCAATTAACAAAAATAGGTCTTAAGTTAAAGGAATATAATGTACAGCAAAAAACACCAAACTTGAACTCTACGTCAACGTTGAGTGTAACCATCGCAATGGATGAGAATGAGATTAAATGAATGTAATTGTCTGCTGTCCGCTGCCACAAAATATTTGTTGATGACGTACAGGTTTCATGATTTTAACTGTAGGTAGGCAAATATTTACTACATTATTTAGTATACCACCCTGCCCTCTCACGTCATAACTCTAACGTTTAGCAATATTTTTTCGTCTTTCTATTCGTTTTTTAACTAGTGTGCAACGGACGTATAGGTATACATTCACAATTTGTAAGCAAACTAAAGAGGCTCAGTTGTGATAAGTATTTACGAAAGAAAAAAGACAGAACACGTACTTCCTATGAAAAATACATGTGTAAGATTGGAAGATTATTATTTTTGTTATTGGTTATAAGTACTGTTCCATAATAAAGCAATATTCTTCCTGATGCTTGGAAAATAAAATAAAGGTTATACAGAAATGGGTTACGGAAGTGCAKATTCGTAGATTATCACTTGATTCGGCTTATTTATTTAATGCAATATAACTATGACAAAAAACTGCTTAAGGAACCTCGTGCTCACTGTTTGAGGGTCGCCGCATTGAATGAATGATTCGTGTAGTAGAAATAGCAATGCAAGTTGTCTGTTAACATATAAACATAAAATAACCAAACTGTAGTTTAGTATTAGAGTATAGAGCCAAGGCAGGCGTATTGCAATAATGCGGAAATTTTTATTCCCATTTCGCGTTAATGTTAAATATTTTGTTTTCTTAGGTGTGGTTTATTCCAAAAAGGGATATGTTTTTAAAGTGGCTTGTTGGACAATTAGCTATGGTTTGGACAAGGCAAATCTGCTTCTAATCTTTTATTACAAATTTCTGCTGCTACTTTTTAAGGTAAGTTGATCGATTCATTCAACGTATTAGAATTCAGATTTAATCCTTTTAGTACTGCAATCATCAATTAGAATCAAATAATGTAAATCAGGAACAGGACAATGATGAAGAAGATATCTATGTTGCAAGAGGAATTCAAAATGCTCGAATCATTAGAAGAACCTTTATATTAAAACCTGCACCAACTTTGGCTGAACATATAACAGAACAGGTGTAATATATATAGTACATAAAATACTTTGAGATAAAATTCATGCGATTTTTACTAGGTACAAAAAGATAATTATTATGAATTTAACATGGATTATCTTTTCGACTACATAACTGCTGGTATGGAAGCAGTGGTAGAGGATCAAGTAATAACCGCGTTTACTCCAGAATACCTAAATGAGTGGAATTTACTTACCAGAAATAGAAGAAAGGAAAAATTGCCATGGACTGTTAAAATTATATGGATATGGGGTATTATTTTCAGATACGGCTTATTACTTCCTCTCCGATTTATAATGATGTTATTATCGGTAAGACAAGTTACTTAACATTTCCGAGGTAGCCAATATATATGTTATTGTACAATAAAAGCTCGAAAATTGGTAGGGAGTGTGCAAAAACTTATTTAAATTATTTAATTTTGGGTTTTTACCCAAAACACATGATAAACAAGACATTTTGAAACGCATAGTTTTTCCACACGATATGAGGAAACATCCCTGAATGGAACATTTTCGATTACAGCTAATTACGTAGTTGTTTTTGGCTCTTATTTCATTGGCAGGAAAATCCCTAGAAGTTATAAAATCTTCAGTGCAAGTGGTAAATTGGGTCCTGCTATATTTATAACTGTATAAATTCCAGAACTTGCGAGATAAAAACGCCTTTTCTTGAGTTTTTATTATAATAGTTTACTAGGCTTTTTAATTTCTCGGAGCGTATAAGCCTGAAATTTCTTGTGTGGTCCAATTTTTCTTTTTGATTGTATCGCTTAATATTTGGTACACTAAAAACGTGTTTTATTTCATTTAATTGTTGCTGCGTCATGGACAACTAAAATAACAAAATTAAAGCACAACAGTGACTTTGAGAATTATACGCTTTTTTATATATTTATTCGGGACCTATTTATTCCAGCTACCGCAAAAAGATAAAATGTTGGGAACGACAAACTGCGAAAATCTTCGTTATCAACAGAACAGTGATTTATTACTATTTCCGTTGTATTCGCTATTTAACATTCTGTATATAGGTATTGTTTTTGTTCAGTTGGTGGACTTTCAGTGGTGTTTGAAAAATTTTTCGTCAACATTCCCAAATGATTTTCAATAGTTGCATATATCTACATTTTTTCATGTACCTATGAATTTCTCTTTAACCTAATATGACTAGCCGAATTCATTAGCTTAAGCATTAGCATTTCTAATTTTTTTTGCCTTACTTTTGCATTCTTTAACAAATTTTTCTATAATGGGTTCAATGTTATGTGTTATTGCATGAACGCCCTACATCCAACCCATTTTTTCTGTACTTAGGAATAGGTATATCTTAAGTAAATATCATTAGCTACTAAACATTATCATATTACCAAAAGTATTCGTTCAAACTTTTTTATTAACACTTATTGGATGAAAGTAATGGTTATTCTATGTTAATAATGCCAATAAAATATGTGAAACGTTTTCTTTACACTTAACCGAAGCTCAATCAAACATATACATTAAGTTAATAGCGATTTGATTTTCATTAACCAAAGAAACTAAACATTATTTTTTTAACATGATGCAATCAAATTGTATACTTATACATAGTATGGCTTTAACTCCAACCGATGTTTTTTTTTTAACTATTGAATACGTGGTCTTTATTTTCAGATTATAATTATGACTTGTGGTACTGCCATAGGAAATCATTTACCAAACTGTCAATTTAGGCAAATATTAATCAGTGATGTGGTAATAATTTGCCAAAGAATAATTTGTTTAATGTTTGTTAAAGTTAATTTCCATAATTTTAAATATAAACCAAAAAGTGGTATTTGCGTTGCAAATCATACTACTCCAGCAGACGTGGCCTTTTTGATGACTGATAATATTTACTCCTTGGTAAGTAGTTAATTATTTTAATGGTTTGTAGAATGTAGACTAAATATCAAAGATATGGGTTGGCTTCAGAAGGAGCACTTTCTGATTTATAATTTAAATCCAGATTATTTTGAGTATTAAACAAAAAATTACAATTCCAAGATGTTTGCAAAATTGCCATATACAGGGTTAGTCGAAAGTATAGAATAACTGTTATAAGTTAATATGAACTTTATAGGAAAATATCATTAACAAAAGTTCTTTTGCTAATTATTACTTCCACATCCAACGGATAGAAAGTACTGTAAACGATATAAATATTAAAAAAATTGTATTTGCTCAATCGTTTTAAAATGGTCTAAAACGTAAAAAAACAATTTGAGCAAAACAAATCTTGTCTGTGTCTGTGGTTTTGTGTGGACGCGATAACTTTCGAAAGACTTAACATATAAACTTTAAATTTGGCACACATATAAACCTCAACTACCCAAAGTGACCTATTGTTTTGGGGTAAGTAGTGTATGGGGAAGGGGGTGAAATTGGGGGTAGCTACCTTTTTTGTAATTTTTTTTTCGTTTTTGTATGTGATTAGTAGTATAACTGTGAGTATTATTCGTCCTTATAAATTTTCAGTGCAGCAAACTGTTTAGAAGATATTAGCAAAAAAGCGTCACTGTCCACACGATTTTTTTTTAAATTTTAGTATTAGATAGTAAATCACATTTCTGATCGGAAAGCACTCTTGTAAATTTTCTTTTTGCGTTAATAATTTTCGTGTTATTTGGAAAAAACATATTTAAAAATTTATGTATTTTTGCTAATATGGCGACAACCGTTTGTCTTAGAAAAAAATGTGTAGAGATAAAAAGGCTCAAAACCTGATTACTGATCGCATAGTATAAAAAATAAAAGCGTTCAATTTGCAGCGGTTTTTCTTAATTTCTAAGCAGCGTATTTCTTTGTTTTTTATAATAACAACCCAGCGATTTTTGCCGATTTGTATAGTTTTTGTATCACTGAAATATCCTGGTGTTTATTTTATACGGTTTGATAAAATTTATGAGAAAAGTTGTGTTTTCAAATAAACGACAACTCTTAAAAAGTAAGGGGGCTTCTGGTTTTTTCATGCCAGTGTGCCAGAATTAGACACAATCTCAGTCTGTTTATTTCTGATATCTTGAGTAGATATGGAAAAAGTTTTACTTACAACGAATGGAAAATAAACTGATTGCCTACGAGTAGGCATATTGAAATTTAAGTTACATTAAACTACTGACACTGAGTAAAGCACTTATTTACACCAACCTCTCAGTATTACGAGAGATTTCCACTGCTCATAACTCAAAATCAATTGTTTCTTACATCAGCAAAAAAGACGTTAATAGTATCTAGTGAACCATAACAATTTTCAAAAGAGAATAAAATTCTAAGTTTAAATGAGTACTTTGCCATTTTACAGTTTTGCTGGGAAATACTAATCAAATATTTATTAAATGATTTTTATAAAATGTGCCATTAAGTATCATTCGATGTTTCAGACAGGACAAAAACATAATGGTTTATTTGGTATGTTTCAAAAATTTTTTGCCATCCATAAGAGCCTCTGGTTTGATAGATTTCAGCTTCAAGATCGAAGTGCTGTAATACGAAGGTTAGTTTTACATTATAAATGAAAATAAAATAATTATTTTTTTTGTTTTTTATATTATTGCAGGATGGAGGAACATATTTGCGATCCCAGTAATCCACCCTTGTTACTTTTTCCAGAAGGCACTTGCATAAATAATACTGCAGTAATGCTGTTTAGGAAAGGAGCTTTCGAACTTGGTTGTCCAATTCACCCAATTGCTATTAAATATGAATCAAGACTTGCTGATGCATATTTCAATAGTGCTAAGCATTCGTTTGCACAATACATGTTTTTGGGTTTGACCAGCTGGATGGGAGCGTGTGATATATGGTACTTACCTCCGATGAGCAGAAGGAATGGAGAAAGTTCTATTGAATTTGCAGCCCGAGTGCAGAAAGCCATTGCAAATCAAGCAAAAATCGTAGACCTTAGCTGGTAAGTTTGGAAGTATAATAAATTTGTCCAAAACTGAATGCAGAAGGAAACTAAACATGTCCTATGCATCTTTTTGTCATTCTTTCCTCTTACCCTTTTCCATTTTTAGGGACGGAAGCATCAAACACGTCAAGCAAAAGGATTACTTTAAAATACAACAGCAAATTAAATTCTGTGAAATGTTATATCGTAAATTATAAATATACTATTATTATACAAAAATAAGTAGATACAATATAAGTAATGTAGTTATTTATTATACAAGCAGACAAAATTATGTTCTTTAGCATTGAAATGTTAGTCGATAATTAAATTTTAACATTGTGTATAATATACAATTCTTCTATTGATTTGTATTTTTGCTATAGCATTTTATCACCAGAAAATGTAAAAATTATTACTATTCTTATATCATATATATATTTTTTGTTATTTCGGTTTCATGATGACTTAAAATGTAGAAATATACTGCCCTCCCCGACACGGAAGAATAAGAATCATTGTCCGTGGGAAACCAATGGTTAAAAAATCTCGCTTCATCTATGATCTACAAAAAGGTGGATTTATAAAAGTGGAAAATTGCAAAATTATTAATAGTGCTAGAGAAAAGGTACTCCTGGCATACTTATGTACTTTTTGGAAAAGTTAAAGAAAGCAAAATCCCAACACTATGGTTTTACTGCTCTATTTTAAAATCTATGCTGTTTCTGAATGAAAATTGTAACATTTCAAAGTAAGTAATATGTTTAGTCTAACGAATTTAATGCCAAATAACATTGTGCAAATGTTTACAACTACAGTCAATTAATACCTACCTACAGGGTGCGGCAACCAAACTTGCTGATTTGAACAGGGCGCCATGGAGGGAGTGGATGTAAGACATGGGTGGGGATAGGCATGCGCAGGTGTCGTTTGGGAAGTTTGTTTGTTATTATTAGCTAGAGGTGGGCATTTCTATTCTTTTCAGTGAGGCGGTTCACTGCATCTGCTTCTTTGAACTGAGCTGACTCAGTGAGTCGGCTCAAAAGAGCTGCAAGATCCCTACGATTCGCGGTCATATGAATATCGTCACGGCTCTCTATCAGTCTCTATTTGATCTAGATCTCTCGTATCCGAGACGTACTTAAAGTCTGGATTTACGTATTTTTTTTTTGTTGGACAAGCCAAATTATCAAATTTAAAATTAAAACCGGCAGTAAACTTGATTACTCCCTCGTCTGTCCAGCAACGAGGGGAAGAAATAATATTTTTAATTTGATATACTTTTGTGAATTGTAGAGTTGTGTTATTGTAGTTGTTCGCATAATGATGTTTTATTTTTTGTTACATACTACCTTTGTTGCAAACCCATATATTTACGTTCGTTAAAACGTCGACTTTCAGTTATTAATTACCTGGCTCATGTCGTTTACATAGATTTTGTAACTATGTACCTGTGTACCTACTTAACATGTTGGGAAAAAGGACGGATAGAACACAGCTCGCCGGAGTCGTATCAATGAACGATAGCTGCGTTCAGTTGTCACGTTGTCAGTCAGCTTGGCAATTCAGTTCAGTTCGGCGCTGAGCCGGATAGCTGCATCTACTGAAATAAGTGAGCTTCCTCAACAGCTCTTTTGAAAGAGTCGGCTCTTCGATGCAGCTCACTCCTGAGTTACACATCTCTATTATTAGCTTCAGACTTCAGATACAAGAGTCTAGGGAGAGACGCTCTACTTTGGCTACCGAGCTTGCGCATGCGCATGATTACCTGCATATGCGTTACGAGGCGAGATTAATTCAAATTCGAAGGAGACAAGGCTCACTAAAACAGATACATAGTTAGCATGTTACCAATGTACAGGATGATCGATTAAGAGATATGATCGATCTTATACCATATACGATAAGTTCTAGAGCTTTGGGGAAAAATTGTCAAGTGGCAAAGCGAAATTGATAGAAATTATTTTTGGATCCGTAAAATTACCAAAAATGTAATAAATGTATGCAGCAATTAATATTAAAAGATTATCTCAACAAAACTGTCATTTTTGTAAGTTTTTTTTTAAATAGTAAGCAAAACTGTCTGTCTTGAAAACAGACATTGTAAACAGTAATAATTCAGTCGGGTAAAAATTAGATTTTAAATTTAATAATTTGCAACCTTAATTCCTATATATTTAATCTTTTGCCAATTAAAGATGGTGGTATTTAGTTGTCAATAGCCATGATGGGTATTACTTTTACAATTCTTACGAATAATTAGTGTTCAGTTGTACTTTAATTTTACATCCTATGATAAGGAATTCAAATGTGTAACTTAAAAGACTTACGTTTTTTCTAACAATATTGGTCATTTATATGTATAGGATATACATGTATAGGATGTTGATAATTGTCACATAATGTACATTAGAAACACCATTTTTATTTGGCAAAATATAATATATATAGGAATTAAGGTTGCAAATTATTGAATTTTTACCTGACTGAATTATGATTGTTTAAAATGTCTGTTTTCAAGACAGACAGTTTTGATTACTATTTGAAAAAAAAATTCCGTACAAAAATGACAATTTTGTTGAGATACTTTTTAAATATTAATTGCTGCATACCTACGTTTATTACATTTTTTGGTGATTTTACGAATCCAAAAATAATTTCTATCAATTTCGGTTTGCTACTTAAGTTGATTATTTTTCGCCAAAGCTCTAGAACTTTTCGTATATGGTATAAGATCGGTCACATCTCTTAATTGGGCACCCTGTACATTGGTAATATGTTAACTATGTATCTGTTTTAGTGTGCCTTGTCTCCTTCGAATTTGAATTAATCTCGCTTCGCAACGCATTTGTAGGTAATCATGCGCATGCGCAAGCTTGGGAGCCAAAGTCATGGATGTATAAAAGAGGGGATGCAGCTTTCACATTCTAAACTGATGCTAATATGTGATCACAGTCTAAGCGTTTATTTGTAGAAATGTTCACGGTCACACACCATTTGGGCGTTTGCGTGCTTATTTTTATTTGGTTTTATGATGTGCAAGACGCAGGGAATGATTTCCATATAATTGTTAACGGTAGCAGTGATAAGATGATCAGGCAGTGTCAAATGTGCAGAAAGATTGATATACGTTAACCCAATGTATCATTTCACAGGTATGTAACACCCAAGTAGTATTTAAGGTTAAGATTCATAGACGTGCGGTATTTAAATTGCTTATTATGCCGATATTTTACAACACTACTACTGAAAGATGAATTGTTTGCTAGTGTATAACAAAAAAATGAGTTTTATATGTGTGCATAAATCATATTCATACAATATTTTATCCTATCTATTATTTTTAGGTTTCCGAAACATACTGAAGAATGCAAATTATGGCACGCCAATGCCGTGGAAAGAAAACAGTCTGTTATTGCGCTAACTTCACGCCATTTAGATGTTGGATTCACAACAATGCGTTTTCTGTCAATGAGATGCGGTATAGCTAAAGTGACCATACGTCCCTCATTTGGAGGGACAGTCCCCCATTTTAAGCTATCGTCCCTCCTCAATTAATGTCCCTCCAATGTCCCTCTTTGTGCCTCTTTTTTAAACATACAATATTTTCTGTTTGAGAAAAATAAAAACGATGCTATTGCTATTCGCTATTCGATATGCTTTAGTTTTGGTATCGGTTATTTCGGTATCTTTACGCGGTCAACCAATACCCGTAAATACCTGTAAAAACATAGTATAGCAGCTAATTATACACGTCGGTCTCTGGATGTCTCAGAGCGAGTAGCAACTAACAATGACCAGTAATTTAACTTATACCTTACGTGATAAATAGTAAAAATTTGTGAGAAACCATAACCTTGTTTAAAATCAATAAAAGTATTATCATTTTGATTGAGCTTAATTCTTAAACAATGGTTAATAATTCTTAAACAATGGTTATACCCTTCAACCAACGACAATGGTTATAATAATTAAGCAACTCACTGCTTCTGTCAGACAGAATCCTATTGAAGTTTACACAATTTAAGACGTTATTGTATTTGGAAATAATATTACGCAAAGTAGCGCGTGAAAAAACAGCATCAATACCGAGCTAGCGTAGGCGATCATGTATTTCGACAGGTTTCCAAGTTTTAATATTATAACTTGCCTATGTTTTTGTATTGTACCTATTCTACTTGTTTTTGTATTTACATTTGAACGAATATTCCAACAAACAGCCAGCGGAATGAGCTTATTGTCGGTATCGAACAAGCGCGAGCGATTGCGTAATTCGGTAAGTGTCTAAGTTTCGATACATAACCCACTTCCTTGCGCGAATTGTTTCCTATTCCGATTCTAGTTATATTCCGATTCCAGTAAAAAGTTTCCATTGCATCCTGTGGTGCTTATCATCGGTATGACAGTAAGCGCGAACCGTGTGCGCGGTGAAAATAATCGTATTCCGAATATTCTGAAACAATCGGAATCATCCGAATATTTGAATAATCGGAAACATTCCGAATATTAATTCGGATAGTCCCAACTCTAGGCTGTAGTGCAAGAGCTTTTTAAACACGATTATGTTGCTCGACGAAATGCATGTGAAGTCACCCTGATTGACACCAAAACTAAGAAAGATTAGTTGTTTTGTATTACCAACTCTTTGAATAAAGAGAGCAACTACATTGACACTGCGTTCTAAAATGTACCTCATCAGAAGCTTTAGTTAACTGTCGAGAAAAAAGATGCACCTGTGGGGATAAATCTTTTCTTTAATGTTCGTAACAAAATTGCTGGGTTTTTGAATTTACTGGATGCATAAAGTTATACAGGTCATTGTTTCCACCGTTCAGCAGCCAGGATGCTTGCACACTGATCTGATATGCAGGAGATTGGAAATCATCTGCTAAAGTAGTAAAAAAGTTGAGGTTTTAAAGAAATTACAGGCTGGAATAGAAAATTCTTGTAGGTCTAATTCACGTTCTACTATCACAGAACAAAAATTGGGTTCCATAACTTAATATTACTGAAAATTTTTAGAGCAAACCGATAATTAAAATTGTAATAAAAAAATAACCACTTTATCTACTCTTGATGTTAAAATATTATTTTATCTAGGTATGGTACCTATATGGGACTTTTCCAGAGCCAGCTTACTTATGACATACTGCTGTGGGGTAATCCAATGTAATGGTTGATGGTATTCAAACTACAAAAACAAGCAATCAGAGCAATTGCTGAAGCAAAACCCTTAGACAGCTGTAGACCACATTTTAAAAGATTAAGAATGCTTTACTACTACTGCACTATATATCAGCGAGGGAATGTATGCTATTTATAAAATAAAAACAACACGATTATTGCCTTCATCGAGAGCAACATATCTATGAAACCAAATTCAATGATAGCATTATTATGCTATACCTAGTACCCTCTGACATTGTCTCATAGAGGTTTTCTTGTGAAGGCAATCCAGTTGTATAATCACCTACCTGCAGAAATAAAAGAATTAAGCTACTCGAGATTTAAACCAGCCATACATACTTTACAAATAGATCTGTGTCCTTAGCACATAAATGAATTTCTACTTTCTTATACCAATCTAAATTTTTTCTTTTTGACGATGTTAAGACGTACAATTTTGCCAATAAGAAATAAAGCATTATTATTACTATTCTTGCGTCTAAAATGTTCCTTGAACTTTTGATTTGAATAGATCATCTGCTATAGAAAAGGTAATATTACCTATATGTTTATTATAAGTTTCTTTTTTATTAGGGTAGTGGACCTCTTTAGATTTACAATAAAACTCTTTTATTTGGCCAAGTTTTCGAGGTATGTTTGTCCTCTTCGTCAGGGCGTCTATTAGTGAAAAGTCATGAAGCAGGGTATATTACAAACAGTCTTACTTATCTATAACTTGAGTTTTCGTATTACAATAACAGCATTATTTTCGATTAATTTGATATATGAGAAGAGGACAAACATACGTTGACAGCTTGGCTAAATAAGAGTTTTATTGTATTTATTGTATTGTCCACTTGACTAATAAAAAAAAACTTATAATAAACCTCTAAGAACGACTGTGAAAACATTCTATATTATTTATATGTATATAATAACTCTGGCTTCACTTTTAGTTACATAAACTAAAAGTAGGCAACCAAGTATAAGTAATTGTAATTATGCTGATATAGTGTAATCATAATGTTGATCTTTGAAACAGTCGTCTGTCTGTTCTACAATATATTTAATTTAAATAGAACTAAAACGGTGAAAGAGAATAGAATGTATCCACTACAATGTAACCATAAATATGACTGGCCTTGAAAAGCTAAGGCCCAGTTGCACAAAGCATGGTTAACCAGACACCCTGGTTAACACACAGTTAACCAGCTCTTACCATGGGCAGCACCAATGAAGAACATTTCCATAACAACGGCCTGTTGACCACACGTTAACCAGGGGGACCGGTTAACTACACTTTGTGCAACGGGGCCTATACATTTTGTATTAGTCATATACTGATTTTTCTTGTTCACAGTCTATGTCAAGGCAAAAATTTATCGGAAGTTTACTCTGATATGAAGAAAACTGCCACACCCTTCCTCCTTCAAGAGATCCAAAATCCGTATTGATGTATATCATACAGTAAATATGCTCGTATGTAATTGCATAGAAGAATTTAAAAAAAATGTAGAATATAATTTCTTCAACAAAACTAAGATAAATAATTTCTTTACATACGAAGTTTGACTATTAAGTAATGCGACTGATAAAAAAACTTGTATATTTAAAAATTAAGTTACCTACATTGATTTGATTTTCGTGAAAATACTTCCCTTGGGCAGTTATACTTACATTGTTTTCACTTCTGTGAGGCTTTAACTGGTAGAGCTTTGAGTATCCTTGTCACGGGCCTTTGGATGTCAGTTACTGACTCGAATAGCGTTCCTTTCACAACTTCTTCTCCAAGGTAGGATTCTTGAATTACAGTCTTCCCAGGTGGCACAAAGCGCACTACATCTTTCCGGTCAAAGGAGCAATCATCATCTTTTGACCTTTGATGTGTTCATTCCTGTTTTCTTCAGATAATAATAACACATAAAAATGTTATCATGCAAATGAAGACAACACCAAAACCGAGCAGGTATACTGCAGGGTCTATGAAATTCACTGATTTGAAAGGTAAATTATAAATAAAAATAAAAGTGTAACAGAAAAAACGCAGGTGTATTTACTAAAAACAATACTACATTAAATTCCTACAATATTATTCAGCTCTCTTATTATCTAGGTCGCTTAACTGCTGTCTTTTAAATATCTCTAACAATTCGTCTGATGCTGATGGAGGTTGATGTAATTTTCGTGACAATTCTTCATTTGGGAATTCTGCCAGGTTTAAAGCTGGATCCCGAAATGTGTACGGTGTCCACGGTCCTTGGATTGAAGGGTAATCTGTATGTTGTAACTTTCGCAAACGCATTCCATGAAACTCGCCTGATTGTCGTTTTAGTAATTCGAGCCATTTAGTGATTTCTTCCTTCGTATAATTATGACAACTTATCCACTGTCTTTCACCATTCACTGCAAATTTAATTATGAAATAGTGAAAAGAATACTAATGTGCAGCTTACAATATTCGGCGTTTATTACAGCACCTCGATGTCTTCTCGGTTTGAGGTAAACCACAATACCTGGATTGTTTTTTGCAAATGAAACAAGCTCCGATTCAATAAAGTCTCTGAAATGAAAACTTGAATGACAGTAAATATTTAACAATTATTAAGTAATAAAGACCTCATTCCTCTGCTACCACCATGACTTTTACAAAATTTTAAAACAACCCTTTGCAACTGACATACATATCTACCGACACCGTTTTGTGAGGGTGTACGAATAAAACCAGATTTCATAAATAGGTGACTATTGGACATCTTGTATTTTCAGTATTTTTTGAAACTACTATTTAAGTTTGCGTTTGTGGTGCTAATGCAATAATTAGAGGTTAATCTTATTGTCAAAACATGACAATTGACAAATGAAATGACAATTTTAAATGGCAGAAATGAGCAATGTTGCCGGCATTTCATCAGGAAAAACTAAAAGGTTCAGGCACTATTTGTCACCCGTTATTAATAGAGTCGTTTCTAATTATAATATTTGTGTTAGTGAAACTATTTTATAATTTTATAATATGTTTATACAATTATTTTTATTTATTTTTTTCTGGTAACAACATATAAGAATATAAGAACTGGCAACGTCAATAAGTGAGCAACTAGATGCCGATAAAGGTGATATCTATTCGTACTTTAATATCTCATGAGACACGATAGATGACGCGAAGTTCTGTAAATATATAAATGAGATGGGATGATGGATATTTCATTTTTCCTGTTTTTTGGTACTAGATAAAACAAAAAAGCCTGTTTTAGTACGTTTTTGGTGACCAATGCGTAACCCGTAATAAGATGTTCTGCTTAGTGCTTACAATCTGTCAATGCTACATATCTATGTCGCCAGTTCAGGTATGTAATTATTTATAAGAAAAACCGCTGCTTAAAATTACTTCCTTATTTTCTACTTTTAAGGATGTTAGTATCTATTTGTTGAAATCTGAATTTCAAAACCATTTACATATTTTTATTAGTTTTTTTTAGCAACTACACATTGTTTGCTACAGACGTCAACAATTCCGAACGTTAAGGTAATTTCTTATTTCCTAACGTTTATTGGTTATGGCAATAATGTTAACTACAATTATTTTTTTAAACTAATAAATATATAGATTTAAGTAGGTAATCTCCTAAATGCTACGATGTGCTAAAGTGATTGCACATAATGGATATGTCATAAATTATTAATTTTACATATTGGTTCATACTTGTTGTGTGTTGTATGACAAATATTTAATCTGCCGAGTTTACCTGTTGCTTTACTTTTGTAAACAATTTCCGTTCTTGACTACTCGTACCACAATTTAATTAATAAATAATATATTTAATATATTTACTAAACTGTGCTTATACCCCCCACATGCTGATCCAAATTAAATGTCTACCGTTGGTAACTTGGTTAAAATACAAAATTGTTTATATTAGCAAACTAGTAGTATACTTATTATTATAGAATAATCCAAAACATAGTGAGAATTATGGTTTCGAATTTTGACGTCAAATACCTATATGTATATACTTTTTATAAAGGAAGTCTTTGGATATTGCTATTTTTTTGGTAAAACCTCAAATTTAAAGCAAGGATGACTTTCTTCTACAGTAAAAAATTACGTACATATTATTACAGTTTCTAAACATAAGAATTATCCTGCATATATTATAATGACTATGAAAAAATGATGTTGAAGAAGAGTTATCAGGGTACCTACACCGTAATTGGTAAAGGTACATTATGGAATTTATAACTGAAAATTCGAATAATTTCTTAGACGAACTCGACCTTTAGATATGTAGGTAGATTCTATATATTCTATATTACCAGCAGGACGGCGCACTCGTCCACAGTTACAGTTACTTATCGAATTCTAAGTACCTTTTTTCCCGATGAAGAGAAACCTATAATAGGTACCCCGCTTTCTGCGGGGGTATGTGGGACTCAAACCTCAAACTTCATCGAAAGGCCCATACTCACTAAAACCCCTCCTCTTCCTCTTACCCTACAACACGATACCGCCTCCTTTAGGCATTCTTTTTGTTGCTAGGCTGTCTTACTCTACTCCAACCTGACCCTTTCATCATCCTGCTCTGACCTGGCGCCATCTGTCCGTGTCCTGTAGCCTTCTTTCCTCCTCTTTCTTTTTCTCTGATATAGTTTTTACCATTTTCATTATCGCCCTGTACTTCGTTTTTCTCGCGATCATAGTTTCGACTATTCATTCTACGCTGCATGTTCATCCATTCTCTTTGTATATGCTTTGAAATATCCATGTCCTGTCAGAAACTGAGTGAGGAAGTTCATCCTCACCGTCTCAGGTCCGGTATAAGTCTCTTTGTCCACTGGGCCAATACCGTCATACCCTCCCAGCAGGCCCGTACCAGCCCGACTTTTCGTGGGGGGGGGCAAAATTTTGACTGTGCGCTCCCTCCCTACATTGCTGACACTAGCGACACTGTAAAAACCAGTGCAATTATTGTAGAAAGCGATTTATTGTTATTGATTTAGAAAAAAATATACTGTAAACATAAATTCCTTTCATTTTCAATTTTCTGTTAATTACCTATTTAACTTTCAGTTAATTTCATATTGTGGGGACGTAGGGGGCTAAGCCCCCTCTTGCCCCCTGGGTTGGTACGGGCCTGTCTCCCACTTCTCCTGCCAATGTTCTATCGTTCTCTCGCGATTTGTAACCGTAATTTCTTCCTCCTTCTCGTACATGTCACTCTTGTCTTCTTTCACTATTAATACTATTGGTGGTGTTCCGCTGACCCCTTGTAATGCCTTTGTCGACACAGTGCGGCATCCGCTAGTTACTCTTATTAGCAGCGCGTGTCTCTGATGAAGTTTGTCGAGAGTACGACTTCTGTGTATTTCGACCGTGAACCTTACGTTGGTTCTTTTTCTGRACTCCTTTAACAAAACCGATTCAGTTTTCAGGGGCGCCACTCTCAACTTGTGTCGTTCGATCCACCCTAACCGCTACTTTTAAAGCCCAATTTGCCCTGTGCATCAGATATTCCCTACTATCCGCGCTTACAAGCAGCGCGAGGTCGTCAACGAAGCCTATTGTTTTAACCCCTCCTGGCTTTTTCGTCTTCAACAGCTCGCCGTAATATATATTCCATAATAGGGTAGGGCCTAATATTGAGCCCTGTGATACCTCCGCGGTTACCACTATTTTAATGTGGTCCACAACCACCTCCCTGTTGCTTAGATAGCTATACAACTAACTTTGTAAGGTACCACAGAAAGCTGCGCCTGATCAATTTTCTCACCAGCGCTGTCCACTCCGCCGAGTTGAAGGCGTTCTGTACGTCAGAGCGCACTACTTAATTCTATCCCTTCTGACTTCTCCGACCACCCACTTGATGGCGATACGGTGGACCTGCCCTTTCTGAACCCGTACTGCTGCGGACTCAATTCTTCCGGTTCCCTTAAATGCCTCTCCAGACGGTCCCTAAGCACTAGTTCTAAAACCATCGCGATAGTTGGCAGCAGACATATCGGTCTGTACGACGAAGGTGCATCCATCTAAAGTCTCTAGATAGATAAGTACCACAATTGTTCGCTATTTTAGGGCAAAATATTAGAAAGAAATATAAGAGGGAACCGAACCAATCAAATTCGACATTAAAGATTATAAAACTGTCAGGTATAAAGTTCTCTCTCCCATCTTTTGCACTAAAATGGCACACGATGCGGTACTTTATTTATCGAGGGTAGTGGTTCCCAAACTGTTATCCAAGGGCGCCGCGAAATGTTGCAAAAAATCATAATTTTACTCCTGTTTTCAATTCAACTAAGACAAGTATCTACGAAGTAGAGATTATATTACTCTAGAACTAAAATAAGTTACTTTTTTACCAGCCTGCCAGTCTAAACTAGATGACTTTCTAGTTTTACGGTTTTAGTTTTAGTTTAGGGTTAGGTGGAAGAACGGAGGTACTCCGAACCCCGCCGTTAATGGTAAATCTGTTTGTATTTTAAACTTAGGTTAGCGGGCCGTAGAAAACCCTTAAATTATTCAAGGGCGCCGCGACTCAAAAAAGTTTGGGAATCTCTGATCTAGGGACTTTACATCCATCGACTTCCCCTGTTTGCTGATTTTTGGTTGCAGTCTGAGTAAGACATCCGGCGTGCTATTATCTTAATCGCTTGCGGTGGTATCCGATCTACCCTCGGAGCTCTCCCTGCGTTCATCCTTTCCACGACCACCTCATCACTTCCTTCGTCATCTCCACCCAGTCGTCCGATGCTTCTACTATGACCACCCTCTCCTCGTGTTGTGGGAAGAGGGCCTTGATGCACTCCACCTTCATCTCGGTGGTGGGGTTCACCGGTGGTCCCCCGACCAGGCTTTTGGTGACAGTCTTATACCCTTGCCTCCATACGTCTTGCTCCAGTTCTTTACAGAAATCCCTCCAGTGCTCCTTCTTCGTTTGGCGTATTMATATCTTCAATTGTCGCTTTGCTATTTTATACTCCGCCTTTTGCCTCTCGTATATTTTTACTGTTTCCAAATTTCGGTAGGATCTTGTGAGCTTCCTTCTAGCTTCCGCGCACTCTTTTTGTTTTCGATCTCCTCGCTACCTTCACGTGGGTGGCTCTTCCCCTTCTTAACGTGCTCGCCTCGTACGCCTCCTTCATCAGTTTTTTCGATTCTTGCAGTTTTAATCTCTTCCTTCTCCTTGTTGCTCTACCAGCATTTTCCACGTTTCCTCATACTTAACCCTGTCGATTGTGATCTTCTGCCTTTTCATCTTTTATATGATTCGCTATCGCCCCTCTGGAAGGTGGGCTTGTTCCCCGTAGTGTAGACCACCTCATTTAGGTCTGCTGTCATATCTGAGATGATATTGCCCCTCCTATTTTGGCGTACACTACTCCACAATGGTAACTTTGCGTTGTCCTAAATACCTACTATCTTTAATAATTATAGGATGGGAACGTATGGCTCTATTCAGAGCCCTCACAATCCACCAGACTTAACCCACTTGATTTTATTTTGTATTTATTATATAGAGAAAGGTACGATATAGTTGACATATTAAGGGTTATAATCATGGGCGTACCCAGCTTTTGGTCTAGGAGGGGGGGGGGGGCAATACAGGAACGTCCTGTAGAGTATAATTCAGCATAAATAGAAATAATAAATAATCTTCGTGGATTTTCTGCAAGACGACTTAAAACATCTTCTGTGAAATAAAAACCCAAATTATTTATATGTTTTCTATGTACACTGATCATACAAAGCTCGTTTATTACTAATTCCGTTATTGATGAACTCAGTTAGGTGAGGCGCATTCAGTTGCATCGCTCTCACGTTTAACAAAAAATGAGTTGATACATTTTAATTGGGAGACCCACATAATGTATAATGATATCATACGAAGTACCAAAGGAACATAAATTTCACCTTAAAAGTTCTACTAATAGGAGCACGATTTCTGATTCAGGATTAACACATATCAAAGACTAATGCATTAATCAATGGCTTTTAGTACAGTTTCAACTTCTCACACTAGAAGATTTAGAAATGTAAGCTGGGAGTTATTAAGTTATTAAAACTCAGATTGACAAATGCCTCAGCATTATGCGTCAAGCCAACCTTCTTAGATCGCCAGTGCATTGCTGTCAAAAATTAACCGACTACTTCATATTTTAACCAAATTAAGCTTCTTTTAAATAAACTGAAATATATTTAATTGCATTTTTAACAACACACCGGGCTTTAATTCGTGCTAATAATGCTTTTACTGGATTCCTAAAACTTATATTAAATAAACTGACTTTCATAAACGTGAGTTCGGATGGATTTTTAGTTTTTTGTGTTTTTTTTTGTATTAATTGTTAATATGCAATGTGAATTTAGAAATTTGGTACAAAAGTTAGTGTTATCACCGAATATATGACAGATTCTGATGTAATTCCATATAACAGTAGTTAGTTGAACAATCTTTATGGGGAAAGGAAGAATAGCTGAACTAAGCAGAAATCGTGTTATGACTCATTCTGACCAAGATAGTCTTTTAAAGCTATATCCGCCCTAAGACAACGATTCGTAATAACAAGAATGTTGCAGTTACAGCTTCAAAACGAACATGGCATCGTTTAAGCTTGGAAACCATTTGACAACGACTTATTAGAGAAGGTCATTTCCAAGGGTCAAAATATGAGTTCTGGATGAAAATTGTGAAATACTTGCCTATAAATTTTACTGTATGTACAATTTTGTAAATAAGACAATTTTTAGGTGTACACACAGAATTAACCAGTTAAATGTATGGGAAATTGGAAGGACCCAGAGTTGGCAATCCAGGTCCAGGGGGGGTGCAGCTGCCCCCCTTGCCCTCCCTTCGATACGCCCATGGTTATAATTAGAGAAAAAATAAACCAAATAGACTGTTGGACAGTACTAAGACAGTTTGAACTGCTCAAAACGGGCACATCAAGTTATTGTAGATCGGGGTGGTATTTTTGAGCATCTTTTTCAAATTGCGCTTCCTAACTTCATTAATTTTCGTCTTAGTTGAAAATTTGTAATACGTTCTTTCTTTTGAATTTGAAACTTTATCGTCAAAACTCGAAGGCACGAAAAAATACTACTAGGTTGCTAATTTGATTTTTTTTATAACAAAAATACTAATGGTGTACACTTAATTTGAATTATTTGTATAAAGTTATTACTTAATAATTTGCAAATATGATGTTATAGCATGTCTCGATTGTATTTCTTGTGTACATTCTGTCGATTGTTAATTTTCATATACTTAATTAACTATGACAAACTGGTGTTTCATATTCAGCATGTAATTATTAAATTCTTAGTTCACAAAGCTGTATTGATTGTATTGTATTCAAACATTCATTCAATTGTAATAATCTCACATCAGTCCTACTGCAACAACCAGGTAAAAACAATTTATTTATAGATTACAGTTTAGATACATCTACATTTCAGGTTGTATTAAAATTGAAACTTTGCAAACATTTTCCTTTCCTTTAAGGCAAATCAGTAAATGTATCGCTCTCGAACTAACAGATTTCGCTACTGCAACATGTCTTTACTATCGCCTTGTTGATATACAGTGTGTACAATTGACGTAATATGAACAATAACGATCGAAAATGTACCTTTTTACGGCAAAGCCTACCAGATAAATGAATTCAGCGTAAAAGATTTGTAAGTAAAGATGTTTAGTGCCGCTAAATTGACAAATTCAAGCTAAAATATCATCAGCTACACATATAAATTAATTTTAAATTTCAAGTAATTTATTATTTATATTATATAGGTATTCTTTATCATTAAGAACAACGTATTGAAAGCAGATAGTAGTAGATAGATACACTACCCTACTTACGATGCGCTACACATGCTGATGTAAATTGAGAACAGAGTAGACAGTAGACAAATGAAAGAATATTTAACCTTTTCTACATATTATTAGAAAAAGTTAAAACCGCCTTCACAGGCTGAAAGATGTAATAAATGATTTACGATTATTTCTTCAATGGTGTTCAGAGGATACAGAATGGGCGAGACGGATTACTAAACTTTTGCATCAATAATACAGAATTGCTACAGAATATCAATTTCCACTTGTAACACCTGAACAGCTATTGTACATATTGGGATGAATAAAGACTGATACATTTGGTACTGATGGTATAAATTTGACTATTTTGAAATATTGCACCCTTACAATATTCATTTTCTAACTAATATAATAATTTCGGCAATTTTGGAGCACACTTTTCCAAAATGTTGCAAGGCAGCAAGGTTATCCCTGTGCTCAGGTATCGAACCCCTAGTGAACTAAAAAATCTACGTCCACTAAGCGTACTACCTACACTCTCCAAATATATTTGAAAAGGTATATCTAACCAATTCAATTAATAGTCAGGCTTTCGTAAACAATATATACTTAGGTGCTGTTTGCTTTTGGATATTAAGCACGACATACTGAGGGCTGCTGATTCGGGCAAGGCAGCGCAGGCAGGTTTTGCTGTACATTAGTAAAGCAATTATTAGAGATAACATTTTCCTCGCACCTTTAAGCTACATGAAGTTAAGCAGGCGTGCTGTTGATCTGTTATCCAATTATTTTTCTGACAGGTTACAGTGTTTAGACCTTTGCGGTGCAGTATCATCTTTGTTACTGATAAGTTCAGGAATTCCTCAGGGTTTGATGAATTGGCTTAGGCTTTCACGGCCGGCGTTCACTTGATGAATTGAAGCTTCCGGGCTAGATGGCCGTGGTCGATGTCTTTTTCTTCCTCCTCTAACTGACGTTTCGCTTACTCCTGTGGCAAGCATCTTCAGAGTTGCGGTCGTGGACGTAATCGTCGCGACGAGCTCGCTGACTGATCGCTGGCTACTTTGGGTCCGGTATTTATAGTAGCGTCGTTCCGGTTGACTGAGTTCGTGGAGGGGGGCTTTACAGCGGTGCGGTATCTTTTGATCGGTGCTCCGTGGAGTGCGGGAATCCATGTTTTATTGATTTTCATCGTCTCTTCTTTGCACAACTACAGAGCATGTTCACATCAGCCAAAGAGAAACGCGACCCACTATCCTCAGGTGGAGTTTACCGGATCCCCTGTAGTTGTGGACAAGTATACATTGGGACCACGAAGAGAAGCGCCTTAACCAGGATAAGGGAACACGAGAGACATTGCCGTTTTGGCCAATCCAACAGTTCTGCGGTCGCTTCAAGAGGGACACGCCATCAGGTTCAACGAAACTCAAATGCTCAGCACCGCACAACCGTATTACCAACGCCTACATCTAGAAGCCATCGAGATACACAAGCATAACATTAATTTTAACCGCAAAGAAGAGACGATGAAAATCAATAAAACATGGATTCCCGTACTCCACGGAGCACCGATCAAAAGATACCGCACCGCTGTAAAGCCCCCCTCCACGAACTCAGTCAACCGGAACGACGCTACTATAAATACCGGACCCAAAGTAGCCAGCGATCAGTCAGCGAGCTCGCCGCGACGATTACGTCCACGACCGCAACTCTGAAGACGCTTGCCACAGGAGTAAGCGAAACGTCAGTTAGAGGAGGAAGAAGAAGACATCGACCACGGCCATCTAGCCCGGAAGCTTCAATTCATCAAGTGAACGCCGGCCGTGAAAGCCTAAGCCAATTCATCAAACGCCTCTACGGGGAGGATACGTTTCAACAAATCCGGCAACTGGAGACATTACGCAAGAAGAAAGCCGACCATCTGAGTTCTCCCACTTTTCTGCTGCGCTGCCGGGATAGCAAGACCATACCGAAGTTCCTGAGGACCAGGAGAGTTTTCACCACTGCACAAGCTCACCGGATCTACAACCGACTCGCACAGGCTCTACCAAGGGAACGAATCCATTTCTTGCGAAGGGAGCTCGCACGGGTGGATGAACAACTATTAGATATACACATCAGTAACAGTAACAAGATGGAGCACCACGACTGGGAGAAGATAGACAGGCTGACATTCGAGAGCATGCAGCAGAGGAGGGACACAAACAACAAACGCCAGATGAGGAAGTACGAAGAGATCAAGAAGAATACTGCCCAGAAACCGCCGACGTTGGACATCAAACGCACGGTCGTCAACCTCACGGACCGTGTGCTTACGGAAAGCGAGATATCTGTACTGGCGAAAGGAGGAAATTACGCTGTTGTGCCCAAAAAGGTTCCTGTGGAAGATATTATCGCAGGTGTGGAAGCCGCCATCCGTACTCTTCCCGCACACCAAGCAGAGGAAATTCGAAGCGAATCGTCAAGAATACTTAGGAAAATTAAGATGTCACCTACGCCAAAGGACAACATAACCGCAGATGAACGAGAAGCCATTAGGACACTGAATAAAGACACATCGATCATCATCTTACCAGCAGACAAAGGGAACGCCACGGTCATAATGCGAACCGCTGATTACCACAACAAAGTCCGGAGCCTGCTAGATCCAGCTACTTATGAGAAAGTCAAACGCGACCCAACATCAGCTGTCTTACGCGTGACTAACAAACTTGCAAAGGCTGCCTTTGATGAGGTCACATACAAGAAGATGTACAGAGCCGAAGCCCTCCCACCACGCCTCTACGGACTCCCGAAGATTCACAAAAAGGACGTTCCACTGAGACCCATTGTCAGTGCCATTGGATCACCTACCTACAACATAGCGAAACACCTAACCTCGCTGTTGCAACCGCATGTAGGCAATACTCCGAGTTACATCAAGGACTCTACCCACTTCATCGAGAAGCTCAAGGAAATCCGTCTGGGACCCGATGACCGCCTCGTCAGTTTCGACGTAGTCTCATTGTTTACGCCGGTACCCGTAGAAGATGCCAGTAACGTAATCGCCGAGATATTCCCGGAAAACATCGCTGCTGTATTTAAGCACTGCCTAAGCTCATCCTATTTTGTATGGAACGGTCAGCACTATAAACAGCTTCAAGGAGTTGCCATGGGGAGCCCGCTTAGCCCTATGGTAGCCAACCTATTCATGGAAAAATTCGAGAAGGAGGCATTGGACACCGCAAAGCTGAAGCCGACCACCTGGCTGCGATACGTCGATGATACCTTTGTAGTGTGGAGCCACGGTGAACTGGAACTGGAAAACTTTCTGGCATAGTAGACATCCGAACATCAAGTTCACCATGGAGAAGGAACAGGAAAAACAACTCGCCTTTCTGGACGTCTTGGTGACGAGACGCACCGGTACAGAGCTTGGACACCAAGTATACCGCAAGCCGACCCACACGGATCGGTACCTCAACAGGTCTTCGAATCACCACCCAGCCCAGAAAAGAGGTATTATCAAGACTTTAGTCGAACGCGCCAAGAGAATCTGCGAACCGGAACATCTGCAAGAGGAACTGGACCATCTTCATCGAGCCCTGCGAGCAAACGGATTTACAAACAAGGAAATTAAACGAGCCATGCGACCTCGCCGACAGAGTAGTGCCGTCACACAGGAACAGYCGGAAGTGATGGGGAAAGCAKACCTGCCTTACATCAAAAACATCACGGMCCGCATCGGGAAAATCCTTCGAACACACAACGTGTCAACAGTGTACCAGCCTACCAGGAAACTGCAGAGCATGTTCACATCAGCCAAAGAGAAACGCGACCCACTATCCTCAGGTGGAGTTTACCGGATCCCCTGTAGTTGTGGACAAGTATACATTGGGACCACGAAGAGAAGCGCCTTAACCAGGATAAGGGAACACGAGAGACATTGCTGTTTTGGCGAATCCAAGAGTTCTGCGGTCGCTGAACACGCACTTCAAGAGGGACACGCCATCAGGTTCAACGAAACTCAAATGCTCAGCACCGCACAACCGTATTACCAACGCCTACATCTAGAAGCCATCGAGATACACAAGCATAACAATAATTTCAACCGCAAAGAAGAGACGATGAAAATCAATAAAACATGGTTTCCCGCACTCCACGGAGCACCGATCAAAAGATACCGCACCGCTGTAAAGCCCCCCTCCACGAACTCAGTCAACCGGAACGACGCTACTATAAATACCGGACCCAAAGTAGCCAGCGATCAGTCAGCGAGCTCGCCGCGACGATTACGTTCACGACCGCAACTCTGAAGATGTTTGCCACAGGAGTAAGCGAAACGTCAGTTAGAGGAGGAAGAAGAAGACATCGACCACGGCCATTTAGCCCGGAAGCTTCAATTCATCAAGTCCTCAGGGATTACTTGTGGGGTCGTTATTTTTTACGTTACCCATAAACGAGTCGCTTTGCTAGAGTAATATCAAACTGTAGTTTGAACATGTATGCTGATAATTCTGAATTCTACCACTCGTTCAAGCTCAGAAACTTATAAACAGCTGTTAATTTTATTAACAACGATTTAAAGGCACTAAACGACTTATTTAAGAAACATTCACTATTGCAGACAAATCAAAAGTGCTGTTGTTTGGTTTGAAGAAAGCCATACAGAATATTAACAAAAAAATGTTCAAATAAAAATGGATCATATTTCGCTATATACCCATTGTGGGAAGTTGCAGAAACTTGGGTTTCGTGATTGGCAATAGTTTTAGATATATAGAACATTTAACAGAATGTACAAGGCGAGCATTCTTTGGGTTTGAAGCTGATGTATATAACTACAGATATTATACATATTTCTATAAAGGTTTAAAAATGTTAGGTGACTCATTCATCTTTTTTTCTTCGCTCCTGTGTTTTCAGTTTGGTTAATTGAACATTAAAAACCGCTTGATATATCAGTTAATCTTTTTCTTTCTTGATGTAATCGTACTTATTTGTATCGAAAAAAATCAGTTCAGAACTGATGTGTATGTGGCCGTGGTATCACTTAAATATGAGACAATGAGTGTCTTTTACAACTCCGGTACACAAAACTTCGTTGTTTGAGAGATCATTTTCTTGTTGTTTGTAAACATTATAGTGCTGTGCCAGCACACATTATTACATTTTTATCTAAATTGTATTTATTGACTGAACATAAGACTGAAGATGTTGTTGTGTCACTCTGTAGCAGTTTAGTGGGGGAGGAAAGAAAAATATTTTCTTTTAATTTTAATTTCTGTTTTCCTTAAGCTGTATTCTTGAACTTAGATTTCATAGATCTTAAGTTAACGTTTACTTATCTTTCTTTATCCAAGAGAAAATGGAAGAATAGAGGTAATTCACTGTCTGCTTCAACTCTTGCTTGATAATTTTCTGTGTTTGTTTTATGTTAATTCTTGTGAATTGCTTTGGTTACTTCCTTTATTTTCGTACGATTATCTAACATAGAGAAAATAAAAATTATTATTATATTTTCAAAATAATTTTCTACTCTATTGCCATCTAAGCATGGAACATGGCTAGTAAAGGCTGAAAGTTCTCTGCCATATATCATTATTTTTAAATTAGTAGGAAAGGCAATGCAAGTCGTATATCCTCCATTTACCGAAAAATTTTTTTTTAAATTTTTTACATTGAATAGGGGTCATCGGATATTATTTAGTTTTTGATAGAGGGATCTGGAAAAGTAATTATGGTTTAATTTTTTTTCTGTGATTGGGGTATTTTGGGGCAAGTGCATTTAACTAACTCTTAATATTAGCTTCCCAGATCAGAAGATACTTCTGAAATGCTTTCAGGAACTACATCTATTTTACTTTATCAATATCGCAAATGCGTAATTCTTTATATACAAAGTAAAAAATGTGTTGGGTTGCAAAAGAATGAGATCACGTTCATTTTATTGTATGTACACATGAAAAGTAAAAATGGCCGCAGACTAGTCACAAAACAAACTAATAGAAGCTTCCGGTTTTTGTCTGATTGTTGGCCTCGTGCTGTAACACATGGCTGCTGATGCATGAAGAGCATGATCCCTGGTTTCATATAAACAATGTTGCCCTTCTGCGAGTTACTATGTGCTGAAGTTATGCTGCAAACTAAAATTCAATTTCGGGCCGTTCCAGACTGTTGGTACAAAATTTCCGTACATCCCGTCGACATTTTGAGACCTTCACACACTTCCCTCGTCTATAAAGTGTTTTGCGGTGCATGAATTTTATGTTATACAAATTTTGTGCATACGTAGCATCTTCTAGTCGTCAGTTACGTAATAAATGTAGACACATTTACTTTGTAATCAAAAATTAAAAAAAAGTATTGTAATCTATGAAGACAAAACCTTTAATGTTATTTCTCTCTTTAAGCCTTTTCAAAGATTACGTTTTATACCATTTTCTTCAAGCAACGTTTCCTTCCTATTCAGTCTTACTATTCCCGCAATTTTCGTTAAATCTTGAATTCAAACTAAAATAATTTAAGTATTGGTTTTGAACCAAGATTTGATTTCATCAGATAATATTGGCCAAGGAATATGTTTTATTTTGTGGTTTCTGTCACAAATTAATATTAAATCGAGAATGTGAATATTAATTATTGAGGAGCTCTAATCAGAACAACCGAGTGAGCCAACGTGCTACGCCGGAAGAAAGTAATTTGGCCTCAAAAAACGTTTATCTACACCTTCAATGCCCAACCTCACAGATAAACCATCATGCATGCGTCGCTGCAATTTTATTTATTTTTCGTCTTGTTAATTGCGATTGAATCATCAACATAAACATTTAGTTTTTAAGAATGCAGAATAAACCAAAAATTTCACAAATGAATTATGTCTTATTTTAGTTTGTCTTATACTTTACCTTTTCGTTGTTATAAATCTTTATATAAAGGTTTTTTTAAGGAACATCGTCAAAAATTCAAATGCATTAAAATAAGAATAATTTATTTATTTAAGTGTATACCACCATTTTTTCATTTAAATCAACCATTTTATCATTTAGGGTACTTTATTGTATTACATGGAGCAAAAATAGCTGTCAGTGTTTATATTGGATGTCTAAAAAATTCCAGCTTAGGCCGAGCCAAGCCGATTTAAGTAAACATGCATAATTATATCGTTGCTTAGTGTTGGACAGTACGCTCCGGAATTGTCAAATTTGAAATTCCTAATTAAAATAATTAATACCAATTCATGGCGTAAAACTTAGATTTTTAATAATTGAACTATCTTTTAAAATAAAAACTTTTAAAATAGGAGTTTTTTAAGAACAAAATATGCTTTATGTACAGGAAAAGAATGCTTTTGTTGTGACTGAATTACTCAAAAAAATTCGGTTACCAAAACTGTAAACAAATCAATAGTTTCCTGTCCGCAACCAAGCCTCTTGAGGATATACTGCTCGGTTGTTACCGTTGGTTGCTGGTGCTGGAATGATACAACGCTGTCAAATATACATCTGCTTCTGAAATGAAATGATATTGGGTTGTAATTTATTCAACCTTAAATTAAAAAATGTATTTGTTCATTTAGACCAGCGTATGTTTTACAATTGTATGGGGTTAATTGAAGCAATGGTTAGAATGTGGATAATACCATGCCACCTAGTGGCAATTAACATTATCCACTCGTCTGTGTGAGGGACCTATATCGCCTACCTTGGCGTATATAAGGAAAGCCAGGTCTATGCCGTGTTGTCTGCGTTGGGACTATAGCTGTGCTGAGGAGGCTTTATAAGCTGAAATAGCTGTCCACAGATTGTTCTGACGCAGGCGACATGGCATAGACGTAATTTGGTTATCATTAAATTCTCATATTGTTAAATTAACAATAAAGTTTTATATGATTTTACCTGGTGCCTAAATTAAATGTTTCATGCAGTTTTTGGCAATTTACGTAACATACAACACGTCGTTAAATGAAAATTAGATTAAGGCACTGTTGTAGACATAATAATAAGTATATACTTACTTTTCCTCAAATTGGTAGGTGCTGACCATTAGCTAAGGTAATGAATATCCAAATATCGACGTAACAGGAGTTGGCGTTTATAGCGACCCAACCGTGTTAAAAATTAATGATTATAGAATGTCTGAAATGCACGCAAAGGGAATTGGAACGTTCAGTAGCACCTGCCAACTATATATTCCTTCTAAAGTTCCTCAAACGTCGATAAAGGTAAAATTTTCAAAGCTTGGTTATAAATTAACGAAGTTACACGTACTGTAGGCTAGGATATCCATCGTGTACGAGTATAACTTTAAATATTAACCAGTTTTCCACGATTGTAGGTCGCACATTTAGCTTAGAAAACTAAGCAAGCACGTGTACGTGCATATGTACTAATTACCTTTGTTGCTCTAAAGCAATAGACAAGTGATTGTATTATTGTAATCATTGTTTGTGACGTTTATCCTCTCGGACTAATTGAATTAATTGTTTATCTAATAAGCCAGAAACTCGACAAACTCAGTTCACACCCGTTGGAAACTGCATTATTTCAATTTCACCCGTAAACAGACTAAATACTGATGCATGTATTTCTTTCCTACAACATTTTTGTGAGCATAATTTATAATTTCAGCTTTGACTCAAGTATAAATTGTTTAAGAATTTAGGATGGCAATGCCATCTGTCAGCATTCCACTGACATGATGACAAAGCCACCTAGCTGCCTTAACGGGTACTACTTCCTAAAGGAAGTGACCTTTAGCCTGACAAATTGGCATGCAACTGCATACTTCAATTTGACAGCAGGCCCCCACGGCACTTTTTTAGCAAAACCAGTTCTATGTCGTGCTGTCTACACTAGACCTAAACTGCACTGATGAGCTGTAATGACAGCGAAATAGATCTATCTGCAGTTGGTTGAGGTGTAGACAGCACAGCATAGACATGCATTTTAATATAAAATGTTTACTTTTCATATCTATTTTGACAGGTAACAAAAGTGATATGTGATTAAAGTTGCAATTAGTGGTTACAATTACAATTACGTTGGTAACAAATTAAAAAAAATTACGTCCATCAGTTATTGACTTATTTACAGACTTGGATACCAGATTATTATATTCAAACTTATTCCTATATTCCCATCAGGTTCCACTATTTCTAGGAGTATTCCTTTAAATGTCATACAATTCGTCAAGAATATCTGTGTGGCTGAGTTTCTTGGGTCGAGGGATGCGCAATAGAATTTGGAGGGAGCGTCATTATTGCTTACTTGCTCTTTTCTGTCTGAACTAATGAGACACTAAACGAATAGAGCCGGCGTGAATGACTGAATTCTGGGGGTTTGTAATTTTTTCTGAATTTTGTGAACTGTGCTGGTTTGTGATAGTGTATTCCATTTGTTTCAAAATTGACTTTTTTTCAAMAATTCAACGTAAGACGTTAAGCAGATAAGCGCGAGAGCTGATCTCAAATGTTATCCGTTTTATGCGCCGAGAAGCTGGAACAAATCAGCTTACTAAAAGGTCTAGAAGCGTGCGGCACTTGCAACAAGTGTTAATTTAAAAACCATACAAAATAATGAGAAAGACGTGAAAGCAATTCAAGATGGAGACCAAGAAAGCTATTCAACTCCAGATAATTGATTTGAACGATAATGATGTAGAGGATTGCCGTTTTATATATAGGTAATAAAAAAAAAGAATGGAGAAAAAGATATCAAGCTTAAGGAGACAACTCATAAGAAATGTGTTGATGATAATTGCAAAGGCTGTTACGAGGGCGTTTGAGAAAATGGATTTTTGATGGGTGAAGGCAAAAACGAACTGTTTTTTTACGCATTGGTACTGTAATACACTAAATACACCGGTAGTACATTATACCACTATTTTCTATTTCAACACTACTACTTAAAACATTACTATTCGCTCACTATACTATACTTTGTTTGCTTGTCGTTCACCGCTTTTCATATCAGACTGCCTTCGCGCGCTTTACGTTGCGCTTATATACCAACCGAAAAATATTGTTACGAGTACCTACGGATACGAAAACTTCAAATTCCTAGCTAAGTCCTTTTATTGAAACACCAGTACCAAAATGCAATGCATGTAAACACAACTAGTTCAAATCACCACTGTAACACTCCTATAGTTGGATCACCCAAGAGGTGGAGTAATAAAGACGCGTGATCTTCACGTGATTTTTAAACGCGGCTTTCCTATTGGTTCTTCGCAACCGAGGGGGATCTGCTTCAACCCCGTTTCACACTAGCCAACCTTACCGATCGACCGAAATTCGGCCATTCGTGTTTTGTCTCATTCGATTTGCCTCTGTTCTTTGGATTGTTTTGTATATTGCCATATGGCATCTTTGAGTAAAATTTTGTTGCAAACTTCAAATCTGAACATTTACTAAGTTTAGAAAAGGTGAGGTTATGTTGTCTCAGAAAAAGTAAATGTTAAAATTTATTGTGCGGTTTAAATTGGGCTTTTCGGAAGGGAAGGGGTTGCGATCACGTGGACTACACGTGATTACTTCAACTGTTGGGTGATCCCACTATAATTCAGTAAATCACCATTGAGAAAAACTAAACTGCACTCACTAGTACTTAAAACACTAAAATATCGGAAATCTTAGTCTTTTGGGGTTAGACCGCGTCTGATTTCGGAATAAAGTAGACGTTTCGCCCACACTTGTAAGGGGCATCATGACGAGAGAAACATGTCCAAACTGAATCAAATCCCAAGGAAGAAAGAGAATGTAAACAATAGATATCGTTATACAATGTAAATGAAAGGCACACAGACAAATTCCACTCTTTAGTTTCACCTAAAAGGCAGTCCTGCATGCCAAACCCAAAAACAGTGATTAATTTATTGTCTTCCTGTCCACTTTCTCAGTCAGAAAACAATTCGACCCTATATAGGTCTATAGACTTTACTGTAGCCAGAAGTTCGTTCCTTGTCGGGGTCGGGGATATGCCATGATCAGGCTAGTGCATGACGCTGACTGCAATTCCCTAAAAGCTTCCTCATGGACTTGTTTGCATGCAACAAAAGTTGTCTTAGGTTCTGTTAGTTGGTGTATTGAAGCTGCAACTTTTGCGAATCCTTCCATGAATCTTCTGTAGTAAGTACAGATTCCCAGGATATTCCGGATTTCGTGCTTATCTTGTGGACGCGGCTAATTCTCTGGAAAAATGCACACTTCTTTGGCTTCAGGTTTAGATTCGCTGCTTGAAATCTGTTGAACACCATCTGAAGGTTCCTCAAGTACTCTTCGAAGGTGCGCTTGTGACACATAATACCTTTAACCCTGATGATTTCAGAAGCAAACAGTCTCACGTTTATCGCTTCCCAGCCTGGAGTTGATAATACGAAGCTTTCATTGCCAAATTTCAGGACCCGCGGCTGTTCTGGATCGTATGCAAGTCCGTACTTTACCTACTATAGTCGGATCGGCGAATGCAGCTATATCGATTGCGTATATCAACAACTTGCATTCAATCGTGCTGTCTTTTACGCCAAGGAGTTATGCTTTGTTTATGGACCGGCTGAAGGAAAAGTTAGACAGTGGTATCAAGAATTCAAAGATGGCCGTACTTACTTGAATGATGAAGAGATGTTCAGACTGATAAACTCGTTCAACAGCTGAATCAAAAGCTTCGATCTAATCGAAAATTGAGAATTAGTGCTCTAGCATCTAGCTGATAAATTTCCTCTTGTTGGACACATCACTATATTGAAGATTGTTATAGAAAAACCTGGATATTACAAATTTTGTGCAAGGGGGTATTGAAAATGCTTACGCACTAGCACAAAGAGCAAGGAAGAGTCAAGAAGACGGCCGCCGTTTTTGGATTTTTGTAGACGGAGACGACTTGTTTTCCCACATTGTTACGGGTGACGAGACGTGGATACCCCCCATCCCGAAACGAAATCAATGTAGTGGAACCATTCAACTTCACCAAAACCGAAAAAGTCTCCTTACACTATTCGGAAATAAGTGGCTTCTGTTTTCTGGGATGATAAGGGCGTTGTTCTGGATGAACTCGTGGAACGTTGGACAAAAATGACAGCTGAAACGTACTGCAAAACGCCCACCAAACTTGGACGAGGCAATGCTCGTCCCAACAACGCTACCACAACTAAGGAGAAGATTCACGATTTTTGATGCGAACTTTTTGATCACCCACCTTACAGTACCCACCTCGCACCTAGCGACTATGTCCTCCTCTTTCTCAAGACTGTTATTATGAACTGGTTCAATTCCTAGGTGGAGAACTTTTATGCAGAGTTCTTGAAGATGTTGCAACGTTACGAAAAGTGCTTAAAGCTGCACCGCGATTATGTGGACAAAACTGCTCTTACATTACGAATATGCCTTGTTTAGAATTACCACACCAAAAAAATTTATTAATTGTTTTACGGTTATCTCTTACAAGAAAGTGGACTACCCTCTCTATTACTTATCCCTTGGTTTAGTTTGATAGCGGGTCTCTAACGGCAGACGAAGCATGTTTGGACAGTTTCTTTCCACCAAAATTGATTATTCATGGTTGATTTGCAGCAGTGTAGAGTGAGGCAAGCGATGTCGCGCTTTTAAAAGGAACTTGCAGTATTTTGCCTGAGATGGATTTCCAAGTTGTTCACAATTTCCCAGGGGATCGACAAACCAATCGTGTGTCTATTGTTTTCCCAGGTCCGGTTTACCAAACGCTCGTGCACGTCGCTTCTTGTTTTATCGGTCCAGAAAGCGAATCCCGATTATGTTCGCCCGAGGGCCTTTGTTTTCTTAATTCCTCATTACTATTTATGAGATCGCGAGGGCTGGGGCATTCGTACGGCATACATGTCCGACATGTTTTCAGTTTTCAAACGAGATGTGAAATGCAGGGCGTTTTGTTTTGTGGTAGCTTAACGTTAGTGCTAGCAACACTTCGACTAGAAGATATTCGAGAAAGGCATAGTGGTTGGTTATTCAATGGGTATTGTCGTCTGACGAGCTAAAAAGACAGCCAAACTCTTGTATAACACCCGAATGGCTAACCAACCTAAGAGATCTGTATGTGCCGTGTTGAAGGGTTCAGCAAATATATACCAGTGTACACAGGACTTTAAAGTTACGCCATCAATTAGTGTTAACTCACTTGTCTATATTGTTTCCAGGTGTACCGACTAGGTGAAAATCAAGCCATATCAAGTTTAGCCTCAAAATTGACACTGACAAATTGAGAAGTCATAATGTACACATAATATCAGGTAATATTTGTAATACATTATATTGTAGGATAATGGAATGCAGTTCAGTTGTGTCATGTTGTGCATACACCAGAAACTTTCAAATACACACACTGACCCAAAGAACAAGTGTCGATGGTCTGTGTCAGTAGTCACTGTGAACTGGTTACTGTATTTGGATGCACTGGGGGTAACCCGTTAAATAAATAAATAAATAAATAAATAATAGCAGTGTGAAATTTCCACTATATGCTCTGTTCGCAATTTGCTGTTATTATAGAAACAAAAGAACAAAAGAATTTTTACAAAATTGTTAAATATAACAAAATATGGATTAAAAATGTTTTAATGTAAAAATGTTCAAATAAGAAAGAATAAGTACACTTAAAAACAAACTAAAATTCCTTACAAATATTCTCTGTGTCTACAAAGGTTAGATGCCAGAAATATTACTTTTGGATGAATCGGAATAGTAACTTTCACGGTCATCTTCTTGTAAACTAATTACAATTCGGTCAATTACTGTATCTCTAATAAAGACCCTGGCTCCATTAAATGCCTATAGGTTACATTTCTGTGCATGGCGACAGCCTGATGCTCACTTATATGCGGGACATGTATAGAATTCTTTGCATAATCTCCATTGCACATGGCACAACTTTGCAACTGTTTTTAAACTGAAATCGTCGTCATCTCTGTCCGCTACGAACTGCTTCATAGCTGACCAGACCAACTCAATTGGGTCTAAATCGGGATGAAGTCTTAGCAAATCGTAAGCAGCTGATCGATGACAAACCTTTTATATCGAGGTTTGTGGAGTTTTAATAAATTATACAATTCAACTTTCAGAGTGTTGCTGACGAATACAATATTCTGTCTTCTCAACCCTCTGGATCATATTTGGACACTTTTTTATGATACGGAGAATTATCACTGATTAAAGCATTCTGCGGATGCAATTAATTATAATTTTATAATTATAATTTTGACGTGGACATCTTACACCGCACTTTGAGGTTCCTATACGTCATTTAGTATCAGCTTTACAAACTATACCGTAGGTAATTACAGTCTGTAAGTCAGAGACGTACATTATCCTTGTGCGTCATCTACCGGTGGGTTTAAGAAATATACCGTGTTACGGTCGGTAAGGACAAGAAAAGCCCAGCGAAAGTCCAGTAATTGGTCATAATCATTTAATTCAGTTAATTGCGCTACCGCGTATTTAAGATACACGTGCCTAAGACAAACTTACGGATGTAGCAAATATACAACCATTCGGGACTTTTTCGTAATAATAATTAATTTAATTATCTCAATCGCTGGTTTTGCTTTGCGATTTAAATTTAATTTGTACGCTTTGTACAAATTTGTTTTCGTTACCTGCATTTGCAATTATCATGTGTGCATGAGACGAATGAATATACCTATATGTTTATGTTTCATCCATTTAGACTATCGATCGATTTTATTGGCGATGTTGTTTAATATTGCGTTAATAATTAAGCCGTTGTTGTTGAAGATCGAGTCTTTTCGTAAGAATCTTACGGTTTGTCTTTATCTTCATCCACAGAAAACCAATTTACTTATAATTTTATAACTCTTCGAAAGCTGCCATAACAGCACTTGTAATTATTTTCGTCGACAAACTTTTTTTGAATTCGCCTCAAAGTTCTTCTTCTTCTCCGTTGCTTTAATAACTATTATAGAACGCGGTAGAATTTTTACGTCAAAATCAACCAAATCAGACTTCGAGGTACCTAGTAATCCTCTTCCCTATCTACAGTTGAAAAACTTCTTGCTCTCCATCTTCAATTGCTTTCATATATTTCGCAGTATTTTAAATGGTTCGAAAACAAACACCTGTTGCATGTATTGCACGTTTTTTAGACCTGCTTAAGAGGGGCATTTACTTGGAGCGATCGGGCAGAAATGTAAATTATGCAACCCATATTGCCAGCGGGACATGGGACGTAAGAGGGTAGCCGATAGGTTGACATCGCGAAAAGATCGTACGAGCAACAGACGGGCTAAACTAATATKCGGAAAATTGCTTGACTGTAGGGTGTGCATAAAAAAGTAAGCATGATATTAGTAACTTACTATGATATTATACCAGGTTATTCAAAATATGGAATAACCCATTTATTTCTGTAAATATAAACTATTAACATTTCATTCTAACTGCATGATTTCTGTAGGAACTTTTATAATAATGTTCCTTCCGCCTCCCCATTGCTTGGGCAGACAGTAAATTAATATGAAAGAGCTTTTAACATTAAACTTGTCCCGTGTAATTACTAATTAGACATACAATCTTAGAAATCCAGTCATATCGGAATAGATCGTATACCGCTCGATCATTCCCGACAGGATTGTATCTTAGCCTCAATGTTCAGTGGATACCACGCGACGGGCCTGGTGGGGATGGGCATTCGCATTCTGCTCTCGTGACGGACTCGTGCGAAAGGGTTTGCGGTTTTAGATTTTTTGAATGTTTTTACTCATTTATCGTGCTCATGTTTTTGGTAGTGTACAAAGAAATATGTAGCTACAACGTGGAGTTCGAATTTTTCGTTTATGTGCCTTAGTATTTGAGAAATAGCTCGCCAAAAATACGCATTTTTAAGCAAAATATAACAACAAATATTTACATTACTGTACCAAATTCAGAAAAAATCGAACTCTACGTTGTAGCTACATCTTTTGACATTACCATGTCGAAATTTCACTTCGAAAAAGTTTCGATTAACTCGGTAAAATGTAAAACGGTAGGTGCTTAAAATGACCCGATTCGCTCTAGGTAAACGCCCCTCTTAAGCTACATAGTAAGCTGATTTGTTTTAGTTTCTCGACACATAAAGTTCATGACGTTTACTTTCACCTCTTGCACTTTGTCCACTTCTCACTTCGAATTTATGGAGAGTTTCTCTCTGGTTCAATTTTGATACAAACAGGTTACGTTATCACAAACAGGCACAGTTCACGAAGTCTCAGGTCCTTATTTAACACAGATAATAATAAAAATACGACACTGACTCAACCTTAAACGAATATATAAGTATCAACAGTTTAGCAAAACAAAGGTTTTACGTTTTTGTTTGATTGTGGTCATACACTGCGCTTTTAAAGTTTAATAGCACTCCCACCCATTGTTTCAACTTTTGAACGCCTTATTGCACAAGATCTAGATGAAAAAAGATCGTAAAAAAATTAAGTCCTTTAACAATTTCAAAAACTTTTGAATTCATTTTAATTTACTAAACGCTATAAACATGACAATTATTTTTTTTAGTTTATGGCGACTGTGAATCTTGAATAAGACTTATCACTTTCTAATCTCTATCTGTTAAACTTTGTATATAGACAAACTTTCGGAATTAATCGCAATTCATTTTATTGGTCAATTTGAATGAGAGTGCCTCACAGAAATTATTTAAAGGTGTAACTCTCACAAAAGTTACAGAGACAAATCTAGAAACGAGAGAAGCAGGAAAAGCGCGTCCAGTTTGTAATGTTAAGAACAACAATTTAAACACTTAAGGCACGAAAAACGTTGATAAATCGTCTCTGTCATCTCTAATACACATTTTTCCTGTTCAAAGTTATTTTTGTATACATAAAACCGACAAGTGTAACCTGTATACCTGTAATAAATAACATGTTAGAATGTCACAGTATGAATAGAAAACGCGTTTTCTTCATTTTCCGTTGTCCCATTTTTATTAATAATTGTCCTAGCCAGGCATTTTATTGATGTGTTAAGGTCGCGCGGTAGTAAGTAGTACGTACGTGAACAGTAAGCGAATTTTGATGAAATATGCATGGACGGAGAGGATACATGCCTACAAAATAACATGCTGTGTGTACGAGTATTAATGAATCTTTGATGGATGCTCTATACCTTCGTGAAAATCGTGCTAAGCGGAGGAAGCAAAATGGAACGAAGACATCGGCCTTTTAGGGGCGTGGATGAGTATGAAAATTGCCTGAATTCATATATAAAATAGCGTTCACCTAATTTCGTACTTGTTTTATTTAAAGTCTTAAAGGTTTTTTTTATAACTGGTGCGAAAACAACAAGTATAATAGACAACCGAACGTTATACGGCGTACACAAAATTCTTCCATCGCTGGTTGTATTTCAAAAATAGCCATAATTTCCTGTATAAACACATTTTGCAAACACGCCGGGTCTTTCGTTTAAGAGTACATTCTGTGCATTACAAGCTACAGGTGATGCCATCTAGCGGTGCCAATACCACATACCGGTAGAACTGTATTAGAAAGCCCCCCATAGGGCAACAGGTTGGTGATTCCACTGATCCCTGTATTGGAACCGCCCTTTTTTATTTCATTTCAATGTAAGGCGGTTGGCGGTTCCCTGCATTAGCAGCGGCAGTTCCTCTTGCTGCACCAGTAAAAACGACAAGCAATATTTGCGTCGGCTCCATTCTCGTTACTTTACCTATATGAACGTAAGTAGTTTAAGTTCAAACTGTGACTTTTGCCGGTGATGATAACTCGTTGAATATTTGCAAACAGGAAAAAAATGCATAATTGCAAGTGTTGTCGCCGGCCGATACCTACCTACCGACATTTTACTGTTTCTGATTGTCTAATGCAAGTCTAAATTTATTTCCAACACAACGGGTGTGTTCGTCTAAAATTAGTCATGTTCATAACTGTTAGTACTTCCCCATCTGAATATGCACAAGTTGCCACTGAATATATTAGTTGTTAATTACTAGAGCTGAAAAAAAAACCAAAAAAATCGTGAATTTACTTTTAATTAGTTTGTAGATATTACCACCTTACATTACATTACAAGGATACTGTGGTTTTCATTTTAAACTGATATTTTTTAAAACCTGCCTTTGCATTGCTACAATGCAAGCTTCGCTAGAGCAACTAAAAAGCTTTTCTCAAATTGTTTTTTTTGTACATTTGAGAAATATTATTAACCTTTGACTCATAAAAAGCTAAAACAAAAATGAGGTTATGTTATTGTGATAGCCAGAATTAATACTGTTATTGTTGTAAATGAAAATAACTTACGCATTTTTTATGGCATTTTTGGCCCAAAAATGTGGTTAACTTCCTTTTGATTTAATTTCTCATTTTTTAACATACTTTACACTCAAAGAGAGTGCACATCCCTGATTCTGGGCGGCTTTATTTTATTCAATGATGGGAAGTAAAAAATAACGTTCAACCTTCACGGTCACTCGTACGCTTCAAATGACACTTTCTTTTATTATTATCCCCATAGTAGTATCCCCATAGTGTAAACAGGATTCTGAATAAATTTTACTTAATTGTGACGTAATATCGTTTGCTTCATTTGTCATAGCCTTGCTGATTTGATTAGAATATTCCATTTCTGTTTAAGCATGTTTGAATAAAATGTCGTTTATCTTGAAAACGGTTAATCTTATGGACATACAAAAAGAGTAACATTTTTGTGCAAGAATAATGGATATAAAAAATTAGGTAAGAACCGTGAAACCTCTAAGGGATGAAAAGTTATTGAGAAGAAAAGGTTAACTACCCTTAAGTTTTCTATTCCTTACCGAATGTAAGAAAATGAAAATGTATTTGAAAACAAGCCCTTCTATAGCTAAGACGATTTCCGGAATGTCAATTTAAATATTTCTAGATCACTTAGATATTTCAGAAAAAGTGGTTGTTTAATTACAACTTCTAACTTCTCTGAAACGGTGCGCTTTAGGGTATAAGTCGACATGAGTTTTTTTTTGTTTAGAATGGTGAATACTACCATTTGTGCCATTGTGAACGGCGCGTTGTTGGCTGTTGTGTCCATCACCCAGCRAAAGAAAAGAAAATTGGTCAAACTTTTTGACTTCTATCTTTGTCGTTCAACCGTGTTTCGATACATGCGAAAATAAAAAATAATAGAGTATTTGAATTTTGTGTATGAACAAAACATTATGAAGTATGGCGCATGTTTTTCATTCTAAAATGTGCAAGGGCCCTATTTCAAAGGATATTTATTTTTGAAGTGGTTTACTTACGTTTTGATAAAATGAAATTCATACAGAACTTACCGAAACACGCTGCGCTAATGGGCAATAAAACTAACGGGAACTGTACAAGTTGCAGTTTCTCGAAGTACACGCTCCTTGATATTTGATGGATTGTCAGTTGTAGTTTAAGTGGCACTAGTGAAAAAGCGGACGTATATACCCTTCATGGAATAATTAAATTTTAGGGTGGATTTCGGTTTGCTGAGTGTACTCGCTGGATAGACAGCTAGCTTAATAAATTTTTCACACACTAATTATCGGGAGTGGCAGTACCTGAGAGCTAAATGTAAAGTTAACGCTGACTGCCGAGCACGGACCTCACAAAAAACTGCTTAATTTTTAAAATGAATGCCATGGTTCAGTAGGACTTTTTCTTTTTAATGCGATTTATTATTCTGTCAATAATGCAACGAGCTGTGTAGATATGCAGGTGTGATTTGTTTTTTATCTGTGTTCTAATTCCTTCTAAAAAGTAATACGTTAATATTTAGCGTTTATAAGGATTTACGGTTGTAAATTAGAACTGCAAGATAAATTGCAAGCACAAATTTTTGTGTTGGCTATTTAGGTGAATTAGAAAAACTTTAATACCAGTTTTTTTCAAACCACCAGTTTGAAGCTTTTTAGGTTATTCAGTAATGCATTAATAATGGTTTGCCCTGTAAAAATTCCATAATGTTACCTAACGATGAGTTGAAATCAATAAAAGACAAACAGCTCTTAAAAAAAAGAAGATTAATAGTAGACTCATCATTAAAATTTTTGAAATTATCCTTAAAATTGCGTGAGTTGTTATCATCGGCCAAATTTATTTGAGGACCAATTTTTTAAGTCTGCAAATTTTTAACGACGCGACGCACTTAACGATTGCATAAACATTAGCCGGTTGGTTTTCAAACCTGTCCCGTTGAGATATAGATCATTCAAATTCTTCCTCAGTTTGCTGTAAATAATAATTTTTTAATCTGTGTATTTGCATATTGATTCTTTGTTTGTCTAATTTTTGTAAATTTACGCAAATTTGCACGAACTTTTACACCGTTATCAGGTATCGATGTCGTAAGTTATATGCCCATGTTGTATACTTGTTCACTTGCATATAGTACGTTGTACTTTCCTTTCTTAAACGGCAAGTTCAATTTCTCATCAAAATGAGCGTTTCAAGTTGCTTTTCCCGAAGTGCTATAACATATATAATATTCCAGCACAGAAGCGTGTCTAAAAGTTTAATACAATAGGCAAGGTATAACGATGATACGTGACTTATCTACCGCTGTACTACTAAATTACAAACGTTTGGCCTGCAGAATAGATTGTCATGTGTCCGTATAATGACATTTTAATGTTCCGATGTGTAATAACCTATTGTCCTTTGAAGTTCCACCAGTATTGTACTGTTCATTGTTATTATTGTTCTGTTTGGATCTAGATGCCTTAGTTCTACCGCCGACGGCAAATCCACATAGAATTGTCTCATTAAATTTGTTGGAGGAAGTTCTCTGCAATATTAAACCATGCAACGTACATATGTGCATGACTATTATTTAACCTTCTTGGGGTTTCTCTTTGTACAGACTTAAGTACCTACATTCTCTTGTCTTGTTGTAGAAGACAAAGTATAATAATGCATTGGTTCTGTAGTAAAATTGTCGAAGCAGTTTTAAAATTTACAAATGTATCAATTCGTGTAAACGAAATAGATATTATGCCAAGGAAAGGATGTCAACAAAAATTGCCTAATAGATTTAAATACGTCAAAAATTCATCAATTCGCAAATAAGCCGCGCTTCTGATATCAAATATCATGACACCGCTAGTGGAGCAGAAGAATTTAAAGCATCATAAGTGGAAGTCAATTTAACATAATTCAACAAACGAGAGTTCAGTTTAAAAAGTATAGGTAAGCTTACGACTTAATAACAAATAACGCAGTCGAAGCATAAATTGTCTAGCAGATCTCTTTGCGAAAACTAAATCCTTCTCCGGGTCAGTACAAAATACTCAAACATGTAAGTTTTTATACTTTTCAGTTGTCACTTAATAGTTACTGCGCAAGCAATCGGTCAATGTCACACGATCTTCTATTTTCTAACCCCTAAATATGCGGCCACATTTAGATTGCTGATAGTATAATTAGTTAATTTAACTCATGTTTTAGTAGACTTTAGTGAAGTAATTGTGATTTTGTTAAAAAATTAATAACTACATCCAAAAAACATACAAGATCATACCTTGTCTCTGGTGGCGTCACAAATGTCATTTTTAAGTATCACTTATATAAAAACCGTGTTGTTAGTATTTTTAGTTCACTGTCTCTGTATTACTAACAGATAGAAAAGTTCATAAAAGACGATCGGGTACAATATTCATTATCCGAATTAATTTCTTTTCAGTATTTGCTAGTATCTTAAAAAGGACTAGGTTGATTTTATTGAAATTTTGTACACATGAGTATTATCGTTGCAGGAAATTGAATGTTTGTACCTACATAATCTTCATAAAAGTATCTGATTAGGCCAACTTCTTCACAGTAAAAATAATCTGGTTCTTTTTCATGATAATATTGTTTAACTTCTGTAAGTAAAAATTTAATACTTGTTAAAAATCGAAATACAACCATTTTTGAGATAAACCACATTTAGTTTATTGATGCATATAGCACGAACTGAGAGGAAGAGTATCCAAGATGTTCAGTTAAGCCTTTTTTCTCGGCCTATACGATTTTAATATTTTTTATGAGAAACTACGGGGCTAACGTAGGCGTACCGAAGGGGAAGGGGGGGAGGCAAGGGGAGACAGCTGTTCCCCCCCTGGACCTGGACTGCTGGGTCCTTTCCACCTGACATACATTAAGCTTCTTAATTAAGTATGTAGGTATTTACGAAATTGTAAATGAAGTAAAATTTATAAACAAGCATATTTTGCAATTTTCATCCAGAATTCATATTTAACTATGCAAATGACATTCAATAAGTCGTTTTCCAAGCTTCTCTTGGGAAGGAGTCATAATACGATTTCTACTTTGTTCAACTCTTCTAATATTTTCGTATAAGAATTGTTCAACTATGCATGATTCTGTTATGTGGAATACACAGAATCGGTCACATATTTGTATTTGGCGGTAACGCAAACCTTATTCGTTCCAAATTTCTAAATTCATGTTATATTTTACCAATTAATGCAGAGAAACAAAAAAGTTTCAAAATATCTTTTAATTCGCGCAAAAATCCATCCTAAAAAAAGTCTAATTAACATAAGTTTTAGGAACCCAGTGGCATTATAAGCACGAATTAAAACCCGATCTGCTATTAAAATGTCAATATACAAAAGTCTTTTGTAAATCCGATTAAATATATTTCAGTTTATTTAAATGAGGTCTAATTTGGTTAAAATATTAAGTGGTGGGTTAATATTTGGTAGCAGTGTATTGGCGGACTACGGAGGTTGGCTTAACTTAAAAAAATAAACCCAAAGGCTCAGTCTAAAAAATTTGTAAATATACCATACATAATAATGTACGGTGTTCATAACACAGCATGTGCATAATTTTATGCAAGCATCTAATTCTGATTTTACACAGTACTCATAATGTGTACAAAATCATTGTCAAACACTGAGATGTAATATGCCATCATTTTACTGATGTGTCTGGTTATTATCTAGCATTGATATAATCGACTCAAAAGCATTATTTTCGATTTATGCCCCGGTCATTATTTTAGCCAGAGAGCAAAAAGAAGTACTCAAATTTGATTTATTTAAAATATCAGATTAATGCGATCACGGTTTTTAATACAAAATTTGCTAATGTTTAAGTTTAATGGGGTATTATTGATGTGCTCATACTCAGTTTCAGATGACGACATTAAGCGCTTTAAGCATTTAAACTATGCATATCTGATCAAAATCAAAAAGATAAATTACTTTTGTATCACATAAAAATTGCCGCAGAAGTATCAATCGAAGTATAACTTACATTGCCATAATAAGATTAATTGATTATAAGGAATACCTACATTTGTAATAATATATATTGTGTGTTTAATTGTTAATCCCTGGAGATTTCAGTAGTCAAGTATATTCCATAAAAATTTTTAACTTATGTTTTTAGCGATATTGAGCCTTATTTTGCATTTCAATAACAGCCAGCAAGATGAATATAATACATGAAAGGATTTCAGCAGCTTGAGGACAATAACAAATGCTGGGCTTAAAATTATGCAGAAATTTGAGTAAAATTAGATGTACGAGTAAAAATTGTTAGAGATAAAACGACCATTAATTTAATGCTGATTGGGGTGTTTGGCCAGCTGACGCTTAACCCTGGGGCTTATAACTTGTATTTTTAAGTTTCACTGAGATTAACTAAACTAGCAGCTTAAATCATTGTTTCACAAGCAGGTTGATTCCTCATTCTGAGTTTTGATATTTTTTTTTATCTTTACTAAGCCTATTCACTCCTAACTTAAATTTCTAAAGCTTCTAGTGTGGAAACTAAACTAAAAGCGCATCGGTTATTTCATTAGTCTTTGATATGTGCGAATTCCAAATCATAGAACGTGGCCCTATTAGTAGATGCACTTTATGTGGATCACCGATTTTTATTCTTCCAAATAAAATATATCAACACATCTTTCGTTAAACGTGATAGAGATGCAACTGAATGCGCTAGATGTCACCTAACTGAGATCATCAATAACTGAATTAGGAATAAACGAGCTTTGTATGATCAGTGTATATAAAAAAACATAATAATTTGGGTCTTCACAGAAGATATTTTAAGCCACCTTGTAGAAAATCAACCAAAATTGTTCATGGGATAAATACTTTATTAATTTCTTAGGTATACAATCCGGTCAAGTCACACTTTTATATATGTTGAATTATTCACTAACGGAAATTCCTGCTTTGCCCCCACCCCCTAGACCAAAAGCTGGGTACGCCCATGGGGGCTAATATGCAACACATTTTCTAAAATAACAAACAACCTGCCAAATCATGTCATTAAAATCTGGACAATTATGGTGATCTCATTCAGTGACAGAGAAGATTAGTGATAAGGTGAAGCAAGAATAACATTTGGTAAATTGCGCCCTCAGTTGTCGAAGGAAAATATTGGAGATATTAACGAAAATGCAAAACTGATATGCTTCAAGAAGAAAATTAGTAGCAACGTCTGAACTGAAAAATTATGCAGTCAAAGTAACGAATTGAAAAGATTCCTACAATTCCATTCTGTTAAATGAGGCTATTTTATCTATTATATTTAGTATCTGCACATACACACATTTTATTTTTACTCTTTACATTCTTTTGCGGGCACTAATTACCCGAATAAATAAAAACTGATTCGGCATGGGACGTTATATGGGTAGTTCTTCTGGGCTCTTTTTAAACCTCCAGTGCCCGAATCTTCAGCTGGGTGCCATCACGCTCCTGCAAGCGTTTAATATTTGTTACAGTGAGGAAAAACTTACTTATTCTTACAGCCTTACAATCTAACGAAAGGTCACTTATACATTATTGCATAATGACACAATTAGATCGCTAATAAATCGATGCTATATTCGATGTAGTACATTAAAGACCGTCAGATAGTGACAGATTTAGGTGCCCCATTTTTGGCATACAAGCTTTGAAGACGGTTGAAGAATACATTGGTGTAAAGTAAAATGAAGGTAAATTTATGAGTCCCTGAGGACAACATACGGAAAATTCAATTTTCCTTAAAACAAAGAAAATGTATTTATCAATTCATGCCACTCAAGCCAATAGGTTTTTCGGGCTAGTGCAATGTACGTGTTCTTACTTTCGATGGCCTTATGTGGAAAAATTCAGAATTTTTCTTGCAAGATTACGCTCCTGTTTCAATATTTTAGCCACCTGCATAACTCAAGCCTGTGGTTTTTCGTAGCCAGGCCCAATTAATTAATCATTTAGTCAACATGGTTTGCGTGAAAATATGGGCAAGGGATACCTTTTACTTATGTTAAGGAAAATCGAATTTTTCCATACGTTAACTCCAGTTGCCACACATAAATTTACTCTACACCAATGTACTCTTCAACCAGCTTCGAGGAACATGCGAAAATGGTGCACCTAAATCTGTCACTATTTGATTACAGTGGAAGCACTTTTAACATTAAAAATAAAAACGTAAAGGGGTTCTTTAAACCGTCTTGGCAGAACGGTACTGTATATTGTATACAACGCTTCATTTTTTATTACCGTCATACTATAACTTGTTTGTTTTTCTTGACACTTCGAGGATTCAAATTTTCCCACATCAGTCATCCGTAAAGTCGGACGATATAATTCCAACGAACATCCTTCAATTTCTCAAGAAATGTGTTTTAATCCAGCACAAAGCTCTGTGCGAGTGACGGTGGATACTCGCTGTAAAATTGAAGAATTATCGATTAAAATGAATTATGTACGGGTAACCTAATTTAGCGGCTGCCTTTGACAATTTGCTTATTAGAGTTGTGCATAAGACAGTTGTGCATGCTTCCAGTTTTTCTGTCATTCTCAGTAAGAGGTGGCAAGGAGAGCTAACAAGTAATTAACTTAAATGGTCATGAAAAACATGTTAAACAAAGGTCGTGATGCTTTTGGTTGTCCAATTTATCATTCAAAAGCGATTTTACGAGATATTTGCATAATTCAATTTTAAATTTGCATTTCGCTTATAAAAGATACTTTTATGTGGGCGTTGTTAATAGAACATCTGACGAAATAATGTTTTAACAACATTTTGCGTTTTAATTGCGTCCTCTACTGTAGAATAATCCTAAAGCTAATTTCAATACTATTGTTCATCCTGGGTGGGTGTATCCAGGAATTATTTGCATTTTGCTTTTTGCGCTATTTCATGCTCTGTACGTGTATATTCCATCGAAATATTAATAATAAAAATAATTGAAGTTTATTGACGGAACAATAAAAATAGAGTTCCTCGGAAAACATCGAGAATAATTTTCTGATCAAAATTATCATGTAATCAAAAGGAAATATCTACACTTCAAGTATTATAGAGCAAATGTATGCGAATCATTTTAAGTTGTAGCGTATACACTCCGATTGACTTTATGTTACAAACCTTAAATTGGCTTTCAATTGATCAAAAGTATTAAAAAGGCAAATTTGATACTGATCTATAATATAAATTAAAGAATGGAATTATGCCGCAGTATTTGAGAGGCTTGCTAATAAGACATAGGAACTTGCATGACGTAAATGTTAGATCTATAAATAATTTTGATGTTCCCTTTGTAAAAAATTTTTGGATTCGTGTATATAATAACTTACCAAATAGTGTCAAGGTGTGGGTGTTTTTGCGAAACAAGTATGTAATCTTCTGTGTTAAAAATTTTGTTTGTCTACAGTTTATATTTGATATCTAAGCACTGTTTAGGGAAATTGGACTTTTTATAATAAAATAAAGTTATTATTATTATTAACTGAACAGAGCTTCTGTATCAACTTATTTGTGTGAACAAACTAAATGACTTGTACCTATTTGTATAAATCTCAAAATGTAAGCCGTAGGGTATTTCGTTGCAATGTTCTTTTCAACACGATCAGTAACTTTGAGATAAAGACAGAAGTGTCTCCGTACCACACTGACCTTTACACATTGAAACAGATCTGGTAGTCTTGCGATTGTCGTCGCATTCACTTAGAATCAGAGATGGGCACGTAGAATATGCTATGTAGACTACGCTATTATCTACGCGCAATTTCTTTGACAAACTTAAAGAAAATAACGTACGTAAATATAAATCGAACAACGATTTTTATTTGGTTTACAAATAATATTTATTAATGCATTGAACCTTTCTTTAAGAAAAAAGTTTTTTAATTTAGTTATTGCACCTGCCAGCTAGTTTGAAAGCATGCATTTGATTCATTCCAAAAATTAGTATCTTTGCCATACATATTGTACAATTTAAATTGCAGTATAAACCAAAACAGACTACAAAAGCCTCCCGATCCTAATTTATATAATATAGTAGCTTCTTTGTGAATTTATTTCTGAAAGAAAACAACGAATTAGTAAACTCATGTATATACTTAAATTTGCACCAGAGGCTAAGATTCTTTAATTTACCTACATCTAGTATGCGTGGTTCTAAAACTATTACTTTTAAAGAGGTAGTAGCAGCATGAAAATTTTGAAAATTATAGTTTTTAAAATACATTTTACCACCATCGTATACATATTTGATTGAAATCTTAGTAAAGTTCTTATGAAACGATTGATGCAAGTTCCAATTGATTTACCTACATAAAAACCTACAAAAAGGGCACTTGTAGCTAATTTGGTTTGTAACTTACCTATTTTTTAAACATAAACTAATAATACAACCAGAAAGTACGCAGCATACGTTTTTATCGGTACTTAAATGTGGCGAGAATGATAGAATGATGTCATGCCCTGTTGGAACATGTAATGAAGTTTAGGTTATTTCCACAGTAAATAGTGTATAAAATTACACAGATTTTCCCTGCTTTGTGTAATTTTTACATTAGAAGTGTATATTTAGTAAAATAACTGTGTAGATTTTACTTTACAATTGAAAATTTAATGAAATTTAAATTTAAATTTAAATTAAATTAAAATTAAATTTAAATTTAATTTTAAACTCAGGTAAACTGAGACTTTTTTAGAGTGCAACGTATAAAAAGAACTCCTTAAAAATAATTACTTTGAATAAGGCTTATGTGGTAGTTAGGGGCGGCGCAGCTCATTATGGGGAAGTGCGGAGCTGGGAGGACATAAAACAGTAACATTTTTAATAATAATAAGGATTATAAACAGTAATGGAGAATAACAGTGGAAACTAAATTAAAAGAATAACCGATATGTTTTTTATTTTATAAACCATTTTGAACGGTGTATCCTGTAAAAATTTGTACCTTTGGAATTTTTTTTATATTTTGCCTATCTATCGAGTTCAGTACTAAATAATTTAAAAAAATGAAGTTGAAGAAATACTTCTTATTCAGTAGCACTATGGAATTAACTAAAAAAAACACTCTTCCCCAATCATCTATAAATTGTAAACTTTACTGGACTAGTGGCAATATCTCACTGTTTGTGTCATAAACGCGTTTTTCTTCTACCTTTAATATTATCGAAATAATTACCTACTAGGAAACTTTAATGAGGAGGGAATGAACTACATAAATAAAGCTGCATACATGGGAACAATTGCGTGTAATACATTAAGAATAAAGAAAATTGGGTCACATGCAAAGTACACTCAGGAGTTATCGCATTCAACGAAGGATTTGTATCACTTCAATAGTTATTGAGTTATTTAAAGGGCCCAAACCTCATATCCATGGACTGTTACTTTATATTAAATATATTGTTTTTTTTATTTCAGTTCTGTATATTAGTCAGAATGGCAGTTTATAAGCCAATTGGGAAATTTTTGTGCCCATGCGGTAAATCATTCTATAATTAAACAGTTTTAAATTTATTAGGAATGCATTCTAGTAAATTAGCAAAAGTCCTACTTTGAAAGATTAAGGCAAGGACTGCTCCCAAGCTACAATACAACGGCGATCACTCAACATCAACGAGCACGATAGTCCTGAAGGTTGCAGATCAAGTTACAGTCACGAAACTGATGACTTTGTAAAGATTTTAAAACAATTTATGGTTCATAGCAAGAAATTACTATAATTATTGGTATAGTAGGTTTGTGATAAATTCTACAGTCTACACCCTTTCACTGTGGAAGCTTTGTGTAGCACAGCTAACGTTACTACCACTTAGTTTATGAATTTTACCATTGCTGCAGGCTAAAAACATCTTTCAGTCCATCACAGTATAATTATTTAATAGGCTTACTACAGCCACAAACATGATATATAACCTAAAAGTTATATGAAACCGTGTCACTCCACAGCTCCGATATGTGATCTTTCTGCAACCTTAAACTTGATATTCCCACAAAACGCTACAGAACATGTTGAAAATACACACTCCCACGCGTTTGCCCATAACAAATAAGTCAAGAATCGTCAGATGACAAGTATACGTCAAAACTATAGTTGTGTCCATTTTCCTGAGAGGCGGCAAACTTATTCAATCAATATACAAGCAATATTCGCTTGAGTTAGACAGTTTTTGCATTAACCGGTCTTCTATTTACCCTATTACCGAGAAGGAGTAAATTAGGACTTACAAAGCCGCTCAGAGATGCTGTCAAAGTTTATGAATCTGTAGAAGCTAAATTTTGAAGAACTTAAAATTAAAGCAATAAAAATTAATGATGCATAGTTTGGCTTCTACAAAATCGATCAAGTACAATAATGTACATATTTGACGATCCTAAATAGCCTAATATATTTATATTAGACCAGGATGAAATTATTACTAACCAACTAAATATTATTATTTATTTAACACCAAACACGCACTTTAATATTGGGCTTAATTATCAAAATCAGGCATTAGATCACATTAAGTCACTGTAATAATAAATTAATTCATTTTTAGGATCGGCAAACGATGTAAAAGCTTATTTAAATTTGTAAAATCATGTATACGCTATATTAGTGCTGACGTAATGACGGCCATTTTTCTGCGGTACGTCAAAGTCCTGGATCCTGACAAACCGAGTTGTCATAACGTGCGTAACGGACCTCAGTGTTAGGTGCAATTTTGTGACTTTAAAAGAATATTTAGAAGTGTTACTGTGTATGTTTGAGTAGTTTACACTCCTTCGCTTTGCTTCACAAGTATAACAAACCGAAATTACATTTAGTTTAGATCCTGGATCAAAACAAACCAAGTTGTCATAACGTGCATAAAGGAGTTCAGTGTTTCGTGCAATTTTTTAGTGTTAAAAGAATATTTTAAAGTGTTACTGTGTATGTTTGGGTAGCTGACATTCCTTCGCTTTACTTAACAAGTATTACAAACGTAAATTACATTTAGGTACAATTTAGGTACTGCTGAAAAGCTTGACCTACAATAAGTGCGTGTGTAGAGCATTACAATTTACATGCTGTACCAGAAGATGGTAACGTGCTAGGTCCCTGGACGTTCTTGTTATAATGAGAGAGAAACGTATAAACTTTAAGCACTTATTTTAGATTGTCTTTCAACAATAGATTGCAACTTAATGTAATTTCGGTTTGAAATACTTAATGAATAATAAAAAGGTATGTAAACCATTCAAACATACACAGTATCACTTCAAAATATTGTATTATACTATAATTTTACTCTGAACATTGAGTGTTACTGTGTATTTTTAGTGATTTACATTCCTTCGTATAATTTAGTATTATAAACCAAAATTAGATTTAGTTGCAATTTATTGTTTAAAAACAACCTTAAAGAAGTGCTGTAAATATTATACGCTTCTCTCTCATTATAACGGAAACATCCAGGGACCCAACCCATTACCATTTTCTGGTAAAACTTGTAAATTGTAATGCTCCACACACGTACTTAGTGTATGTCCAGCTTTTCAACAATGCATTGTATCTAAATGTAATTTCGGTTTGTAATACTTGCTGAGTAAAGCGAAGTAGTGTAAGCTACTCAAATATACACAGTAACACTTTAAAATACTCTTTAACGCTGAAAAATTGCACCAAACGCTGAACTCCCTTACGCACATTATGACAACTAAGTAGGTTGGTTTGGATCCGGGATCTTGACGTATCGCAGCAAAATGGCCGACATCTACGTCACACTAATACGAGTATAGAGTATTGCATTACAATTTACTGTTTAGTTGCCAAAAAACCATGTGAAACAACGTTTCATAAAAGTCGGTTATTTTAATTATTAAATCCGATCGATTTCTTTACGAGGAGTTATATTTTTTCTTAAACTCCGCAATAGATTTTTGCAGTTTTGCTTTCTCTGGTAGATAGACATTTTTAAGGGAGGATGTAGCACACATGGTAAATCTGATCTGAATACTATATCCAGAGAATAGAAGCACGTATTTGCTAAATGAGGTGATAACCGAATAGATACTTCTAAACGAACTATACTCCCCATCTCTAGTACTACGTAATAAATGGGTCTAAATGCGATTGTAGATTTGCTATACATGTCCATGTTAGTGTGGTTGGTGATAGTTCGATCTCCTAAATAAAATAAATAATATTTACCGAGAATTTTTTTTATCAAAGTAAAACAACAGTCTTAGTAACATAAAACCTTAGCACTATAATATATACATAAAGTGTAATTGCACAGTCCATTTCGTTTATGTTAACGAAGACTTCACTGCGATGGTGGTTCAAAATTTGTTAATCCAGGTATTAAATCATGGGTATTAAGAAAACCAAACACGTGTACATTCCCTCAAAAATTATTAATTTGCATTTTTTTAGACAGATTTTGGGCCCAAACCAGGATAAGCTAATACGAACTTGTAGGGAAATAATAAGTCGTAGCTTGCTTTCCTGCTGGTAGCCATTGCTGAGATTAATATTTATTTTTGATGCTCGGAACTAATAAGTAAAGCTTTTGACAGCTTCTTACACTGAAATACAGATTTTATATGTCCTGTACATAGCTAGTTGCAAACACAATTGTCAGTGTCCTGACTTATTATGGGTGGAAATTATGATCAGCTGCCCATGTTGCGTTACATAAATTTTGTACTCTTGATATAATACATGTTATATACATAAACAAAATTAAAGGTTAGCTCACTGATATATTAATGACATAACTTTGTTAAGCCGAAGGCTACTGATATGCTTTCCGAAACCCTGTTTCAAAATTGTTGTAAAGTAAAATAAATAAGTGAAAGGAAAAGGAGTCGAGCTTCTTGCTGAAAATCATGTTATTTAAGTAGTGACTCCTTTACAATCTTGACAAATCTCCCGATATTATAATGGTTATGCTTGTCGTTTGTAACGCAAGCAGCGCGCTATTCACAATAGTTTTATTAGATCTTTGGGTACAATTAAAAAAGGCGCATTGTTCATATGGTCGACCAATTAAGTCAAAAACATGTTTTAACAAGAGATCTTTGTCTGACTCGCCATGCTGACGCTGATGGCCACCAATAGGTCGTAGTGGTAGTAGTAAACCATACCATACACATTGTAAAATAAATGCAGCGAACGTAGTATGATACTAAAAAAGGTGTAAAATAAGGTTCGATATCTGTTAAAATTGAGATCTTCTGCCATTTTATGCGTTACATTAGTTTCGATGCCGATTTAAAATGCTTGATTTGTATAGTTTTGTTGTTGCGGTCATTTTTTTCATTCTTTTTCATTCACGTACAAGCACATGTTTTTACTATATTCGAAGAGTTGTTATAAATGAAATAATATGGTTAACATGACGCTGAACTGATACTGTTATTTATTTCAGGTATATATGCTAATATATTTATGTATGTACACTCATCTCTCTGCATTTTCGCTTTCATCCCACGTTAAACATCTAATGCTAACTTTTCTCATCGAGTGAAAATTAAAGTTTCAAGCTCTACTTATTGTTATTAGGCACTCATGCCGTTAATTTCATAACTCACATGCGCCAACGTATAAGTAATTGCATGTTGTTTAATTCCGAAAGTCAAGGGTATCGTAACTTCCGCCGGTAACCCACTTTAGTATGGTAGGTTGCAATGTTTCAAATAGCAATGATTATCTGCCGTGCAGCCGGGGGAGATACAGACAAAAAAAATTATCAAACCTGTCTGTTGTAAAAATATCACTTTCATAAAGAAAAACAATATTTGAAATCCGATACTGGTTTTCCTTTGATAATTGTATTGCAAACATTTTTGTTTTGTTTTCGAGAGATTGTTCGATTACGGCCATTTTTCTAGAATCAAATGATGATAACGAAATGTCTATATTATGTACCAGAACTACTATAAAATACATTTTTTGTTGAATTAACCAATATATCGATATTGTGATAGCTAAATGTTCTGACAAATAACATCACCTTTACGTCCGAAGTTTTTATACAGTTGCTCTGTTTTGTTGCCATGGTTACCGCATCATTCCACTCGAACTAATACAGGGTTTCTATAAATGATTCGTGCATCCAGGCGGCAAATTGATTTAGTCGATAATCAATTTGCCGCCTCTCATGAAAGTGCACGCAACTATTGCTGACAGATACTTGTCATCTGTCGATTGTCGAATTATTTGATATATCTTAATATGAGAAAACGCATAGAAGAGTGTATTTTTAACATATGCTGTAGTGTTTTCTGGGATAATTAACTTTAAGATTAGTGAAAGTTCAGATTTCGGAGCTGTGGAGTGACGTGGTTTCGTATAATAACTTTTAAGTTGTATATCGTAGTTGTGAGGTCGTGGCTACATAAGCCTATGAAATTGTACGGTAATGAACTAAAAGATATTTGTAGCCTGATGCTACAATGGTAAAATTCACAGTTAGGCATCAGTGGTAGTGACGTTAGCTGGAATACGGGTACCTATTTTACCGGGAAGTTTTCTAACCTAGAAATTGTAAGCACCTAAATTGTGGTGGAAATGATAGTTACAAAAAAAGTGCACACATTATGATAGGGAAGCAGAGAGAGGTTGCCTGCGTAGGCTTTCAAATTTGCGGAAAATAGTTAAATTTATAAAGCCATGGCTGAAAGGCGGTTACCTACAAAAATGGGTTATACAGGATATAGTTGTGTATATTAAAGTATGTGTGTAGCTTCGTGCAAACAAATTATTGTTATTACTTATTTGTCGGAAAATCTTTATAAAATCATCCATTTCGTAGCTATAACTTTATTCGCAACCTTTAGTGCAGTATAATATGACTGTTGGCAGTATATTGTGCTTATTGTAGCTTGGCAGCAATTACAAAAAGGCGGCACAACGAATTGAGAAATCAACGCCGCCCTCGTTGCATGAATCATTTATAAAAACCCTGAATATCTACTGGACGGTAATTTGTCAAAAACTCTGTGTTGTAGATGTCTGAAGCAGATATATAGGAAATATTGATTTTGACATCCAGTAGAAATTCTGTTTACCGAATTTAAATACATAGCTGGTAGATATTCTGTCATGTTATCTAGTAGATAAATACTACCAACTTCCTAAAGATGCTGGTAGCATCTTAAATTGTATTTAACAAAAACATTAAACTGTAGTCAGACACAAAATATTCAGGATAGCATAGAGATGCAATGAATTACACAATAACTTCTCTATTAAACAAACATTGTTAAGATAAAAAATATATTTTTACATTAAAATTAATTGACTAATATTGTTCAAAGCAAGTTGTGTGGTTAATGTAGATGGGTTACCCATATCGCTGTAAAAAACTAACTTGGACACTGTGGATTGGACAACAGGATTTATCTCCTGATGAACGTTATTAAATAAATGACGAACATCTTGGTGTGAACGTTGTCGATTTCTGTAGTCATCCATCATTAGTATTTACATTCGTTTAGTTTCACCGAGTTCCACCAGGTTTGTAAATTAAATTAACTTTTTAAGTCATTGAAAGGCATTTCAAACTGGCACGTAAAAAGAAAAAACCAATGGTCTCAACTTTTTGTGGATATCATCATATGAATAAAAATTAATCAAAACTTATATATATGGGTGTTGTCAGCGCAATCCACCTGTCGCAGATCCGTATTATATATACTTTAGGTACCATGGTGCATGCGCTTCATAGCCTTAATTCAAATTTTACCTGCACCACCATGCTCAACATTAAAAATCGCGTTTAACGACATCCATATAGCATACATCAAGTTTTGTATGAAAAACGGGGCATTTTCACTATATATAGGTTACTACCTTGGTGATCCTACTTAAAAAAGTTTGTACCCTATAGACCATAAGTTACCATTTAGCGACGACTTAAGGTTAATTTTCATCAAAACGGTAAGTTTTTTCATAAAATTAGGTCAGACAAAAGTTGTAGCTCATAAAAAATTTCTCAATACGTTTTTTCCTAATAGCCACCGTTTGAGATAAAAGGATTCTAAAAGTTGTAATCTTCATAATGTGCACACGCATTTTAATGGTAGCGTATTTTTTATAGTAACCAAGGATTTTTTGTGGGGATGCATTGCCTTTTTTATCCTCGAGATGACCTGGTAGTAGTCAGGCCAATTTGGCCTTGCAAGGATACAAAAATTTGCATAGCGCTCAAAATTGGTATGAATGTTCGAAACACCATTATAAATGAATGCTGAAAAGTCCCTATCGATCCCGAACGTGGAAAACATTTTATTGGAGATCAAAGGTCTCAAAAATGTTTTTTCTTGCGTTTTTCAGCAAAACGGTAAGATTTATCATAAAATTAGATCAGACAAAAATTGTAGATCATATAATTATCTATAAAAAAAGTATAAATACTTTTCTTTAATAGCCACCATTTCTGAGATATAAGGATTTCAAAAGTTGTAATCTTCATAATATGCACACGTATTTTAATGGTAGCGAATTTTTTTTATAGTAACCAAGCGTTTTTTGTAGATTTGTATTGCTTTTTTATCCTCGAAATGACCTGGTAGTAGTGTGGTCAAAAATTGTAGATCATATAATTATCTATAAGAAATGTTTCAATACTTTTTTTCCTAAGAGCCACCGTTTCTGAGATATAGCGATTCTAAAAGTTGAAAAAGTTGTAATCTTCATAATATACATAAGTCTGCGCAAGTTTCTAAAAAGAGTAACTCAACTACCTACTTAGATAAGTTTCGATACGCACGTTTTGTGAAAAATAGTCGAAATAAAAAACGAGTGCAATTAGCTTGTCTTTCAAGGTCAAGTGTGCCTTGAGAACCAACAAGATCCAAAAGACGGGTTAGATGTTTATCCACCATACATTGGAACCAGTCCAGACCTTATTCCCACCTGCGCCAAAAAAATTTTTGGCATCACTTCTTCAAGAAGTGTATCCATTACTTACTGAGCCAGAATTGGACTTAATTTTGACCCTAAAATTATCGTTTAACAGAAATTACATTAAAAATTTGTCGATGAATTAATAATAATTATACCATCAGATGGTGTTGAAGATATAATGCAGGTGTTTAATAACTATGACACACATATAAAATTTACTTTAGAGACGGAAAATGATAGATCGGTTCCTTTTTTAGATACTGGAGTATATAGAGACGAAAACAACATCACAAAATTAGATTGGTACAGAAAACCTACATCTACTGGCAGATACTTGCATTATTATTCAAATCATTTCAACAAAATTAAAATAAATTTTATAATTCAAATGAAAAATAGAATTGAAGCGCTATATCTTACTTATAAAAAATGCCTACTCAAAAACACTGATAACTAAATTACTTTATTGCAACAATTCAAAATTACAAAGTGAGAAATTTAACACAAGTTATAATATTCAGGAAAATGGTGAACCAAAAAAAATTTGCGGTTTTACCATATTATAATAATTTAACAGACAAACTAATAAAATTAAAAGGTTATGTCACCAATATTGTAAAAAGGAGTACAAAGTTAGTAGGATCGTTATATACTAAATTGAAATGTAAGACACCACTATATTAAATAATACTCATGTAATTTACAAAATAAATTGTACATCTTGTCAAAGCACTTATGTTGGTCAAACTTGCCAACATTTAAAAAGTAGGGTGCGCTTACATAAAAGTGGTATACGTTTAAAAAAAGATAGATGTGCTCTCTCTGGCCATCTATTAGGTAACTCTCAACACGAAATTGATTTTGAAAATATAAATGTATTAGTAAAAGAATGTAATTTAGGCAAAATGTTAATTTTAGAGATGATTAATATTAATAGATGTAATAATAGCATAAACAAAAAAAGTATATGCAAAATTTAAGTTTAATTTACACTTACTTACTAAACTATAACAAATAAACTAAAAAACCGTTTTATAATATTGGTAATGTAATAATACTCCACTATATATATTTTTTGACTCTAAATTATATAAAATTATATTGTATTGTAATTGAATAGTTTAACATAACTGATACTTGCTGAACTATGTAGTTTCGTTTATATCCATATCTGAGTTAAACAAATTTATCACTTGTCAATTTGAAGATGGAGTTATCAAATCTCGTATATTGTAAGTTTATTTTATAAAATAACTCGTTAATACGTTGTAACCATTTGTAGCAACCCTGAAGAAGGTGAGAATAAAGTCCACCGAAAGCTTTGTTTGTAATATAGAGTGTTATTTAACAGAAATAAACAGTTCGAACATCTCGTTAAAACGTTACATATTATAAAGTAATACGACCGTTAATTCTACAAAATATTAATATAGATATGATCTACAGTTTTCTTCTGATCTAAATTTATGATAAAACTTACAGTTTTGATCAAAAAACGCGAAAAACCCATTTTTGAGACCTTTATCCATAAATTTTTCCCACGTACGGGATCGATGGAGACTTTTCAGCATTTATTTATAATTATGTTCCGAACATTCATAATACCAAAATTTAGCTCTAGGGGAATTTTTGTACCCTTGCATGTCTAAATTGACCGGACTACTATCAGGTCATTTCGATAAAAAAGCAATACAAATCCTGCTATAAAAAAATACGCTACCATTAAAATGCGTTGACATACAAAAACAAAAGGTAGGTTAAGAAATGAAGACTAATTTATCAAAAATATACTTTTGTTAAAGACATTTTGCTATAAAGAAATACATGTGACAAAAAGCCCGCATATAGTTTTTACTAAGAACTTAGATTTTCTCGCTTGGTAGGCAACGCCGTCAAAATTTCTTTTCTTAAATGTGTTGATCTGTAATTAATTTTTTGTTTTTAATTTTTTAATGAAATACGCGAATGGCAATAACTTTAATGCCTTCGCAGAACAATCTCTTGGTGTTCTTAAAATTTTTCATTTTATATAATATTCGAAAAATGGAAATGTTCGGAACAAAGTGTACGAAACTTTAACCTCGTCTTTGTTTTTGTCGTTTAGTACGCTGTAGTTTTCTAGTGATGCTTTATATTCTGCTTTCTTTAACGAAGAAGAGATTAGAAAAATTTAGTTTTTAGTAAGATATTGTGAAATATTTATGTGTGCAAATAACCACGTAAAGTGGCAAACAACAAACTATTTCTAGTTTTCGTCGTACGATAACGCAAGTCCTTCGCAATAATCCATCGAAAGGGGCGGGCCCCTCCGACCGGCGTAACATACGTCGCGGCGGCACACATTTTTTGAGGAAATTGATATATCGACGGGGCTGTTTAATAATTAAGGCACACAGGTAGAGGGCACATGGCGCATGGATATGCGTGAAATGCGCGCGACGTCGCGGCGTCCTCACCTTCCGGAGGCGCGGGCGGCAGTCCGAGGCAAACTCTGGCTGCGACACCACCCCTGCCGCCGCCGCCGCGATCACACAGCACACACACTACTGCAACACCCACTCACCTGAGCGACCCACCCCCACCTGTCCTCCGGCTCGGCCGCGCCAAGCCACAGTCGAGCTGCGACCGTCAGCGAATTCAGAACGACCTCTTCTGCGAGTTGACGCGCGTATCTCTAACCCATTCGTAAAAGCCGGGCACGTCTTCAAGTCTTTGCAACCCCTCGTCAGGCCGCGTTCGCTCCACCGTTGTGCATGTGTGCAGTTGAAGCTGGACGAGTTGGTTCCGATCGCGGGACACACTAGCGTGAATCGTGGAGACCGTCTTCAACACGACGAAGAGAGGCCGGCATCCTCTTGGAGGCAACCTGTCGCCGCCGCCCGCCGCCACCCCGCCGTCGCTCAAGAGGGCCAGACACGACTCGGAGTCGAACAGCCCTCTGGTTGCGGCCGCTGATCAGGATATGGAAGCACCCCTTGCCGTCACGTTGAGTCAGAGCATGGATTCTGTCAACACAGCCGCCGGAGAGGAAGAGGTAGGTTGTTGCCTCCTTTTAGGTTACTTAATATAAACAAAGAAGTGTTGTATTACCAATAAACGAAGGAAGCTTGCAGCTATTCAAATTAGGTCTGGCACGAATATCAGTTGGCTTGCAATATATCGTAATCCCTGTATTGTCTATGGTTATGCAGTGTAAAACGCGATTATCTTTGATGGAAACGTTTAATTTGTCGGAAGTTATGGCATGTCACTCAATTGTTTGCGGCTGGAAAGTGAATCCGGTTAAGTGATACGTAGTTTTCGAGAATTTTCCATCTATTTGATGCTATTATCTACTCGTAGTCCAGTCAAAATAGTGGTAAGTATACAATAATTCACATGAATGCTAAAAAAATTATTTATTTCTCGTAAACTTTAACCGCAAAATAGTTCAGCCAAAACTTGCATATCATGCAATTGTTTACAAACATTGTCTAATACTTTTTCCTTACGAATCAGCATTCCTGAGATATCACCATTTGAAACATCGAAAATACTAATATGCACGACTATCCCCTTTCTTCTTACTATATAGCGAGCTCCAAAATATAGATACGTATAAGTAAAAAATACACGGAACAGCAAAATACTACAACTGTCTCGTCTTCCTCCAACATCTGCTTCTGCTTATCAACACCTGGACCTAGAGGACTGGGGTTGAAAGCTGATAGATAAAACATACTTTGTAGCTAATTCAACAATTCCCTTCCACCCGCTCTAGAAAAACTTGTTAAATCCATTACTTGCAATTGCAACGAGGGGTTGTAGTGCAAACCGTCGCAAAAAGGTATTCACCAATATGTACCGATTGTCAAAGCCAGTCTTGCTCCAATTTGAATGTATCAAATGCAACAGATGAGGATTCTCATGATATTTGAGGACACAACTGATGCATCTTTGGTAGAACAATCGAAGAAGACGTTATAACTCTTAATTTTGTTATCCGACTTCGCTAAGTGGACCGTCGAGGTATTTTATTGTTAATATCGTAAATATGTTTAAGGTTATTTTTTTAAACTGCGCTACCAAATCTTTCTATGCCGGAAAGATTCGGAAACCAAATTTTGTAAAAAAAGCAAAATGAGTTTCAAAAAATTGAGTGTACCACATGTTAAAAATATATCGCGAATTAACGATAGCTTATAAATATGGGTACACCAGTGTTTTAAATAACCCTCATAAAGCTTTAATTAGATCTCACAGTTCTGGACAATATTATACCCAAATATGAAATTATAGCGAAGATACCGAATGAACCGAAGATTATAACTCTTGTCGCAATTAAAGATAAAAACAACGAGAAAACCATGCACGACGATAGACCATTAGTGTTGAAGTAGCATTTGAAGAACAAAAATGGTTTTGGTCTCATTTTGTAGAAAATTTAATGTATTTAAATAATGGAAGTATAAGTGTTTTCGGAAATGCATACCTTAGGAGATATTGTCAAAAAACCAAAACAAGTGCGAAAAAATCGCTGTTTTTCGACCACCACTATGTTGGCACAGGGTCCTCAGGCCTGCAAATCTGGAATCATATATCCCAGTACAGGTCAAAAAATAGAAGAAGCAAGAAACGGCTAGTAATCCATTTTTATGCCTTTTGACTGGTCTAGTATTCTAACGGGCGTCCATAAAAACGATCAAGTATGCCGTGATTTTCTCTTTCTAACGCGAACATAGCGCCTGCCGTGTAAATTAGTTCGCACAATTCCATCCAGATTTGACGTATGATCCGTTTGACATATTTTTCATCTAGGTATTACGGATAGGTACCTGTAAACCTGTGAATAATACGAACATGGTTGATTCTGCAAAAGCGATTGCCCATCGCGGGATATTTATATACGTACCTACTTTATGGTTAGGATAATCGCATAATATAACATGGCTTTTTCAATATTTATTTAATAAACAATTGCTGATATTAAATGATAAGATAAGATTAGGTATATAACAAATCGATAATTTTTCATCATTCTTCACAATTTTCATAACTCTGCATATGTTTTCTTGGGTTTAGCTGATGGTCGTCCACTATCAGCTTTACGCCTAACACTTCCAGTTTCGCGAAACAACTTAACCCACCGACTAATTTAAGAGTTCCCTCGAAGTTTTTATAATTCAGCGCTTACTGTTCCTCTAAACAGCTTTGTACGAAAAATGTCGAAACGCTGTCCACATCCGCTCCATTGTGAAAATAGGCTTCAACCATGAATGTTCTGTTTTATAGTAAGGATCACTGTAGCCCACAAATAAAAATCAGAAGTTCGGAAATGAACTGATGTCACACTTTGTAATAAGTGGCATAGAAAATGATTGGGACAAATATAACAAATAGGCATACTCCACGATCTATTGTAATTTAGTTTTATTAGACAGTATCTGGCCCTGAGAATTTGTATATACTGGTAAACGAAATAATCCGACTTCTTTACAGCCACAGTTTGCACTACAAACCTTTTTGCAACTGAAAAAAATGCCGTTTTTCTGTAACAGGTGGAAATAATATTTGAATTGGCTCCAAAGTATTATCTGATAATTTCCAACTCCAATCTTCTAGGTCCATTTGAACTTGATAGATAGTCTAGTCGATATAAGTGTTTATAAGCAGAAACAGATGTTGAAGAAGAACAAGATAGTTGTACTCTTATATTGTTGCGAGTATTTTTTAGACATCTATCAGTAAATAACTTATTTGTATGTGTATAAGTTACAGAAACCAATATTCCTTAGTTAGAGGTATTACTTGTATTATACCGCTTGACGTTTGACCTTGAATAAATTCTTTAGCAGGATCGGTGACGATTTTGTATATTTAATTTTTAATAGTGTATTTAAGACCTGTTCTATGCGAATTATTGTAAACTTACCGCTATTTTTATGTCAATTTTGTCTGGATTAATAAACGTATAACGAAGATTGGCGTGAGATGGTTTTTTTCAGTGTCAAGCCGCCGAATCTTGTAGTCCGTTCATAGTCTTTCCGCTTCCTGGTGGAAACAGGCCGTGGTTCGGGTCCCCGCAGACAGCAAGTCTCACGCGATGCAGGTGGTGGCGCCGACCCCGCCCTCTATATTGCATAACCGAAACCGGCTTATCCGTCTCCAAACATGGCCCGTCGCTTTAAATCAATCCATTTTTCGTGCATTTTTTCGCGCGTGCTACCCATACACGTACTACATTTACACCGTCTTCTTTCGAGGTGTCTTGTTTTTGTACCGTAAAACATGTGGACGTAATAACGCAGTAGGCGTTTGCACGCGCGTCTTTATTTTTGTTTGGTTACTATGGTAACAATCGCGACTTTATCGGCGGCGGACTCGTACGTTTAATACCACCCGGTCCAATTTCGAAATTCCCCGAGTATATCCTCGACGTTGTTGGATCAATAATATTTCAGTCACCGTGGAAACTACCGATAGCTGAAACTGTCCGAAATTTATTGCCTCGTTTCGCGTTCCTAACATAAAGTGTCGCAGGGTTAATTAGGTTGCAAATAATGGCTAATATTCTGAAACATTTTAGTCTGGATCGGTTTACCCTTAGCAGGCAAGCCAGGCTTCCGTTGGCAATATAGCACATGTTCTTAAATATCGGATAATGTCGAACCGATGAACGCTTTGATGTAAGCGATAATTTAAAATGACCAGAAAGACACTTTGCTTAAGCCAGTACAGTTACATGACAGGATTCTTGTTGCATAACTTCTCTTGCCATTTGAATGCACAAATTGTGTTTATCACAATGATATTGCGCATGTAAGACTTAAAAATAAGAAACTTTTGCAAGTTTTTTGTTTTGTTTTTTGTTGGAAGTTAGAATTTGTAATATTTTAATGACGACATTTCATGACTTATGATTAACGTCTTTAGAGCTTTACAAAATATTCAGTTGGTATAAGACAGTACACTCCATCTGAATAGAAAAGAATACAGGAGCGTCATCATTTGCATGCGTGATTTGCACGTCATAACCAGTGTCACCGTCGCGTCGTTAATAGGGGTCAGTTAATAGGTTGCAGTACAATACGCAGCACACAGCAAAATAGAAAGATATATTATGCAGACAAAACACTAATAATAAAGAAACCATGCTGTATAAACAGTAAATGCGAAAAGCAATAATAAAAACACACACTCTGACCGTCTACTCGAAACGAAACGCGAACGTTAAATTAGACGAATGTGAGCACGCCACTGAATGGTATCGTTACCTGGCAACGGTTGGTGTCGCGTGCTAAAAATGGTTTGTGCGCCTGACGTCATTGATGATGCCCTGTGTTCTTCTCTATTCAGATAAAGTGTACTTTTATTCTAAAAAAAGCGGTAGACAAAAGTAGACTTAAATTTGATACTGTTTCTGAATTTGATCATGCTCTTTTGTACTTGATGCTGTGTTTCTATTTGGAATTTTGCAAAAAGTACTGCCGTCACTTGTAGATCTACAACCATGACATCAAATCCATAGCTGTTTGTTCAGGCCGCAATTATGATGGTTGCAAATAAGAACACAGTGTATTTTATCAATCCTCAATAGAGATTTCTTACTTTTATAATCTTCTGAATGAAAACATGAGGTAAATTTACACTTTATACTAGGTGAGTTTAGCTTGAGTGAATATAGAAAGAAAGTTAAATCGGGAAAAATTTGCAATTTTGAACCTAGTTGTTTTTTAAAGTAGTGGCTTACTACATATTTTAAATTTTAATTTTACACAAGCAGAAGTCATAGAAAATGATGTCCCCTATCAGATAATGTCATTAAATTTTAAAAGTAAGCTTTTTAAATACATAGCATAGATAGCTTCAAAAAATCGGCCATGTTCTAAGCTTCCCAAAAATGTAAAACTTAAATGACGGTCATTTTTATGTTTTATTCGGTTTTAATCTAGTCGCTATTTTGATCTTAAATTTTACAAAACAAGAAACTTCTGATGCACAGATTAAATTTTATATTTATACATCTTTCAAGAGTAAAACAAGGCACATGGTAATTAATTACAAATAATATTTAATACCATCATCATTATTTTCAGTGCATCTACTGGTATTGCACTGTTTCAAAACAGAGAGTGAAGCTTTTCTAAAAGAATGCTTATAAATTCCAATGAAAGCTTTTTTTAACGGCTTCTCAAAGGTCTTCAACTCTTTCATAACTTCTGAAGTAAACTTTGTTTTTAACTGTCCCCCAAATAAAAACTGATCCGTTTCTTCCAACCCAATAGTTGGTAAATACTTCATTTAAATAATTTCGCACTTCCTTCATGTTATGAGCGGGTGCTATATCTTGTTGAAACCATTGAAGGATTGCGCGACCCTCTAAATTCAATTTATCTAACATATGTTGTAATTCGTTCTCGAGGAAACTCATATAACCTGTACCAGTTAAAGACCTAACAAAAATATGTGGACAAAAGAACCAAGAACTGTTAACCCTAATGATGCCACACCATACATTAAACTAGAATTTCAATTGGAGCCTTTGTTGTTCAATATGATGAGGATTTTCCTGCATCCAAAGATGTTAGTTATGCACGTTTGCGAATCGTGTTTCATCACTCTTAAAGATTAAAATTCTGGATCGGCTCTACACATCCATCCGCAGAATTCTGTGCGTGTTTCGCAGTCACCAGTATGCAGAGTTTGTGACACTGATAATTTCTATCGTTAAGATTTGTCTTTTTAAACGATGCGTTGCGATATTCTTTCGTCTACTGCAACTTGCCTTGTTGAAATCAATGGATTTTGAAATATGCAAGGTAACACATTTGTTTCTGTAACTTCTTTCATTTCACTTGGAATGTTCTTGGGTTTACTGAAGATGCCATAAGTTGCTGGTGGCAACCAAAAACGATCAAAATATTCTTGTGCAGCGTTTAAATTTCATCATACACATGTGCAACATTCAACAATGTCACATTTATCCCAGTTTGAATAACGCATTAATAAAACTACTTTTCTAACTAAATGTTAAAGTAAAAAGGGTTTGACGGATTGATATTTAATTAATTTGTTTTCATTTGTCTCTTACACCTTTTAAATCATTATATTAATTTCACATCGTTGAAAAGCTTAACAAGGCTTAATTTTTGAAGCCATAGCCAACTATGGTTTGTATTTAAATAAGGTAAGTTTGTGTCATATCTCCGAAAGTTCTATATCTAGAAAAGGTGTATTAATTTAGGCTCGCAAAACTGCAAATCTTTCCAGATTTAATCTTCCTTCTATTTCTGTTAGTCTCCGAGACCACCATGTTAAACACCGAAAATATACACTCTGTATATTTTATCTATACCTTTAGCCTAAAAATCTGTGCAAGGTATATTTCACTAGACCGTTTTGCACGGATAACAATATTTAACAAAACCAAGGTAGAAAATAACTTCACTGACCGTTTATTTGCTGAATTTGTGGTTAAAAACATTCATAATGTGCAGTTTTATGTATTATGCTTTAATATTCATACGAAATTACATCAAGGTTCATGTTATAATAATTAGGGAAGGGGTTATTCGAGTCCATATGCGCGGATAAAATAAACAAATTCTTTTCTTATTGACTATTTAGAAGAGCAGAATTGTATTGTAACGGTCGTGTTTAGTAATGCATTGATGCTGCTGGATAGCCGTTTTGATAATCCGTTGTGGTATTATTGTTTAAAAGAATTACTGCCTAGCAAAAAGTGGATCTTAATTGAGTAGTTGTTATATCGATTTACGAAGTTGAAGCTACGGTCGATGTGGAATTTCCTAAACTGCTATAAACCTTTTTGTAGTGTGAGAAATCATTAAATAACGTTATGTACCAAAATTGAAATGAGAAATTACTCTATTGTTTTTCTCAAATGCTGGTCTCTAGCATTTGTGCACTCGAACGTTCGTAAGAAATTACCTCTTTGCATTAGCAATTTGTCGTTGCTCTCGTGGGTACCGTTGCATAAGCCAGGAAGTCACTACGGCGGAGCTATTTTGCGTGAATATCAAAATGTTTTTAAAATGCTACCGTGAAAGGAATAGGTTACTCGTAATTTGGTATTGAGACAGGGTAATATTTCGTTTATGATAATAGTGATTGTTAGGCGGATAGAATCTGCGGTCTCGGAACACCTGTTCCGTTGCACACGGTCCAGCCCTGGCAGGGTTATTCATTTAAAACGACCAAAATGTAAGCAGGACAGCTGCGAATTATATTAAAACAGTGGAAACGTTCGCTCAACCACGGAAATTTAATTCCAAGGCGTGTTGCATTTGTACGACGTAGGGGTGCATTAATGATACAGTAGTTGTAAATATGTTACACACTGTTAAATAATGTGTCAAAGATAATTTGCTTCCTTTCCGTGCTTTCTTAATTGATATTACATACATGAAATCGGTATTGCTTGGTCAGATTTTATTAAAGTGAACTACCGTCAAATCTGACAGTATGGTTCATTCTACGAGGGTCATGTCAAAATTCCTGCACACATAAACACAGCTCGCAAATCAAATGTATATATTTAAAAAAATTGCAATAAAGTTGTTCAGTATAATGCCCTTGCACATCCAAAACACGTTGCCATATCGCTTCGGCAGTAATGTAATGTCGGTAAATACGCCATTTTTGTCAAAATGTTTCAGCAGTTGGAACGCATGCTGTTGCTTTTATCATTTCAAGTCAATAAATTGGACTTCACGAAATTCTCTTTTCCACTGTAGGAACAGAACGAAATCCGRAGGACTCATGTCAGGGCTGCACAGGGGATGTGGGAGAATTTCACAGCAGTTTTTCTCGCAAACTCCTTTGACTCACATTGCTTTATGCGATCAAGCGTTATTGCGCAAGAGGATTACGCCACTGTCTTTCAGATCTTGTCTATACTTTTGGAATGATGCATTTAAAATTTCTACAAAGAAGCAAATACATTTGTTTTATGGTATTTGTCTATTGATGCGGTCTTCTTCCATCATTGTAGCCACAATAGCAGCAAAAGTGTTGTCGGTAGCAGTGATCGTCCTTAACACTAGCCCAACGCTCTACAACCCTTACTCCATCAAATTACTGCTGAACTATCAACACACAACTCCCGGCAAGCTTCTTGTAACGCACCGTGAATTTCAGCAGCCGTTTTTTCGCGCAGTGTTTGGATTTTGGTATACGCACATTAATCCGCTACACTGACGCGTTCCATTGCACCACACTACCCCAATTTGAGATATTTTTTATACAATAACTGAGTGAACTACCCGCACTTTATATATAGCTAAATGATGTCCCAATGATAGACTTATATAATTTGACAGCGTTTGTTTTTTCACAATTTCCAGTTCAGTGCCAGCTTGATATGTTCAGGAATAATTATGACATTACATTTTCCTTGCTAGCAGAAGTTTCTTTTAAAACTCGTCCTGTTGTCCGTATGAAATAAAATGAAGAACAAGGCATTAAGGATTACAACGTAACTGACAAAGATCTCTGAAGTTATAATAATTCTATTATATTAAGTGTTAGAGGAAGAAACGAAGGATTACTGGTACCATAGATAAATTAATTAATTAATCTGTGGTTGCATCGGCTGTGGCCTGTAACTTGTAATCATAAATCCTAAATCTCGTATATCTCAATAGCTTGAGATAGCTCCTTTTTAAGTTACAATAAAAAACACAATTAGTGAAGAGTGCAATCTAGCGGATCCGCTGTAGAATAAAGCCATGAGCTAGAAGCAACTTTGGCTCAATGCAAGGATGTATAATTACTAAGTAAATCAAACCTCCAAAAACATTAACAAATGCAAGATATCTGTTTTGGTTACCCAGTCGCAGCCCGTGACTCATGAATTTTGCTGCTTTTCAACTTATTAGATTAAGATACCGATTATATAGGTAACCAACATTGTCCTCTTTAAGTACGAAATAGTACAAACCAAACAAGTGACGATAAAAAGAATGGACTGCCAGTGTTAGTTATCTGGTCGGTACTTCCGCCTGATGAGTTAGAAAACCACCAAACTCATGAGTCATGGGGTCCGGCTGGGTAACCGAAACAGATCTCTTTCATTTATCAGTTCTTGAAATTAACAGTAAGCGTTGGTAATGAGCGTATGTCCAAGATTAGAACAATTTAGCATAAGCTAAGTTGTATAAGCAAACTGCAGAAAATGGATACTTTACCATCTGGGGAATTTTCCAGTCGTGGTGCACAAAAGCACAATCCATTTAGAATGCCTGGACAGTCCTTTTTCTAAGATGCTACCTTGTATGAAGTTTTCCTCTGGCAAAGTAACGCCCATGACATGCCTATGGAGCATTCAATTATGAGAATGAAAGAAGTATTAAAGAAAACAGTAAATTTTTTAAATAGAACGGTATGCTTACTTTTGCAATGTTAGGGGCAAAATTTGACTAGTTGGGTCTGATACTTCGAGAGATATTTACGACTTTCGATTATTTTTTATGTCAACACTATCTTAATAGTTGATGACAATGACTTTCTGTTTAAACATTTACAAAAATAAATTCGCCACCCGCCGCATCCAGGATTTGCGCCCCTGACGCCAGCTTTACGCTGACGTTTGTGGAGCCAACGATGCTTATTTGGATCTCGTAATTTTAGAGCATTTCTCAGTACCGGTAGCATCAATTTTAAGAACGAATAGTTCTCAGGAGTCAGAAGGCAAGGGTAAACAAATGACGCCAAATTCTTAAAAATAATCATCTGGTTTTGAATAAACCTAATATTATTTCATTGTTTCAATATGTCAATAAACGAGAATATTACCTACTATCGTAAAGGAAAAGTTCTAAACCGAGAAACGCTAACTGTAAAGAGGAAGAATCTGACCTTAAAAAAATTAAGAGATCCAATAGAATAGGCTTACCTTTATTTGTATATCCATAGTACCTTTTAGATATATCATGGGAGAAAATTCAATTTTTAAAGGTATTTGGGAATCGGGATTACTAAAGGTTACAGTAGAATCCATGTATATCAAGTAATTATTACGCTTAATATGCAATAATTATGTGTAATATGTATATCAGGAATAACGTATTAAATCTTTACATTTGCAATTAAACGGAATATTCTGTGAAATGTATATTTTCTAATGAATTGTTAAAAATTTTCGCCGTATATTAGGTAGGTATTGTCAATCTAGATTAAAAAAAATCGAATGAAAGTTCTACAAAATCAGGGATGAAAATATTTTCAAAGATAACGAATATCCGGTTATATTGGAAATGGACACTAACTTCGTTATTTTATATGGAATACACTGTTTATTAGTGCATTTTTAATTGTGATTTTTGGGTAGCAGCTTAGCCAGCAAGAATTCCGGGTTAATAGAAGCTAAAAGCAAACAACTAAATAAATACAAATAATAAATCCAGTTAACAGAATATCATAGCATATAATAAACGCGCAACTGTTTTAATAAAGAGTTGTTCACATTATTTGTCAAAATATTTTCATCTACATTTTGAAAGGCATGACGAATTCGTTACTTCATATCCTCCCGAGCAATTGGCGGTTTTGTATAAATCAATCGCCCCACAAGAAAAGAATCGAGTTCCTTAATTCTGGGGATCGCTCTGGGCATAGTGAAGGACCTTCCCTTACAATCCACGTTTGAAAATTTTGCATTCCAGTACTCTCTTACATCTCTCCAGTAATGTGCGGGTGCAAGTGACGCATTTTCTAACGTTTCTGTTAAATTGTATTGCAGAAACATGACATTAAAACTGAAAAAATAAGGTTCAATTATGTGTCGTCCAACAATAGCACCCTATACATTCAATCGATAGTTGAAGTCAGCCTGATCTAATTCCTGAACTAACCGAATGTGATATGGGGATGAAATTCCTTTTTTGCAGTATTCTTGGCTTACTTGTAATTATCGACTTATTTCTCTGCTGCTTAAATAAGGATCTTGGGCAACAGCAGCGGCTATTTGGATGTGGTTTTCTTCATGTGTCACAGAATTTGTACGTTCTCTCTTCTCGTATTTTAGATGGAGAGTTCTATCAACCCTCCCTTTCAAATTCGCAAATGCCCCTGAATTAGGAAGTCTGCGGTGGGGAAAGTTCTGCGCGTATATTCTTAGAGCTAATAATGAATTTCTCTTTCCGTTGCCCCATGAATACCTTTTCTAATACTTACCTATTTGTTTCCGACCAGAATCATTAATGCACAACAAACGACCAATTAATACAACGATGAAAAAACATTTCTGTGTGAGAAGACAAAAGACCAAACGTCACTCATATTTACAAATMTACAAATAACGCAAATAAAAAAACCGTTGGTGGCAGGTACCAGCAAGTTCATACCAACAAAAAGAAAGTTTGATACTGCAATCGATGATGCGAGAAAAGATATAGTGTTCTAATAAAAGTTATTTATGTTTTAACTAATAAATATAGGCATCCATAAATTGTAGGAAATTTTAGAACAATGTGGGTGCCCGTGTAACATCTGTGAAAAGTAGTTAATTTCTTTCACAAGCGAATTATGGAAATCGCATCCCTCTCAGTGCTCTCTTTTTCGAGATTTTCAAATTGGCGTCGAACACTGTAAACGTCAAATTTTGCACAATTTGTGAAATAACTCCGAAATGTTACTACTTAGACCTAATGTACTATTAACAAACTGACGTTTATTTTTAGTGCGAAATTCAAAAACACAATAATAAACAGGGTTTTCCATTTAAAATAACGAAGTTATTAATATTAATATTTTTTCTTATAAAGCACCTAATTTTGTACAACCTTCATTCGAAACATTTTGATCGAGATTCAACTATGCTTTCATTATAAACCGAAAAGTAGAAATGCCGAGGTATACCTCACTCTATTTGATAGGTATTTGCGTACTGAGCCCATGTCACGACGTAGTTAGGTGTAACATTAAATTTATCGAACGACAAAACAATACCCTAATAAAATTAGTATCTGATTGTTGTTCCGCTGCCTAGTTACTGTAACATTGTGCGTAAAAAGGCAGCGCAAAAGTTGGGTGGTTTCGCAACGTCGGTTTCCTCTACCGTGAAATTTAGGGTGCGGACTCATTGCTATGAGTTGCATTAATTCTGTGGCTGAAATTGGGCGCACTTTTTAATTAAAGAATAACACAACGAATCTGTCGTACAGAGCTCGGTTTTTTAAAGGAACGTTTCTCGGCCACCTTTACCGTGCCAAGGAAGTAAATGCTGGTTTTATTGTGCTTTTTATGCGCGCTCTGGAAACTTTGCGGTGTAAAAACTGGACCATTGTTTGTTTATATTTTAATCGTTTCCTGTACCGCACTGGTATAACACTGGGGAGAGTTGGCCATGATTTTTTTTTGTCGGCGCTCCTGTTTTATGCTTACGTATTCTTATTATAGGATCTTGTGTAATTGTGTAGTGCTTTATTAGAAAAATAGCTGTTACTTGTGCTGCAAATCATTTATGTAAAATATACCATGCATTTTTGAATGTAAGCCATATGTTCTGTTCAATATGAAATTATATTTTTTCAACATATTTATTAATAAAGTAGAAAATATTATTTTTAAAGCAAATAATTGACATATTAGGAAATTAAAAATTTTCACATGATTCTAGCCCTATAATTTTGTGAATACATCCATAACACTTTGTTGTTACAAAATCTTGCTAGTCAATAACTACGTTTTTCACCAATATTCAATATCATTAAACATGTCCTAGTTGCTTTGACCGGTTTTTCTTTTTGGGTTCTGTTACTTCTGAGATGCATAATTACAAATGGTTAAAATAATGTTTATTCATTGCACAAAGGAAATCTGATCGCCTTAGCATTTCTATATAACGACGATCAAATTCGGACTTGATGCAAATCTAGCATTTGGGCTTAAATGGCGTAACAGTAGATTTCTACATAAAAATTCATCACTAATAAAACGCAGTGACAGAAATTCTTGGCTGGATCTTTGATGACGCAGTGGCAGTATGTCAGAGCGTAAACCTGGAGGCTCGGGTTCGAATCCCGGTCAAAGCTTTGTCTGTTCTAATACCCCATTACTGGTTTATAGATTATTCATTTCTTCAAGTAATACTTTAATATGGTTGCGTCCTTTTTTTACTTACATACAGTATATACAAACCTATGGTGTCAAACCAGATGTCCAATCCGTAGTGCGTATCCCGCCGTTGCAGTCGGAGAGTGGTGGGGGGTTCCGATATTATTAGAGCAAGAAAAAAAACCGAGGACGCCACACAATTTTTTTTGAACTCAACAACGGACTAATTGTGACGAAAATTGTAAAAAACTACGATATAAAGCAAACACCAAGGTACGGTACGCCTGTACGGGTAGAGCGTACGTTTGAGTTGTTCTCATAGGTAAATAAATACGACCATGAACGCACCACAAGTATAATTTTACAAAATGAATATAATACCCAACATAGCACTCTATACAGGTTATCATGAATGTATTGTAGTGTTGTTTCGATAATATTGTTATCTACTGTATACAATGGCTTTCTGCTCGGCAAAATTCGTACATTTTGTATGCACCATTAAATGTAGCAGCGCTTTTAGTGCCGCAACTCATATCACATATTTCCTGTTATTTGTCAGTATAATTTAGATGCACACTGTGATTTTGCAAACTACAAACGGTAAGGGTCTAGAGGTAAAAATGTCGAACATTGTCAGCGCAGCTTCTACTGAACATAAGGCTATAGATAAAATTTTTTTTTTCTGCTTTTTATTAGAACAGTATAGCAGTGGAAGAAAGTTAGTACAGTTTATATTTAAACGTGTGTCATTCTAATTGTAAAAGTAAATTTTGAATGGCCGAAACAAGAAAAGTTTGTTAGAAAAAAAGGCGTATACATCTTTAAAAATTAAAATGCTGCTTAAGTTTTTTTTTTAATTTTACTTTTGGCCTACTAATAAGGAATATAAATAAGGATTTATAATTGGTTTTATGGGACTGTCTGCTAAATGTAATGTAGGTACTAGTGCGAAGTTGATAAAAACAACACACTATTTAAAATTCACATAATGGTTGAAAAGGGTTTTAGATTAGAATACCAAAGGAGTGTAAATTTTTATATAATATAGCTGTATTTTATATCGCGAAAGAGCAGAACAAAACAGAATGGCAGTTATTTATCGATGTTTCCAGTTCACAGAAATCAGAGTATCGTATTAAATATGACTGCTAGAGTTATGAATTACAGTCATGCGTTGGCAAATGAGTTTTAAGTGATTTGTTTGCGCAGTACTATAAGAAAGCTTCAATTTAGCCACATAATTTACTGATTAGGTTATATCACGTGAGAAGTACAAAAAATAAGTTACAGAAAAAAACACATTGAATTATCTAAAGGAATCCAAGAATCCAAGGCACTTTATACATTACAGGAAAAGGGCACAATTTGTTACTTCATGGTTATTACAGTTTGGTGCATATATCACATTATCATCCATTTATTTGGGCTAAAGTAGCCCAGATTAAACAATTTTTCGTAAGCTCACGTACAGCTTCAAAGAAAATTTGTCAAACCGTGCAGTACATTAGATAGATCATCAAAAATCATTCTCAAAGCTTTTTTGAAAATTTAGAAACATTTTCTTTTGTTAATTATCTGGATTTTTTGTCGTGTCCCATTGACTGCTTGTTCAAAAGGTTAGGTATTCTGTTTCTGAATCATTAATTTTAATGAAATGATAACCTTAATGTACAATTTACATTAAAAAATCAACTTTGGGCGGTTGCCATAACACTCATAAATATAATAAACGTAAACGTACAACAACGCAAGATAGTACGCGACCGAGATAAAAAATGCAGCTCTCAACATCCTTTTCGCTCTTTATACAATATACCATATTGTTTCTGTCTTTCTATTACCTGTTTTTTGTGTTTCGTTGAGTGCATTTTAACTTTCTTCATCCTTTATCTGTAGATGTTTGCCTTTAAAAGTATCCTTGTAATAGTCTCTTCTAGCGTCTTGTTTTTTTTGTGGTTGATAATTGATCAGATCAGAAATGTTCTTAGTAGCAGTTAGGAACTGTTACTTCCTTACCAATACTAATTGAAGTCATGATACAAAGCGTAGTCTTTTTGCAATCATAAATTAAAGCACTTCCAGTTTAAAAGGATCGTAATTTTGGCACAGGTTTTCTAAAATATAAAAAAAAATCGTAGATATTTTGTTTAACCATCCTGCTTAATGACGAGGGTGAGAGATTTGATATTTTATCAAAAAATAGTGTCACATGCTTTTTGCCCTGTCGGGATGGTAGCCTGCGGAAAAGCTAGTTCTATTATATCCCAAGTTTGAAAGACCATTATGCTCTGCCATTAGCACATCTTCGAAATTCTACTCCTTCTTTTAAAAATTTTTAATATGTCAAAGTAAAGTTGTTTTACAGTTTCATAATTGTGTTGTATATTAGTGAATTTATTTTAATTACACTTTCTCATATTCTTCCATATTTTCTATATTTTCTTAATATAATGTAATAATAATGTCCAGTTTATGCGCTAAAGGAGATGTCAAATATGTTTAAACCATTTTTCAAAGAGCACCCCTCTTTACTGAAGTCATGTAATTGATAGCGCATTCAATTGAAAATTTTATTATTTTTAACGACTCTCAATGCAGTGAAAGAATTAATTACAATTACCAAATCTAGTATTCGTTATCATGATCCGTTGTTATGCAACAATGGGAGACTAATTAATAAAAGTTACGCTGAGGGATACCGTTGGCCATAATACCGCTTATTGCTTATCTGTAGCTTTCTGAATTCGAATGTGATTTATGTTGTGAAAGGAAGAAATATGCTGCATCTATTATTGTTGTGTGGAGTATGCCTCAAGGTATGAACGTTTAACAAGATAAAATGCCGCTAGATATATGTAATCAAAATCTGGTATTAAGTTTTTGTAACGTTTATTTCTCAACAGCGCAACTTAATGCAGACTTTCCTTTTATTTGCGTTAAAAATTGCATTTAGCATTTTTCCGTTCGTGATTATCATGCATATTTCTTTATCGTCCTTGATTGGGGCAAAATGAAAACTCGACTTCGTTAGAAATCGTATCCTATGTTTAACAGGCCTTTAGTTATCGCTTAAAAATATATCCTATCCAATTTTAGCTTTCAATTGGAGAGGAAATTGTGTATTTTATGATGTTTATATTTTTATACCAAGCTATTTGCCTTTTGCGCTTTTGCAGCTAGAACATCGCAGGATGCTCGGGGTGTTTTCTCAGTAAACATTTCACAGCCATCTTTGCTCCAGAAATTGATTTATTTCGTCCCGTAGTTTATTTGAGCTAGTTTAGTTTTTACGGCTGTCCGGCTATAACGTGTAATTGTTCCTTTTTGCGGGCACCAAGAACTAGTTGGTGGTAACATAGTTAATTTGAAAGTGATATAGTCCGTTGGTAATAAATAATCTAAAACCGTTGTTCTTGCGAACATTGTATTGCATTTTTATTAGAGAGGAAAATCGAAATGTGATGAGGCGTACAGTTTTTATACTTTTGGACTACAGTTTCATTGCGAAGTATGAAGTATTTAAATATACTATTGCAGTAAGTATTCTAATTATTAATCCGATTTTTATTTTTTATTAATGAGATTTATATTCAATAACACAAGCAATGGAAAAGATGTACTTCGAGTGGCCTGTATGTGTTGGTTGGCAAGTCAGTATCCTCTGTCTAATGAGCTGAAAAAATAGCAAAACCAGTCACGGGGTCCGACATGCCTACCAAACTAACTAAAGAAATAGTTGCATTTTTTACAATGATCCCTTTAATTGTTGGTTAATATTTAGCGTTCTCACAATTTCAAAATCTCATCAACGGTTGCAGGGACATAGAGTGCGGGTGCGTTATGCCGGGAAACTATTTCGTGTAATTGATTGTGTTTACATTTCCCTAGAACAAAAATCATAATCCTATAATTGCAAAAGAATTTCTTAAACAGATAAAGTGATAACAAATACTGAGAAACAGCCTAAATTTGAAATAAGAGGACCCACTAAAGGCAAAAGAAAGAAAACATGATTCCTTAGAAATTATTTAAAAAAAAATAAATACCTTTAGAACGGTTAATTCTAAATATTGACTATTCACATAAAAAGAGCTTGTAGTATTCATAACACGCAAACGCTTTTGTATAAAATACTTTCTTGCAGTTTCAACAATAACGGAAGAACTGGATCTATCTATCTATCATGAAAACTTTTAACTCAATAATATATAAATTAGCAGTATAATAAAAAGAAGCACAAAAAAGCTGAACTGTTTAAGTAGCTGGGTAGGTGCTATTAGATTGCCACGTTCTCTGTCCGAAATTATGAACGGGTTATGAACAGTTTTACACGTATCGAATAAAGCAGTTACCACCTAATGAACTAATTGAGCTAATGTATTAAAATTAAATGACAGTATTTCCTCAACATTTCGGAAATATTTCATAATGGGCATGAATAGATAAATAACACTGAGCACAAACTGATTTAATAATAAATATATACTTTAGTGTTATGCATTTCCCAACCTAATGGGTTCAGCCGCTATAATTAACCTCCATTCCTAGAAAAAACCACAGGGATTTATACTACCCCATTTAATTGGAGTGCATTCGCAAGCAAGGAAATTAGTAAATGTCGAATAATAATAAAAATATATGTATATCTAAACGCGCTATACGGGTAGTATAATTTCCAGTGAAATATTATACTCCAGTCCAATCCGCGCCGCCTCGCGGCAACTAGCGGAAGGAATCCTAATAAGCAGTCCACCATTAGCAGTCTCATTATCCGTGAATTTGATTGTACCTTTGTGCACTATTGTTAGACGATAGTACAGTTTGATAGTAAAAATTACAATTTATGAGTTTTAGATGTTCCTATAAATTATATATGTATATATTTTTTTTATTGTGCGGGTGGTATTGTAAAAATACCTTTTTGGAACCTGGTGTCGCAAATCTAGTGTTGTTTAGGTCACTTAACTGAACAGTTATGTCTTTCTAAATTTTTTTCCAAGTAGGTATGCCACTGTTTTTGCTGTGTTGTTTGGTCCACAAGAAAGAAAAAGGTTTTTACCAAGAAAACATTAATTAATTATGTTTTGTCAAAGGTCATTCACATATCCTTAACTACTGTAATGAACTGTAATTATTTAATGGATATTTGGAATTACAAGGTAAGGTAATGCTATAAAATTAAAGCATCGAAAGGCTTATTAATTTGGTTATTATGAGTTTGCGATTAACAGCAATTTGATACTTAAAACAGCATGAATTTGCAACACATTGAAAAACTCTTAAATAACACTACATAAACTCATAAACAGCGAACATCTAATTGAGTAGGCGTTGATGTAAACTAAATTTATAAAATTAATATTAAATCATGACGATTAGCAAGAGCACACGTTAAAATCGATAACCTGTAATGGCAAGAGCAGTTGACCACACCTATGGACAGTATATACTTCTCCCTCTCTCACAACCTATCGACATATTCATCCAGCTTTACAGTGATGGAGAATACTCTGCAAAAAAAGGGTCTACCTTTTTGCAAGCTTTTTAATAAGACAATGTAATAACTATCTCAGAATCTTGTGTCGTTTATGAAATCAAGTATCGTTATAAAGGTGTAAGTATGTGGAACAAACCTTGAAATCGCTTGAAAATTATGACACATAATGATATAATATTTTTCTGAATATGAAATATTCTACATCTGTACAATATAGCGTGAGTCCAAGTAACATTACATCATTTTACTGGACTAAAATGATAGGAGTCTCATGGCTCTATGGATTACAGATTATATAATACCAATGTACAAAATAATTTCGGAATAGGTGATTCTTATTCAAAAAAGAACGTTACGCTTTTATTTTTTGTGCTGATTCACGGTAACCATTTTTAATAATTTATATCTAGTAATATTAAAAACTATTTATATCTATTTCAATTAGGAGTAACTTGGAATTATGTAGAGGAGGTAGATGGATTAAAATCCAAATTATCTTTTGAATAACTTCATTATGAAAAATAAAAATACTTTTTAGAAATAATTTATCGGAATGAAAATGCTCGATTTGTACAGAGCTTCTATAAATGACTCATGCAACGCGGGTGGCGTTGATTTCTGAATTCGTTGTGCCGCCTTTTTGTAACTGCTGTCAGCTACAATATGCACGGCGAAAGTACTGATGGTTGCAGATCAATGTCACCCCACAGCTCCGAAATATGAGCTTTCTGCGACCTTAAAGTTAATTATCCCACAAAACACTACAGAATATGTTGAAAATATACACTCCCAGGCGTTTTTTTATATTAAAATATATCAAATAATTCAAAAATCGACAGATGACAAGTATACGTCACTTTCCTGAGGGGAGGCAAATTGATTTAATTGATAATTTCCATAAGCACCGTGGATGCATGAATCATTTATAGAAACCCGTAGTACCTGCACCATGTAAAGTAGAACGTTCTGATTAAAATCCAAATGAATTGAAAATAACATATAGAAATGGTATTTTGAAACGACGCGACGGCTGACTTTTGTGACAGAAATGCGAATACGAACACATACCTAAATAGGTATATTCAATACTTCTTTCTGACGTATATTAAAATGTACAGGCAAATCTTAGTATATGCAAAACATGGAAGTTTCCAATACATATTTTGACAAGTATCGCACGACTTTCGTGACAGAGTAGCCGAAGCACTAAACATCACGTTAAATCAAACTTTAACCCAGATAATTTTTTATGTAGAACTGTTTTGCTTTCAAAATTAACTACTTTATATTTATGGTGACAAAAATAAAAAAATAACATACATCAAGTATATGTCAATTAATTCTTAAAATAGGACATACTTTCTAAAACCGTGCACGCATGATAAACGCAACTTTTTATTATATAATTACCTGAGTCAACAACCACTGTGCACATACATACTTAATGTGTAAGATGCGGTCGTTCGCAATGATCTCAAGTACCTACACTTATTGTGTCTATATTCATCCACAGTAAGTACCTTCATCGTGGCTTGTTAAAGTAGCCGACAATCACCAAACCAGAAGCCATGCAAATATATCTGCTTTGCGCGGAACAGGTATAGTTACGGTCTGTTGCCTTCGTATTATGCCGAGATATACTTCTAATAGCTTGACGGCAGCCCATTGTCTCTTTTATTCGACGATGGTTTAAAACTTAATACTCTACGTGGTGTGCTGAATATAGCTGACTCACCATCGGACTTTTTAATTTGTCGCATTAAACCTAGTTCGTTAGATTAATCCTTATGTCAGTGGGAGAAACTGGGCGTTGCTGCTGAACAATTTCGTATTTGATCAGATTATTTTTTAGAAGCTGGGTTAGGTGTCATTTTAGCTTTTTTGTATGCCGAGAAATACGTAAGCAAAGGGTATGTAGAAAGTAGTGACATATGGTGGGTGTTTATTTTAAAAAGAAAATTTTAACTGAGATTAGTAAAGGAAATTTTATCTAGCAATTTCAACAAAAAAACAAAATTTGTTAATCTAAATCGATATTGTTGCGCCGTAATGTGGACGAGTACTCTTCCTGTTTTCGTTAAAAAAAAATATGTTTTTTAATATTCAAATTCTTTAGTGGTTCCTATCATTTAAAGCGTTTCTCGAGATAAACAACTGGGCATTTTGTTGCCAATGTATTATAAATAATAGTCGTTTTATAAATAATTTGGTTTAATTCGAAAGAAAACAAACTGAGCTTTATAATGCCCTTTGTTTTTTTACATAATCCTTACTCCAACGTCAAGGCTTGCAAAATACATATTTACTTCCTGTACAGGTATGTACCTAGGTATGAAAGTCTAAAGGAGCTAAATCTGGTGAATAGGTAAGATGTGTTATTGCTAGCTTTAATTTTTCTAAAAGGCATGCGTAATATTAACCGGTAACGGTTTTTCTGGTTTTGAAATAATCAATATCGAGAATTCTTTCCTCCTCCGCTGGATTCTTCTGATACATTTGCAAATTCGCATGCGAATCCGCTTTTACTTGGGTGTGAGTAGCCTCGACAGTCATCTTGCAGATAAATTTTTCATGTGCAGTTCGTTATGCAAAATGAAACATATTATTTCATTTGAGATGTCTTCAGGATCAACTGAACCACGCACGTACAATACTGTACAATCAATCATAGATACCAGTCAATATAGTAACAAAAAAAAAACGAGCTGTAACAAAAAGTTTAAAATATATCACGTTAAAAACATAAAAGATCAGTTATTCACGTATCATAATCACGACTAAACTCGACTATCAAGAAGACAAACCCATTGACAAATACAATGCAGCAAACGGTATGAGCATTCATTCACCCTCTTTCTCTTTCGAAGTATTATTTCTTAGGTTATAAGTGCTCTGTACTAGTATGCTAGTAGATGATGTTTTTTTTAAGAAAAGAGTGGTACCATTCATGCTATTATTATAATTATTATTGCTGTAGCTTGAACTGCACTTTTTGTTTGCTAATTCCTTATGAAGTTTCTAATAAGTTATGTTATATGCTTCTGAATAACGCCAACGAGAAAGAATAGTGACTGTTTTTTATCTGTATTTAAATCTCTGCGACTTGTGGAAAATACGATACCACACAACTATATGTAGTTTCAAAGTGAATACTCCGCTTCACTTATAGTCGTTCGTATCTTATAAAAGTAGCTAAGTAAATATAAAGAAAATTGATTGTAGAAAGCTCCAAACACTATGCACATGTACAAAATTGCAGTATTTAGACAAGTCGGTCCTGGCTTGTTTTTGGGATCATTATAATTATATATAATTATCTACGCGTTTTGTTTAACATTCAGCAGGAGATCTGTGAAACCAATTGTTTTTTAGAATTTTTTACGCGGATTTTCGGTGTTTGTAATTTCCTGGTATAATCATTATCGCATTTAAGGTAGTTTCGAACTGCCTTCGTGTAGCAACTATCTATTTTGTGCCAAATTTCAAATCTACACAGTTTGCAAATTAGATTTGTGACAGATGGATAGGTGGAGATATAGATACAGAGTAAGTAATTAAGTTAACTTGTTTTGCTATCTAGCGCCAAGTAAATTTCGCATAAACATCTGTAAGCGACGCATTAATGTTTACCTAATAGTGTTTCCCACGTGTCAAATTGGATAAGTCACTAATCTCCTCWTTTGATTTTAAACGGTCCCTACTTTATTGCTTTTTTGTAGCATATTTGCTAACCGTATACACTCTGTTAGACTTATATTATTTCAATTTGTACCTCTTACCTTTACCAACGGGTTTTTCCATTTCGGATTTCCGATTATTGAACTAGTTGTTCCGCGTATTATGATGTGCTCTGCCAAGCAACAAATTAAGGACTTTTTAGCCTGGAAAGTTCTTTTTCGTTTAACCTGCTATATGCAGCTTCAATTTGCCTTTGCGCTTCAAGTCCTTATTCTTTTCAGTGACATTTCGCTGTACGGGTTAGCCGCTTCCGAGTTCATGAGCAGACATGGGAATTTTTGCGCTATATCATGTGATTTCAAGCATAAAAGCTTGTGCAGCAGATCTGCCTAGTGAGCTTCTCAGTTCTTGAAATTTCACTCGGAGTTTGTTAACATCGCGTCGTTGGCAATTTACTGCGAATTTATTGCTGTGCGCGTGGCTGCCCCGAAACTTACATAGTACGGTTGCGTTGCGGTTGACGTAGGAAATTACGGTAATCCTCTTACACAGGCCTCGAAGACGAGCTATTCTGATTATCATCAAGATTATCTTATTTTGTAGCAGTAAAACAGTGAGACATCGATGCAGTGTATATGCTTCCTTCTACAAGAAAATTAGGGCATCTTGTTTACTGCTTACTGATTTATTTACAATTTTAACATTTTTGGAAAACTGTGCGCTGTGATAAAATGTTTAAGACTCTTATAGTATCACATCTTTGAGAACATTTCCTTTGTGTGTCAGATTTGTTTACTCATTTTTGAGTTATTTGTATACCAAATATTGGTTTTTGCATAAATATGCAATTAATTTTGTTTTTTCTATAGCAAATCTTAACGTTTGCTTCAATCTATTCAAACCAAAGGTTCAAGGTGCATTTTGGATTCTAGATAGATAAAAGGGTAGATAAAGTAATTTATTTCTTATTACAGTTTTAATTATGATTTTGATTTAAAACAACTTACTTTACTTTTCCAGTAATATTGTGTCACGGAACACATTTTTTTCTTGTGATAACTAAATAAAAGTAGAACTTAAATTAGAGCTACCACAACCTTTTCTACTACTGCGTTTTCGATATTAGATGCAGCAAATGAAGACTATTTACAACCACATACAAGTTTTACTGTTACCAGATCGGCGCCAGAATTTACTAGCATCGTGGCTGTAAAGCAGTGGAAACATATAAAGCATATTTTAAGTACTTGCTAAAGCGCTTTAGGCTAATATAAAGCCATCATCAGTACAATGTGCTATATTAGAGTGAGGTAGATGTCGGCCATTTTGCTGCGGTACGTCCAAATTCTGGATCAAAACAAACCAAATTGTCATAGCGTACGTTACGGAGTTTGGTGATTTATTTAGTTTTAAAAAAAGTATTTTAAAGTGTTACTGTCTATGTTTGAGTAGCTTATACTACTTCACTTTACTTAGCAAGTATAACAAACAAAAATTACATTTAGTTACAATGTGTTATTGAAAAGCTTAACATACAATAAGTATGTTTGTAGAGCATTACCATTTACAAGTTGTACCAGAAAATCGTAACGGGTTGGGTCCCTGGAAGTTTTTGTTATAATGAAAGAAACGTGTAATCTTTACAGCATTTCTTCTGGGTCGTTTTTAAACAATAGATTGCAACTAAATGTAACTTTGGTTTGTAATCTTACTAAATTATACGAATGTATGTAAAATACTCAAACATACACAGTAACACTCAATTTTCAGAGCAAAATAATAGTTTAAAACAACATTTTGAATTTGTATGTTTGAGTGGTTTACATGCCTTCGTATTATTCAGCAAGTATTATAAACAGAAATTACATTTAGTTGCAATCTATTGTTGAAAAACAATCTAAAAGAAATACTGCAAAAATTATGTTTTTCTCTCATTATAACTAGAACATCTAGGGACCCAGCACGTTACGATTTTCTGGTATAACATGAAAATGGTCATGGGTACTTAGTATATCTTAAGCTTTTCAACAATACATTGTAACGTAAAGTAATTTATGTTTGTAATAATTGTTGAGTAAAGCGAAGGAGTGTAAGCTGCTCAAACATACACAGCAACACTTCTAAATATTCTTTTGAAGATTTAAAGCTACAAAATTGCACCCAACACTGAGCTCCGTTACGCACGTTATTGCAACTCGACACCTATGTCAGCACTAATATAGCAAATTTACACAAATTGAAAAATAATTTAAAAAGTAAATCTGATGTCAAAATGAAAGCAAGCATACTTGACCTGAAACAAAACCTAGTCTACATGTCAGCAACACAAACAAAGACTTTAATGATCTTAAAATGCATGTCTATGCTGTGCTGTCTACACCTCAACCAACTGCAGATAGTACTATTGCTTTGGTATATAAGCAAAACCAGTTCTGTGCCGTGTTGTCTACACTAGACCTAAACTGCACTGATGAGCTGTAATGAAAGCGAAATAGTACTATCTGCAGTTGGTTGAGGTGTAGACAGCACAGCATAGACATGCATTTTAATGTATGTTGGTTCTTGCCCGTTAGCAAAAAGTGCCGTGGGGGCCTACTGTCAAATTGAAGTATGCAGTTGCATGCCAATTTGTCAGGCTACAGGCTACAGGTCACTTCCTTTAGGAAGTAGTACCCGTTAAGGCAGCTAGGTGGCTTTGTCATCATGTCAGTGTAATGCTGACAGATGGCATTGCCATCCCAAATTCTTACTTTAATGATCTACTGTACAGTTTAATATGGGACACTAAAATTACAAAAATCATTAAACACTTTAAAATTTTGGTCATTTATAATGTTGTACATTTCTAAATAATTTAGTTTTAAAGATTTGTTACAAAGCTTTTTAAGGTAGCAATTTCGTACCAATTTCATATAACAATAATAATATTTTTATATTTTGCAGACTCTTAAGATGTTCGCTTTCTCTTCCGCTTGTCCGATATAAACAGAACTGCAATTTTACATGAAAAACTATATAAGTACTCTTAAATGATTCAAAACTGGAATTTTGTCGTACAAAGAGAGAAAAGACTGCCTACCGCAGAAAAAACAATATTTCATCCAAAGGAAGCAAACAATTAGACAAACTTACTGAAACTGGACCGGCAAACCTAATGGGGCATCAAATTTTAATTGTAGGAACTGAACATCTTAAGATATTTGAAAAATTAAAAATACTGATATTGTAACAACAAATTCGTCGTTTGATAAGCATTTATGATTACACAAGCACACTGCTACCTTAAAGAAGATAAGAATATATTGATTACGACATTGTAACAAATTTTAAAATTAAATTATTTAGAAATTTTGGAAATACATAAAGTTATAAATGACTAAAATTTAACAATTTTGAGCTATTATTGTAAGTTTAGTGCCCCATATTAAACTGTATAGGTGATAAAGCCTGTGTTGCTGACATGTAGTTTACTTTTTGTTTGTCAAGTCTGCTTGCTTTTATTTTGACGTAAGATTTACTTGTAAAATCTTTTTCAATTTGTGTAAAATGTACTGATCATGACTTTATATTAGTTGAAAGCGCTTTACTAAATACTTGAAATAAAGTGGGTTTATAATATACTCGGAGCTACTTACACTTATTATACAAGAAAAGGTATTATGATTAATATCCACTTCGAGATAAATGGAACAGTTTTCTATTTTTTAGTATGAAGTTTAGCAGTCGGTAGTTAACAAAAAATTTCTGGTGAGGTACTAACGTCACTGAATAAGCATTCTTAAAAATAATAATGATTTCAAAATTTCAATTTAATTAAAACAAATAATTGTAGCAGCTCTCTATTTTTCAAGTTTTTAAGACGAAAAATTATAGGTAATTCTGCAAACGTATTTTGGGTTACATTTTCAGTCTTTTCATGTTCATTATCATTCGTAAAAGAACCTGTATTAAGTTCACCTAAAGGTTACCGTTTGGTTCCTAATTATATATGTGAAAGAGTAAAACATATATGTAAAAATATCACCTTTATGCATATAACTATTTGAAAGCGGTGTCTCGGAGATCGTTGTACTTTATTATGGTTGGTTAATTTTCTTGGTTCTAATTTAATAAAAAATTTACCACAGCCAAGATGGCCACTAACGATTTTGTGGCAGAAAATGTAAAATATAGAAAATTCTAATAGACTCACTTGCCATACTGAACGCTCTTCACGGTAAATAATCTCAGCTCCCTCCTTTAAAACTCGACACCGTTTTGCAGCTGATTCATCAATAATGTGGTCTCCAACACTTCAGTGATTTAGCGGTAAATTTACAAGGTTTGTGGTTTTAAGTTGGTAAAAATACGTATCGCTCTGCAGATTAGGTATTTGGCTGAATATTTTGTAACAAGGTTTATAATAGATGCAGATAAAGGAAAATTTTTATTACAGGTTCATACAAAGTATCAGTGTTTCAAAGTCCACAAAAACGAGCGCTAGATAGTGGTTTCTTATGAAAATAAAATTATTATAAAGCGGAGTGTACAGCTTTTTGTGTTTTGTGTCCCTAGTTTTTCTGCAGATCCATTTTACAGTTCTTACTGTTTCATTTAATGTATAGCAGTGTGAGTATTGCATAACTACTACGCTTATTGTTTTGTTTACAAATTCCATCAGTTAAGTACTAAGAAGAACATTTTGCAATAAAGGAGATAATCCGAAAACTATTAATTTTTTTTAGTGCAGCATGGTTTAGTGCGCAATGTGCATATTATGTAAGTATCTACCAGAATTATTTTCGTTCTTTTTATAACTGCAATTACTTTTTGGTGTCAAGTATTACACTGTATCGCTTTGTTGTTATTTATTTATCAGACCGCCTAAACACAATTGTGAGCCAAGATTTTGACAAATCGGTTTGTACTGTAAGTTATAAAAAGCTGACAACTTCAATTACTACTGCGTGTGAGATGCGTGTATTGCATGGCGCTGTTTTATTTTTATCAAAATATAATTGTATGTATAACAGGTACGTACCCTGTACACTAAGCAACGTGTCAATTTCATAGTATGCGTTCCCGACAAGATATCCGGTTGAATCGAACGTTCATTTATGGGCGCGCGTTATAAAGGCACGCACTTGTTTAGTACGTTTTGCGAAAGTAAATAGTTTCCTGCAGTTCGCTGGAGTGGAGAAAACTAGCAGTTACGAACGTCGGTGCTCACTTTGGTCGTGTTGCACAATTTCTGCGCAATGAATCAAGGTTACATACTTGGAATATGTTTTGAATTACTCGTAAAATCTAAACAGCACCGGCATGCTTGATCTCTGTTAAATCCATGTAATGTTTTTGTAACTGGATATATGTACGTATGTATTGTATTGTTTGGCCTATATTCACAAATCAGAATGGACATGGTGGCGTATTGCGGTTCGATAATGAACAAATTTGTGGTTTTCTGTAGAGTTAAAATGGTTGTGTGCAGTGTAATAATTAATTAATTTAATTGTACGATATATCGGGTCTCCCATGGCAACTTAGCTGCCTGCTTTGGTTAACGTGGAATGTAAAATCATTACAGATTTATGTCACCGGGACATTTCGAAAAAAACATGGTCCCAGTTCTTTAGTGATTTATTCATTTTTAACTCATATTTATATGGACATTTTAAGTTATTTTGAACCATGTGAAGGTGCTGCAAAACCATTCTGTAATTATCTTCACCGATGTAAACATGGGATAGTAGTAGTAGTAAGAGGGAACTACTTTAGTCCTGGACTTGTTGTTAGTAGTGTACCTTAAGGTTCAATTATTGAATCAGTCTTCTTTCTTACACAGTTCATTGCTTGTTTCCAGAATTATGCGTTAAGTGTGGTAATATATATAAACCTAGCTTTTTAAGACTTATAACACTCAGGAAATTGGCTCAGTGTTAGCAAAAAGTAACAATGATTTGGGTGGCTTTTCCCAAGTGCTTGTCAACTACTCTTTATGGATAAATCATGCTAAGTCAATACTTTTTTGTTCGTTAAGGATCTTGACAAGAATTTGTGCCTAATCGTAAACAGAAAAGTGCGTTTTTTTGAAACGAAGGCGCTAGAGGACAAAAAATTAATAAAAAGTGGAATATATTGGAAAACACACATGGTTAGAATTGAAACTGTTGGAAAACCCGTTAAAATTTTCATTTGTAGATTCAGTGTCCGTAGAATGTTGTCAGACAAAAAAGGGTGTATGCTTTATAATAACAGACACAGATTTCTGTTCGATACTGCACGAGAAAGATAAACATTCGCATATTATAAAAGGCGCTTGCTCCAGGTGTTCTTACACATGTTGTCCACTTTCATTATTTTCATTTGCAAATTGCGTAATTGTTTACAAAGTTGAATCTGTGTCTCGCACTGAATGAAAAAGTATGTCAAAGAAACGCAAAAAATGCGTATGCAAGACTGTTAACTGTTAATTATTTTCTTGCTTATTTGTTTACTCATGCGGTTTTTGTATGACTATAATGACAGTGAACTCTCGATAAACGCCTTTTTTATTATAGTTAATTGTCACCTACTTGTAAGGTTCGTTATACGCATCTGGTATATATAGTTTGCGTCAAACTTAAAAGCTGTTTTCAAGGAAAAACTGATAGTAACCATTTCAAAATGAAAACAAACAGGGTATTTATTATAGGAACTCTTATAACGCGTAAACGATGAATCATGCCCGCCGTTTTTAGGCGCACACATTTTGCATTACCGTTCCAGTTCGTACACAATTTCTCACGGTTTCTCACACCCTATACGCAMCACGTTGCATTCATGTTACAAAACAGAAGTGTGATCTAGCACAACTGACAACGGGCGAAAATAATAGTTCCAGTTTTGCGAAACACGAAAGTTCAATTTACGGAAACACGCTAGTTTTAATTATGCCAAAACTACAATATCTGTTACTATGCACCGTTAATACAGTGTACACGAAGAACATGTTTTTACTGTGCTTTGGTTTTAAGATTTTATATCAACAAAAAAAAACAGTTTATAATACCTAATTATCGAATCCACACAACGAAGTCCATTTTTTGATTTCTTAAATCTTCTATTCACAACGCTTGCATCTTTACTTATTTTTTACTACTAGGCGGCTAAAATTCTTGTTATTTTTATATGTTTCAAGAGGACAGCAGCGATTTTGACAAATGCTACACAGGTTTTTATTTTCCAGTCTGTTGGTATCGCGGGATATTTTTTCTTTAGTTTCTCAATATAACCATGTAAATGATCGGGGATGAGTAACATAGCAAATATTAAAGCATTCATAGTATTAGGCATTGAGGCGATATTAACGTTAAACAGTTTTTATAAAAAATGAGGCCATTTAATTCTCTAGGTTACAAAAATATCCTTACTATACATTATTAGTAGCTAATAAGCTGAATTTACTATACCAGCAAAAAAAATTAGTTACATTTTTCCCAAAAACTATGAACACAAATGAGAGTGGCTAAGTTCATAACTAGAAGCTACTATTTTTTTACGCAACTCAACTCAAACTCTGGTAGTGGGTATAAGATTATTCTATATTTTGCAAATATGAAATAATTATGGGCTATTCATTTTATCAGTGAGAAACAAAAGCTTTGGTAGTGGCTTCTGTATTTATTTTACATTTCGATAAATAAATGAAAAAATGTGTCAAACATATCACAAAGGAGCAAACTATTCATTATCATATACACCATCAATATTTTAAATATCGCTGTTTCGTGCAAGAATCAAGAGCTTAATTCAACCTTTGACTATGCGAGCATTTTTTTAATTTAGTGGCCTGTGGATTTTTGAATGGTTATTGTGTCGCCTGCTTCCATTCATAATAAAGTAGTTCTCAAGTAAAAAGATAAAAACTTGTGAATGAGAGAGTGAATGCACATTGTTACAAGCACAATATTGAAACTAAAACCCTATAGACACAGTAATTAATGTCGAACATATAAAACTAGATTGACGATAATTTTAATGATCAAAGTTATTTATTGCCTGATTGATTTATAAGAAGTAGTTAGTAGGCCATTATATTTCTGAAAAAGTATTGCCTCTTTGACCGGAAATCGAACCTGGAACCTTTTTAATGTCGTTCAAATGTGAAGCCATTTACGTCACCAAAGCCCTATTCAGATTCCAGATCAAATTAGCATATACATGTCAAAGTTTCCTGTATATAAAGCTACTGAACGCATTGTTTTTGCCGATTAATGAACTTTCAGTTATAGGTAAAGTTCATGTGTTTTAATTTTAGTATATTAAACCGTTAGGCGCAAATGACGAAGTCAATAGATCTATTTAAGATAGACAGTTCGTGTTTAAAATTACATTAAAAAAAATTGCAATAGTTATGATTTCTTGCTCTCAGGTATAACAACTGACCTGAGCTTCAAGCATAACGTTTTACAGCAAATATCATATATTTATTTTTGTTAGCTATATTATATATTATTAATTTTACAGGTAAACATTGCCAAGATCTTAAGATACAAATCAACTTGAGGAAAGGTCGAGAATTGGAAGTATACATATGTATATATGGTTCTTCAGTTCTTTTGTATTGATGTTACTGATGGCGTCATTGTTAAGATAATTTAAAATGAAAGTTGAAATCGTAGTTCTATTAGAAACGACCATTCTAATGATAATTTCTTAGTTCAAACCATCATTCATAGAAACGTTTACAATAAAACGTGTCCAGAGCACTGAAAGAGACGTAACGCATTGGCGAAAACGTTTTCACCAAGCCGGAGTATCCACAAACGCAGCTGTCGATTGACGTGTGACTGATGTCCTTATTCGATCTGCAGAAAAATAAATATTTGAAGCAGAAGACCGTAGTAGCTGCGTTCGCGTCCGATTTGATGAATCACTTTTGCTATTCGAAATTACATCGCTCGAGGTTATTTTCGTGAGTGGCGTTAGTACCCCAGGAATGTCATTTTGCACTGGTGCAGTCTGTTAGATATTAAAATCCGTAATTTATGGGCTCTCCAGCAGCACAAACAAGAATTAATGGAATCAACAGAAAGGTCGGAAAGGAGTCGATGCATATGCATGATGTCCATGGTAGATTACGACAGGAGTAAAACTAAAAATTCTGTTGGCCGTGTAAAAATGCAACCCCTCCAGCGGGTTTTATGCAGTATCCTCGATAGCAGTCTTCGTTTTGTTTGTGTAAAGCTCTTTGTCTATTGCTGCACTGCATTATGGTTTCTCCTTGTGGGTGTTGATTGTTGAACGAGTGGTCCGATCAGATTGGGCCAGGGAGGTGTTGATATTGCATTATAGTGTACCTACTTGAGGTCTAAAGGTTGTTTTAGAAAAAGTTATGGTGGGGCAATTCTAGCAATTGCCTATCAAACGTAAATAATTTGGATAAAAGAGAATACTTTGTTACTTCGATTGAAAACTAATAAAACAATTACTTGGGGCTGAAATGGTCTCTTCAAGCGGATGAAACAATATCATGTGAAAGGATACAGGACTAATTTCAGGAGCTGTACAAGAAATTTTGTACGGTGTATTGCCTATCCGATAATTAAAAGACTAAACGGCGAAGATTTTGCGAGTCGCTATACCAAACCTCCTTTATGTCTAAATCGAAAAGTACTATAGCAAAGAAATTTCCATACGTCAGGGAAAATACACACAACCCGACAACATCGCCGTACACTGTGTAACAGAACATGCCTGAAAGAATGTAGAAGTTCTGATAGAGGAATATACACGGGTAACCAAAAAAGACAAGGAACTTCATTTGGTTAACTAGAAGGCGATGAACCATGCCATAGTAATTGGAAAGCGATTGTTATAGTGACGAGACCAGTTAGTTGAATTGTGTACCTTAGTTATTTATAATTTTTTAAAGAAAAGAACCTTCTTTACCATAGTCATTCTGCTACCCATAATATGTTTCATATTTTACAAATTTTTCCTTTGACTAAGATTCAACTACTCCACAGGAATAATTGACTCATCGCTGTTTTTAGGAACATGCATATTTGGATTCCAGTTGTGTCTTTTAGGTTTTCAGCGATATTTATGTCGCAAATACGAAAAGAAAGTATTGATTTTTAACGACTTACGAATAATAAAAGCATTTCCTGAATGGGAAAAATGACTTAGGATCACTTTACACTCTCTACAGGAGAAGTTTGTTCACAATCGTGCTCTATGCGTTCACTCTAATTTAAAATTTTCATTGAAATGAAATTAATGTGAATGCCTCTGGTTTCATAGCTCAAACAATCCGCTGTATGTCATGCACAGGTGTAATGCGATACATAACAACACGTGGATTCAATACTGTGTTTAAAATTTGTTCCAAAAACTATAAATGAAAGTAATTGTATTTAGAACGTGTTTGAATTAATTGTCTGTGTTTGTTGCCTGCAAATTCAAAGCACTTCAAGTGTTACCTTTTGCAACGTGTGCTAGATTTCACCAATATTTTGGTAAAAAAGTTAAGGAGACCAAGCTGAAAACTGATTTACTAAGGTTATTTTATCTTTTCATAAACAATAAATGTATCTATGTAAATGTATTTTATTCACTTTATTAGTTTCAAATGGTAGAGTTTGTAAGTCATCATCAGTACTGATGATAATAATAATAATACTACTAATAAAGTGGATTTCAACTTTGAATCATATGTTTTCGAATAAATAATCGTAGGGATCATATTACCCAAAGGGATTATAATACTTCTACCTCTCCCCTAATTTAAGGTGAACTAATAAGCAGTCCTCTTTCATTGCCTTTTTCTAATAGTGTGTAAATTTTAATCCATTTACGTAAGTTATTGTAAATGAACAATTTTATAATCGTTCGCAAATCGCCAAAAGTAAGATGTAAATTTTTTTGAAACGGCCTTAAAATTAAAAAATATACGTTGTTCTTAGTACTAAATAATTGAGCTAATATTTATTGACATAAAAACTACGATCATTTTGTAGATTTGAATCTTTAAACTTTAAACATTTGTAACAGTGCTGTGATTATTTAAGTAATAGAGAATAACATACATCAGGATATACAAGATTAGATAGTCTATCTGACACTACATTCGCAGTGCTTCTTGATAGGTTTCACATTTGTTACTTATTTAACTTTATAAATACTCAAATATGCGTTAATTTACTGGTTATGGAAGAAAACTTCAATTCAGTTTGGTTCATATTTTATTCGCAGATTTGTACAAAAACCCTTGGATTTGTTTCACATAATTACAATGATAAGTTCGGTCTTTACTAATTTGTTTCATGTATTATGTGTGCTATCTTTTGGAAATCAAAATCGACCCATGTTTACAAGGCTAATGGAACAAACTCTTCAAATAGCCCAAATATACATCAAAAATGCCATAAGAACTACAGGACTAAAATCGTTTAGGATGCGTATTCTTCATGAGTTGACTGAAAGTGATACGAATCGAAATTGCGAAGTTTATATATTTTCTAATTAAGCAACGTTATGATGTAAATATGAATGATACGGTCAATAGGTACAATTATTGTCGTGATTGATAAACACAGAATTCGTATTGAATAGAGGTGGTCCATACAGAAATATTAAAAAAGTGTATGTATGGTCTGCTAGGCTTAGGAGCAACATAATAGGTCTCTTCTTTACAAGAGAAAATTAAAATAATGACACTTATTTAAATTTGTCGACCTCTTCTGTAGCGTGGCGTAGTACTATGTCAGCAAGAATTGACTGCAGTTTTATTTTAGCTACATTAAAAGAACCATCTTTAAGAATTGTTCCAGTAACAAGTAAATAAGTAGAAATAAGTAGCAATTATTCTTCGTCACCTTTTTTGAAATTATGTTAAAGTTTGACATACATTTTTAACATCATACACCGCACTCGTTATAGCTTTTTAATAGAGTTTTTGTTTTTGTAACGTCAGTGTTTAAGTAAGTATTGCATAAAATATACGACATGCTTACCTCTGTTTGCGTATGTCTTGAGTGTTCCGCATTCCGCTACTCTAAATTTGGTACACGAATGTAAATAATATAATCCGGGAGATGAGCATCGTGCACCCGTAATCCCCCTCTTGTGATTTTTTTCCCAAGACTGAAGTCTAAAACGGCACCTGCGTCTGTGTAGTTTACGATGCTGTATACAGAAGACTTTGTTTACACCTTCGTTTTTTAGTTGCGTTCTGGATGCAGGTTCCACAATTGGTGGAGGTGCAGCGTAAATTCATGTGAGAGCGCCGGTTGCAGTCGCTCAAGGCGACAACTTTTGCGGAAACATCCGAAAGCATACATTTTAGTCACGTTGAAGCAGATCTGTTGAAAGGACACCTGCGGGGATAAATTATTTTTAATGGAATTATGGCCGATAGAAGGAATCTTCAAACATGGATGCCACAGCGATAACGATATTTATGTAGTTTGTGTGGAAGTAGGTATAAGTTTAGAAAAGCGGTGACCGGTCGAGTTCGATTTCTTTTTATAGCGATTGAAATAGAACTCGGCTTACAATTTATTTATGTTTTATGGGTGAAAAAAGTAATAAAGTAACGTGTCTTTTATGATGTTATTGGCCGTCAAATAAAACGGCATGAATTACGACTGCAATGTAACTTTATGCTTGTGTGCAAATATCACATATGAACCGAAACGCTTCGCTCGTGAGCGTTTGGTAAAAAAACTCTTCCTTCGTTTGATATAGTAAGATGAAGTGAGAAAGGGCTCTTTCGATTTCGGCTGTTCGTACGCGAAAAAGGAGCATACTGTTAAGTCCAAACGAAAAGCTGGGCAAGAGATGATTTGATTCCATGTATCTTTTTGTTGTGGAGAATGCTTCCAAGTTATGCTGTTTAGTCTGTAGGTCTTAGTAGTTCATCTACATTCGTCCATTAAGAAAAATTTGAAATGTTTTTTTTCCAATACTGGTGGAGACCTTCCACGCTTACAAACGAATAAACTTCTATGCAGCATCTAAGGATCTAGGAATCGATTTGCCCTAAACGATTCTCATACCTTAATCGTGAAGAATAATGCAAAGCACGTTCATAAAAATGTACAAAGCTAATATACTTGACTGCGGGTTTTGGATTCTTCTTGCACATATTCAATGTGTTCTGGAGTATACACAGAAGTTGGTCTCCAAAATCAGTGCTCATCTTTGGACATGTTTTATTCCTCTATTAAGGAATAGTAGGATATTAGCAAATGTTTTTGAGCTCGATAACTGAGAAAATAAAGAAATACACAATTATACAGGTAACGCTACTTTATCAATCAGTGTGAGGTCAACGTCTTTATTCATGGATACGTACAAAAAGGGTTAAAGGTATAAAATATGTGAAGGTATGATGTTTCAGGATAAGGACGTCCACGTAGAAAGACCATGTGGCAGTATACATCACACATAAAATAATGCAAGTCGTAAAATAGTACTCCCGCCACGGATTTACGAAAACAACCAACGCCGATGCAACCGTAGAACGAAGGAGACACTGACAGCGAATTGTAAAATAAAGATTGTCAATGTCATTAATCTACTAACGCAAACGTTGTACTACGGCTAACTTAAATAGCATTTACTTCGTACAATAGCGACAAACAATAAAATTGCGCATGCGTGATTTTTGTACTACCCGCAAAATGGTCGCTCCTAGCTGATTGCTCAGTTACTTGTATTTATTTATTATTTGCAATCAACAGGCTTGCATGCCCAATTACAGATTGTAGACACGAGACAGTAGTACATAAAAAAACATGAATGTATATTCTCTCAACAGCGAGGCTGATACATAGGAACCTTGGAAAAAATAATAACACAAATGGCTCAAAAGTAAAGAACAAAAACCAAAGACAAAAGTACAAATTACAAAATACAAATACAAGTCACAAAATAAATATAGGGACGCTCAAATCCTCCACATTGCAGATATTCCAAAACGCATCTCTTATAAGCTTTAAATTTCAAACAAAACAGATCTAACTTTTTAATGCTATTAACAAAACTACACATAAAGTTTACTGGTGATCCTCTCACTATATTTGTATGGGGCTTTTTAACATAAAACGTGTCATGAAGCCGTCCAGAATACTGTGGTACTAGAAATTGCAATTTGTTTAATATAATTGGACAACTAACACTTTTAGATAATACATTTTCGGAAAGATCGCTGTCTCTTGAAAACACTGACAATAAATTATAAGTCCGACGTTTCGATTACACCTGTAATCTTTGTCAAAGACGAAGAACATCAAAATTTACCTGATACAAGTTCAAACGAAATTTTGTTAACTTATATTATGGACGCTGAAAGCATTCACCCACGTAAACTAACATTATTATTTAAGAGTTTGTAGGTAAATAAAGCACCAGACATAAGCCTTTTACTCTCAAGTTTTAGTAAGTCAGACTCCTTTAACAAGAGTGTATATGTTATATATAGAGGGTATATGTATTGTGTCAATATGTCAACGTGCTTGTATGTTTATATTTAAAAAGTTACTTAAATAAAAATGAAAGTCAAGGGTGGGTTTTCGTTTGCTTTTTAGAAACGAAAGAACAATAGCTGCAATAATCGTGACTTGAGTTTTTTCGTTTTCCTAAAGGTACAAAACGGTGTGTTTTAATGTTTGCACATTTATTTTCCAAAAGCAAGCATTTTGTTGGATTTTTAGCACTAAAGACCGGGCATTTCCTTGTGACAGAACGGTTTTAGTAGAAAAGGACCCACTCTCGTTATATAGGAATGACAGAGCGTGTTTCTCATGACTGCGATTTCGCAAATGATTTACATTTACAAAAAACACGTGTTTTAACAAATAACTCTATAAGCATATTCCTGTTATTTTATTTCCGATCTTTGTCGCTACTCTATTCGAAGTTTTCAGTGATATTTCTGTTAACCGACCTTGAAAGTACATTGACTTTATTAGTTGCAAAAGCTGTACATTTTAAGGGGCTTGACTTCGGATTCGGCTACTTTATCAAACATGTTTTCAAAATATACAGTTCAGTACCATAATATTAGGTTCTATTGCGAGTCTTCTTAGTAACGTCAGTATTTAAAGTTTTATCGGCCCATGATTAAATATCTAATTATTATATCTTTGTTTCAGGTATGTACCCGCATTTAGTGCTGTAACGCTAACAATATTACAACCCGCCTGTAGGTAAAGGTAAGTTTCCCTTTCACTCATATCCTACGCACATTTGGGGCAGGCGTATTGTGTTGGACATCCCATCCATTAGCTTCAGGTTGTATTCGAAGGGATCTTTTGTTTGAAGAAACGCAAATAAACAAGTTAGTTACATACTGTATAAAAAGGCTTTTTAGGGAGTGAATGAAACGAGCCCGTGCTGCGTCCTCGTGCACGGGTCTACTTAACTGGTACGCGGTCGTGAATTTAAAGAGGCAGCATATTTCGAGTCCTCATTTGTTTCGTCCTGCCATTCTGATGGCGATTCTCGAGTAACGAGCCTCATCGTTATTACGCCCGTCTTATCCGCAAATATTTGTGTTCGTTTCGAGCTGGAATTGCTACTTTGACGACAATGCGTTCGCGACCCGTTAATTTATTATCATCATCAGCGGTGGCGCATTGGGAACAAATTAGGCAAAATTATAGAGATTAGTTACAATGTACCTAGACGATAGTATATATGCATAAAGACTGTTGCTTCCTCGTTGCAGAGCCGACTTCATTGTTTTATTTTGCGATATAAGAACGAAGTTGTCAATCATTCGTCATTATTTGGATTTTCCATTCTGTTTTGTTTTTATAGTTGAAATAGGCGCAACAGAGTATAAATTCGATTAGGAAATGTGCCGTATCTACATAAAAATCTGAAAACGCTCGCTTACAGGGTACAATAATAAGGACATGACTACACTGAAAGAAATGATTTGTTCGGTTTACTTTAAATTTAGTATTGTCAACAAATTTGTAGCTATAGCCTCAAATAAAAACTTTGTAAAGACAACGAATTATTTTTGTTGCGCAAAATATTTGTTATTAGAAGTAATTTGTTATTAGTAGCAACAAAAACGATATTTGTTAAAATAACTTATAATTTATTAATCACAATGTGTTTGTAGTAGTTACAATAACTAATTATTTTGTTGTACGGGCAAGTCATTCGTATTTAGAGCGACTGATGAACTGTTAGTTCTTCCAACACTCACTATTACTTACATGTACAGATACCTAATATTTATGAAGGCAAATGCACAACATGTTGGTACAATAAGCTATATTTATTAATTTTCAATCTGGTTAATTTATAAATGAATACTTACTTACCACTCTGTTCACATTTAATTTCTGAACTGCTGCACATATGCTAATTTCATTGCAAACATGGTACAATATAATAAAACAAGACTTCATTCATGAAACATTTATTAACTGAAAGAATGTATTGCTGAAAATATAAAAATAAATATTTCTATTAACACAAAACTTAAAGTTACGTGTCCATTGGCCGTCGTGGATATCAGTAAATTGTAGCGTTGTATGAACATGGACTGGAAACGGGTAAAATAAGCAAAATGGCGCCCAGAAAACAGCACAAAGTAGGAAGCATTAACTTGCTGGGAAGTAGGAAATAATTCAAAGTAACAAAGGGTATCAAAATCTGGATATTTTTACTAACACGGATGAGTCCAGTCTAGATCCGGATTACTGTAGCTCTACTATAGAGCATACAAGTAATTAAAAACGCTTCAATTTGAAACTATCCTAAAAACTCATAAGAAATAACAAAGAATTAATTCTACTTACATTGGAAACCTCTAATTAGATCGGGATTCTGGAAACCCTACGTTTCCAAGACTTCCGCGACTGATGCACCCAGTTAAAACAAACTTCTTGAATATTGATAAATCCTATTCTACTAATATGCAGCATGAAGCTGCACTGCACGCGTCCGTACTCATGGCAAGTTGTGTGTTGTGCCGCTTTGCGCAAATCGGGCTGCCGATGCCGACAGAATTGCCAGTATTCTTCAGCAGTACCTATGTCCCCCATTCCCCACACTCGGCAAAATGTCGTCCAGACTGATCAAATGCAGATTGCTACCGCCATTAGGAACACGCTAAAACCGTCACTGATGGTCGTAGCATACAATCAGATTAACATAACGAACAAAAATTTAATAAAAATAAATTCAACTTAGAGCGAGTTCTGCATGAACACATACATTATATTGTTACAACGTTTAATAAATCAAATCTCAAATTCAAAGTTGCCAAATACGAATTCTTTCTCTTTGGGGATGAATCGCCCAACCTGGCAACAATGAATGGCTTTAGCAGCAGTTTCGGTTATGATCTTATATGGTAATGGCGTGATTTAAATGGTTGTGATTGGCTGGAAAATGACAACAATTTTTTTTGTGTATGTAACTCATTTAATTTATTAGCTTTAACATATATATTATTTGCGGTAACAAAATTTATCTTGGTACAGGCAACAATATGATTTTAGTAAATCGAAACAACAAGGAAGCAAATGTATGGTATTTACAACAAATAATTCTTTACTACAACAAATTTGTCCGTAGCAAACGGAAATTTGTTGTTGTTGACAATCAACTATTTTCAGTGTATTAAAAGTGGACCAAGATAATTGTCGTCAAATTTTAGTTTTGTACAGTTTTTAAATATTTAAATACGAGGGTCATGTCAAACTTCCTGCACGCAAAAACACAGCTCACTAACGAAACATGTTTTATTAAAGGCGTTCAGTATAATCCCCTTGCATACCCAAAATATGTTGCTAACGTTTCGACAGTAATGCAATGCCGTTAAATACGCCATTTTTGTAAGGATGTTTCGGCAGTTGGAACGCATGCTGTTGCAGGGTTTCCATCCTTTCAAGTTAGTAAATCGGATTCTAAGAAATTCTTCCTTCCACTAGAGTAACAGAACGAAATCTAGAGGACTCATGTCAGGGCTGCTCGGGGGATGTGAGAGAATTTCCTAGCAGTTCTTCTCGAAAATTCTTTCGATTGACACTGCTTTGTGCAGTCACGCCTTGTCATGTGAGGAGATTACGCCGTTGTCTTTCAAATCTAATTTACATTTTTTGAAACATGCATTTACGTTTTCTACAAAGAAGACAAATACATTTGTCTAGTGGTGGTATTTGTCTATTGATTGTATGTCTATGCGGTGTTCTTCCATCATTGTAGCCACAATAGCAGCAGAAGTGTTGTTGGTAGCAGTACCAGGTTCCCAACTATTAACACAACATTTAACACTAGTCCGACTCTCCAGAACGCTTACTCCATCGACTCACTATACACTATCCACATCCACACACGTCTCCTRGCAAGCTTCTTGTAMCTCACCGTGAATTCCGGCAACCGTTTTGTGTAAAAACGTGTATCCCTGGGTCCCGACCATAAAAATATTATTAATAACTTTTTTCTGTTGCTGTCGTTTTGTGTTTTGTGTGCGGGTATGTTTAAAAAAACTATCAATGAAAGRAATAAAGAGCTAGTTTTAATTATACTGATGCAGATGATGATTCGACTTACGCAGAGAATATCCTCACCAGCTTGTTAATATATTAACAAACATTGAGGGTCATGTAGCTTAACCTGTGGTAATTCAAGTTGTATAAAATGATCATACCTTGGAATAATACGTTTCGATTATCAGCAGAATCCACTTGTTTTGGCATTACTGCTTTTATATAATACATAAATATGAGTTTTTAATAAATGCTTTATATTTCACTGATGACCAATTTATTTTTTTTAAGTATTTTGGGCAAGTCAGAACATGAATGACTTTGGCAGTTCAAATAGAAAAATTACTTAGCGATGAAAAGTATTAATTAAAAATTAATTTTATGTATGCTTTCTTTAAAAATGTCAATTATATTTAGGTAACTGAATAATTTATAATAGAGAAAAAAAACAGAAATTGTTAAATTAACTTTAAGCCACGAACCTGAGGCAGCGATATACATGATGAGTATACTGTACCTTAAGATATTTCACATTCGTTAGGGATATCGGTTTGTACACCATTAAGTTCTTCTTCTGTTGGATTAGGTTCTTTAGTACGGACTAGTGCTTCAATCTGAAAGATTTATATCTGTAGGGATTCTGTAGATTTCAGGACACTTACGCAAGTGCTTATTAATAAAAAATTAAAGCGCCTATTATTATCGTAAGGGTGTAAAGTTTAGCTTACATAAATTGTATACGACTTATAACTGTTTTTAGTGTTCACCAAACTGCCGTTTTAGGCAAATTTAGGTTTGCAGAAATTTCTTTAGTTGAAAGCGACGAGTTATTATTTATTAACCCGAAATAAAAATAATAATTCCAGTGTAAAAGAAAGAAACAAAAGATGGACAACAAAGTACAGCTCGAACTCTCTCGATTTAATTGTATTCCGATAAATTGTCTCCGGGTACGTTTGTATAAGTTCCAGCAGTAATTTTTAACTTTTCTATTGCAGGCATAATAGATATCATATCAAGTTGTTCCTCATTGGAATACGGCATCTTGCAAACTGATTTGTCAGAATTTTGAATTTTGCTTTAATTTGACAAAACATCTGAAATGAAATGGTATTTGATTTTGAAATAAAAACGTTTTTATTCACAATAAAATTCCCATTCAATGTGACGCCCATACGAAATACAAAATCATGATTATTTAAAGGTGACGAAGCTTCGTGTTAAAAACTCGTAGTCGTCGTCATGTAAAAGAGCAGAAAATTTGCTGTGAGAAAGTGCTTTTTATGACTTTAAAATTAAGGCCATAAAAATAAAAACGAAAATGTCAACTTCCATTGTTTTCAAACATCTCTAAACGGAAAAAGATCATTGTGATTTTGCAACGGATGCGCAACTTTGTCGAATTTAAACCTACTGTCTATCACTTATAATAAGCGAGATCCCCAGACATTGTCCAATAAATAATTTTAAATGCATTTTCAACTCGTACCAAGCGTAAGAGAATCACATCTTTGAATAAATGTATAATAATATGTAATCTGTTAACCGTAAAATATTGATATATTTACAAATGTTGCAAACGAAAATATTTATAAGTAGTAGTGTTCGGTTACAAGTTACAAATTCACTCAAGGAGAATGAATATGTCAATTTGTATATTTATAAATAAATACTAAAGCTATTACCTAGCTATTAGGACGTGACTTAATTTTTTCCTTTCGACTTTATGTTCACAATTTAAGTTTGTATTTCTCTCTTATGTTCGAGTTATAAAGAAGCTTTTAATGATTTCTCGTGGTACAGGACCTGCATTGCCCTTAGGTATCTGACAATAGGGCTCCATTTGGCGAAAATGTGATCATCAGTTCATTTGACAAACTTTGTCTAAGTGCTTCTTAAAAATGAGTTTGGCTGATGCAGAGACCATTAAATTGAATTTTGAGTTATACAAACGTCAGGCGATTATTATGGGATTATTTCTCGAACAAATTTGTCTGGAGCCTTTTGGTATTGAGAGCATTTTAGTTGATTGCACGTGCCAAATCTGTCCTCTGTCTCCACTATTACGTCACCTTCGCGAACCGCGGTAACGAGCAATGCCCATGGGCTAGGCTAACCTAGTTTATTGGGCTATCGTTTTTCTTGAATTGGAATCACCTTGTATAGTACAACTCTGGAGTTGATATTTCTATCAGTTTTATAACATTTTGTTCCATTTAAATAGTTTATAACATATTTCCTCGTTTTTACAGTGTCATTGTAGTAGCCACTGAATGAACGAGAACGATAAACAAAGTGTTCCAAGAAAATAAGCTCGGCACTCGCAGCGTATCAACACCATTGTCGTCGCCACGCGTTCTTTCATACACATCCCATCTGTGACGGAGCAGCTGCTTGGCATCTTGGGGGGGTTTTGGTCGCGTGCCTCTTATCACCCCAACCACTAGTTTTATCGGGATCCGTTTCGGTCCCAGTTAATGAGTTTCTTGCTCCTCGGCCGCGAGGACCGCGGAACATTTAATTTATTCAAGAATCTTATTATACCTGCCCGAATTATTTAACATTGTTATTATAAATCGTCTCGGGGTTCGCCGCTGACTGATCAAAATGCATAAATTAAAGCCCTGTTACATAATAAACTTATTTCGTAACGTGCGCAGTTGTAGAGCACTTCGATATTATAAGAATGCGTTCTAACCAAGGTCGTAACTGAACATGATACTTGTGTTTGTCATTACGCCGACATTTGAGTCATTAGCGTGAGCGTGACCGTAGTTTTTGTAGTGAAACTGTTTTTAACAAGCGACATTGTTTCCCGGCTTTGTTGGTGTCGTGTCTAGTGTTGTCGAACATACTCATGATATTGATAAAAGCCGTAACGTGGTAGATTTTACATTTTATCGAAGGATTGGAAACCACCAGAAAATAAATATATGCCGCGATAAAAGTTAAAATTATCAATGTTATTTTCACTAAAAATCACTCTCGTATAAAGACAATTAAAAACTAGATTTTATAATATTCTTTGTAAAATTAAATACTTTAGAATTAAAGTTCACCTAAAGATATACCGTGTTTTCGATCCAATCCGGTATTGACAGAACTCCAACTCTTTTAAACATCCAATTGCCTGTTCCTAATCTGCATATTAAGCTAATATTAACGTGTTTTAGTAGTTATTGAACCCTTTTTATTGTACGTTATGTTGACTTTAATTGGGATATGGTTCTTTAAAACCGTTATAATCAGACTATTCTAATATTTGAACATTTCGGCCCTGGCTTGGCTTTTTTGAACATTTATTTTCTATTTTTATATACCTATACACTCGAAGGGTTCTAAAAACATATTAAAACATGTACATGTACATTGTACAAACATATTTATAAAAATAGATGTAAATACCTCAAAAGGAGCCCATATAAGTGCAATGGTATTAAATTATTCAATATTAAAAAACAGAACACGTTTGAGGAATTTTTAGAAAAGAATTCAGTTATGGTCTCGGTTGTGGTCATGGTTTTTTGCTTTGTGCAGACAGCAAGCCTCGGTCTTGCTTCAGCTCTTCAGGTCTTCATAAAGGTGTCCTGATTAGAACGTCTGACGTAGTGTTTAGATCATGCCTTTCTGGGGATGTCTCTTGTTATGTATAATATCTTGTTTCATCTCTTTTAAAGGGGTGAGTATTGTCATAAGAATGACGGTTTGAAAACAACAGTTAGGGCATTTAGTAGGGTTTGAAACCATCCCGAAAGTTGCTGATATAAATCTGATTAAATGCACATTTAAAAAGTATATATATATTTGATGTCTCCACTCTCTCTACAACGACATTCATTGCTTAGCTTTACTTTGATTTGTACAGGTGAGATAGAATGCTGCAATGACCAATTCTTATGCGACTGAAGGTCGAGGTGATTTAAGCGTAGGATTTGTATAAATTATGTGTTTTTTGTGGATTTTGAGTTAAGTCAGTTTATAATGTTCTTTTAACTTGTCCAGTTTTTCTCCATCTTCTTTCCCATTTCTTCCAAACATGATATTATAAAAAGTTCGTTAATTTAAATTTGATTAATAGGTGACAGGAAGGTACGTGATTGTCAGTGCGTTGTTGTGTATAAAAAAATCATGTCAGGATGGTGATCATATATTTATGAATTTTTTTTTTATTTCTATACGGCTGTTTATGCATTTTTTCTTTTTGTGTATGTACCGTTTTCAAAATGTTGCGTTTGTATATGTTAAATTCGGTACATATTATAATCGTTGTGTTTTGGTATCTCATTTCGTGAGACAGTTCTTTCTTTGTGATTATTTAAGTTTGTAATCGCATTATTTAAGTATTTGTGATCATTAATAGTTTCTTGTAGGTATTGCAAGGTTTGTCTTATATAAGATTTATTACGCTATTAAAAATTATAAGTCAAAAAGCAAAGCCAATGTGGCTGCTGGGAGGAAAGTGTTATGCAAACATTGTACTAGGCATTTTGTACCAAAGTTAAGCGTTTATTGCAAGTAATGATTGTTAAGTTTTATTTTTGTTGCATTATGAAGTTTAACGCAGAGTATTAATAATTAAAAAAATAACTATAATCGTGCGTCGATCACAAAAAGCATCATGGAAATTCGTACCGACGCTGTTTGACATTTGCTTCCAACCGCTACTTTAAAATCAGTTGATCTGACTATCCTATAGGAATTTGTGACAGAGACAATAACATTTTTCTTTTACATCACAATTTTCTACAGGTGTAAATAAAAATTCGCTTCATATAAATATAAAATACAAATGTACGACATTATTTCATTTATTCAAAATTCCCGTCACTTGCACTATTTTTAAGTTTATGACACTCTTTCAGACACTAGGGCCAACCTCTTTTCTTTGTTAAAACTGATGTTAGCTAAAATCAAACCACTAACCATGATGAGGCATGTGATTGGTTTAGATTTTAATTACAGCGTTTATTTTAGTTTAAAATAGAGGTGGCATACCGAACATTATTAAGGTAACATCTAACAACTAAGGTAACATCCATAGCACTCTGTAAATCCTAATGTCACTACTATTGTCGCTGTTTTACGACGAGTCAAATAATCTGAGAATGTAAGTTTTGAAATCTAAATCAAGTGCTGACTATATAAGCGAATATTATTCTAGTGCCGCTGCAATTATCAGCAACTTATTGTATACTTTTGCTTAAGGAAATTGCGAACAACGTTATTCGTCATTTGCCTAGCACGGTAGAAGTTAATAAAACATATGTACAAAATATACAAAATGGTCATAAATCAATATCCACTTCGAAAAAATTGTGAAATGCTCTTTTATCCTTTATATTATTATCTTGAAAGTAGTACATGCAGTGGCTCATTTGTTACCTTACGTAGTAAGTTTTATTAATTACTTACTACTGTAGAGCAAAAACTATTGCTATATTTTAAACTATTTTTATAATGTTAACAAGACTTTTGTTTAATCGGTTACCCGGAAAGTAATATGCTGTACGGTACTACGTAGGGGTGACGTTGACCCCGTTATCTATGTTCTCCCTAATTTTGATGGTACAGTATGCGATATAAATCATTTACGTATTATCGACATAAATAAAATCGTAATGTTAGAGAAGTTCTATAAACAAGGGCACAGTGTAGTAAATAAAAAAAATACTGTGTGTAAATAAAACACTAGTAATTACAATCGGTAGCAGTTAAGTGATTTATTTTCATATCGCTTTCATACAGAAAAAAATATGTAAGAGGTTTCAAAGTAAAATCTGACACTCTGAATAAGGACTATACACTTACCTCACATTTAAATATTTGGTTGAAATTTTCTTGTTCAAGTTCAAGGTCTTAACATAAATAGCTTCAAAGGTACTAACCGTTGCGTAACCTTGACTCCTTTCCTTACCCTGTACAAATTACTGAATGGGATGTTTATTTTGTGGTTTAGCGCGAACTGATCTTAAAATGTCAGGTTGTATAGTAAATCAGTGAAGGACATCTATTTCCTGTGTAAATGAGAGCAGCGAAAGCTGAAGAATTGTACGAGAATTGCTCTGCGAAAGTATCGAAGCATCATTTATCGGCTACTGCTCTTGTTATTTCTTGTTATTCCATCCCAGTGTAAATAAGGTTATGTCAAGCTATTCGTTTAAGTGCATTTGTATGTACAGTTCCAGTTTGTTGTGTTGCTCTTCATCTTGCAGAAAAATTTAAAATTGCTTTATGAAGCTTAAATGTAGCATTAAAAAATAATACAAAAATATCATGGATTCGATTGTTTAAAATATCTCCATAAATCCAAACGAGAAAGTTACAACCCAGTATATTTGAACACGCAATCCTTTTTTGACAAATGCGCTTCCATTTACGCGAACATTTTTTTGAGATCCTCTAAACTGTCCGTATTATTATGATGGCGGATGATGTCAAAGAGGTGACATAACTTTACGGCAGTCATGTGCTTGATTTTCTGCACTGCACTACATCAAATCCGATTTAGGTTCCTTAACATCTGTTATCATTATAAATATTATATACAGTAAAAGACATTTGTATTTTGATTCATCATTTGGGATAATTGTAGCCATATTGAATGAATACTTATATTTCGCGGTAATTTCTTGTAAAGCTCTTACTTTTTACAATGTTTCTCTCGAAGCGACAATAATTTAGTTTAGTTAATGTTCAGTACTACGTATTATAACAACGAAAAGGCGAAATCCAATAATCATCAGATGTATAGGTAGAATCATCCCCGTTACCTGTTACTGTACTTCCAACTTTTAGTTAATGGATTTGTTGAGATACTAGTAGTTATTTCTTTGTTGTTTTAGACGAAACTATTAATTATGACAGTACAGATTACTTTTTGTGATATAAGCTGTTATTTTTCATAGGTAAATACATAATCACCGGATAGAGATCATCCGGCTTTACTCATATTTATTAACCGTTTAATGCAAGTGATTCACTGATTGCGTATGCTTATTAAAAAGGTGCATTTTATAGTGTGATTTTGCCAATGAGAGTATAATTTAGTTAAAAACGATATTTGCAGTTTGCTTTCTATTATTTATGTTTTCCTATTTATCTTTGCTATTATTTTATAAACAGTTTTGTAGTCAATGTAACTGCGACATTTATGTTATAGTTAGATATTGCTTTTTTTGTCTTTTTTGAGCAATATCAAATGCTTTGCTGGATCTGGATGGTGTAAAATTTTGATTGTTTTTATTTACTTGCTTTAATGTATTCCATTCATTTGTCGTTATTATTAAACATTTTGCTACATACGTTCTGGGAAGTATCAGTTTTTTATTTCAGTTACATACAGTTACATAATTTTCATCCTTGTCATACTTTTAATGACACCTTTCTGTCTTATTAAACAACATACAATTGTTTTCTGTGTATCTGCTATTGGAAAAGTTCTTTTTTAGCTCTGGCACATTTGTTCATTACTTATTCTCATGAGTCTTATATATTAATTTTTATATTTTCGTATAGGATCCAAAACCATAAAAAGGAGCACTATCAGAAGTTGTAGTTAGTTGTTCTATTCGATCTGGATAAAACAAAATTTAGACCAGAGCTATTACTTATTGTGGTCTTTGAAGTAAGTATTTTAATGAAAACTACTAGGTCTGTTGAAAGGTCTGGCACTAAAAAGTGCACAAAAAATATAGTACCTCACCAGGCCTGTAGATCTGCTCTACCTGTCTACCTGTTGCTACTTGAATACCTTCAAACGCCATATAAAATGTGGTTTTAGGTGTATAAAAACCTTCAGTGTACGTTTTTTTTATAAGTACAAATAAATGGATTGAACAGGTGTTCTTTATAGTTGTCAGATAGTTTAATAATGCTTTGTCAATAATTTGTGCATATTTTGTGCAAATGAGTAACTTAGAAATGTGTGCTTTTTTCTATGCGCAATTTTCGTGTGTCCATCTTTCGATTACCAAAAAAGCAAATAGCATTAAATTGGTTGCCACTAAAAGGTCGCGTAACCATGTTAGACATTCAGTACTGTAAAAGCGATACGCTAAACTTATATATTTTTTGCAAGTTACTTTGTATCTATAGATAGCAGCGAATAACACATGAAATAACACAGTTCGTCAAAGTTTAGTTACTTAGCATTATTTTGTAATAAAAGTTTTTGGAACTATTAGGAAACAACATCTAAAAGCAGTATGGATTTAACCTCCCCGGTCTATAATTAAGGGATGGATAGGGTAGCTGTTTTCGGGACAATCACCTATATAACAAACTCTAAAAACATCTGTTGTGTATCGGCCAGTGGTAACAACCTGTCGCCCTCACCTGGCTTCTAATAGCTGGCAGCTGCCTTGAGTGCACATGGTTCCGTTCCTTCCGCTTTTAACACAAGTTTGTTACACGAGTAGCACACCGGCATTAATTTTAGAAGCCTTATATATATGTACGTTTATATTGTAAAGAAGAGAAGAGTAAGAAATACGAATAATTACAGAGTTCGCTAGACTGGCTGTGCATCAAAATGCGAGTCAACATGTTTAATGCTTGAATACATAGTTTGTTTTATTTCAAATGCAATATCAAACAGTATGGTTTCATTGGCAGCAACTGTTTTGTTTGCTTTAACTATAGACGTTCATAGAACAAGGCATATGAGATAAACATATCGATTAGATTTGACCTCACCAACTTGGTTAACGCGTTTCCGTACGTTTTCTTTTTCTTTTTGTGGCGCAACAGTGAACTTAAGGATACCCTCACAACCCTAGTATTTTACAGACTCGTTATTTTAACGGATTTTTTTAAAACAGTGATTGTGCATGTTAGTGAACAATTGCTTCAAATTGGATGTGCATGCAATTTACTGCCCACTATCATAAAGATTGCATCAAAGCCGGTACCATCAGTGCACTTACGTAGGTAGGCTGAATAGATTTTACGAGACAATAATACTAAATCAACTTTACTTTTTTACTGTAGGACCTTATTGCTTGCAGTCGGGTTGTTTTCGTTTGCATTTATAACCCAATTTAGCTTCCCACACTTCGCAGGTTTTACATGTCATTCTTTTTCCATTATTGTTGCTGCATCAGACTTTTCTGTAAAAGTAATTAGATTAATGTGGTAAACCCATATTTTCAACGATTTACTTCAAACGAGTAATCTGATCTAAATGTATTTTGTTTATTTAGACACGGGCTTTATTGCTAGAGCGATTTAAACAAAGTTTGCGGAATGAGGTTTTTCGTTATATTCTTTAAGTTTATGTAATCCGCGTTTTGATTAATTCCTCGAATAATTGGGGTTTGCGGGGTAAACTTATTCCTTTTTAAAGGAAGCGCTATATATAAGCACCCCAATATGCTTTTTAGGCGATACGATACTCAACCAGCGGCGTGCCCAGATATTTTATCTGCAGGGGGGTTGACGACTACACGCCTGCGGAGGGAATAAAAACTTCAATTAAACATATCTTTTATCAATTTTTGACTTTTAATATCTTAGTTATTCGTCCTGAAATTAAAAAACTAAGACAAAAAGTGTTTATTTTTTATTTTAATTAGTTCTGCCTGTCTTCATGGGTCTTGAAGGGGTGGGGGTGAGGTTCTAACCTTCTAACCCTGACCCCTCCCCCTGGGCATGTCACTGAACTAAACAGTTTTCAAGATATCCTTTTATTTTTCCTCCACTGAAGTTCATTTGAATGAAAATGGTTTAGGATCAAAAGCGCCTTATTTTCACAGAAGAGAACTGAAGCAGCTATCATATTCCCTCAGATTCAATGTGACAAAATGACAAAAAATTTAATTGACAGATTAACAGATTTTTTTACCAATGTTACGATAATTACCTGTATATCAATGGGAGGAAAAACAAGGTTATTAATATTAAGTGTCCTGCACGTGCACTGATGCGCACGTTCATCGAGACTATGTCCAAAATTATATGATTTCATGTACTTTTTTAATTGGTCTACTATTTACCCAACACGAGATGTATACACAAAACCTATACTTACTTGTGATTTTATAAATTTGTTTACGTTATGTATTTCCCGTATAATTAAATTCGTTAATGTTATAACTTTAGTACCTATCAGCTCATGTTTAATTTTTTTAAGATTCTCATGAAAGCAGATAGTTTATGATTATTTGCTAAATCAGTAAAAACACGTGCGTTTGCTTCCTAACAATCGCAAAGCCTACAAACGTTTGTAAAAAGAAATGCAGTAATGGGTCATCAATCAACTGAACCGCTACGGCTTGCGAGAGTTTTATTATGGATCTAATCATGCTATTCGCTGATTTGTTGTCCAGGTTCAGTTAATGATGATAAATTCTCTTAATTACAACAAGTTTTTATAATTACTATCGAAAACGCCACGCCTCAACAGATGTCTCAAAATGTGAACAATAAAGCTAATGTTTGACATTTAATACTTGAATTTTAAATGTATATACGTTTGTTGTACCAATAATTATCTTGAGTTTTTCACTAATGCATTCTTGCATTTTGTGAACAGGCTCAAGACAGATTTTTAATTCAACCGCTTCCTACATATGTTGTTGGCTTAATAGACACGTCAACGACTAAGATTATTAATGATCTGTACATTAGTTTACGAACGTTAGTTTCTTTTAAGTTGTACGAGATAAATTTGAACGAAATTGGTTGGTGACATCTTAACATTATGTTGTTTTTAATATTAGTAGTCTTATTGGAGCTCATTTCAGACAGGAAATTTTCATCTATTGCAGTTGTTAGCGGAACCTCTAGAAAACAGAAAAATGGTAATTGGATTGTATTATATCTTTGTCAAGAAATAGATGAACATGAATTGTATCTCAAAATAAGAAATATGTACACATTTAAAGATCTAATTTGTAAGTAACATATATTTTATCATAAGGATATCAACGTGATGGAAAATCCAGCGAATAGAAAAATAAAGATTACATTTATTTATTTACTTTCGCATGGTATAATATTTCTTTGTTGTTAAATTTTCAATTAGAAGAAGTTATTTATTGATTATTTGTAGAAGTAATTGAATTTTCCAGTTAATATTTCTTGACCCGAGCGGCTTCCTGGAAAAATGGTTGCCGTATTTTTCAACTGCATGGTATGGCCTCTAACAAGTCCTCAATTTCATTTTTGAGGAAGTGTAAGTAGCATACCCCATTTAAAGGACCCTCGTAAAAAATAGCCCAATAATTTTATTCTATAGATTATACCACACCGAACATGAATTTTCTTCATCCCTGAAACGGAATTTCAACAATCCTATGAGGATTTTCAGATGCCCATGTATGAGTGTTTCTGGAATTATATATCCCCGCTGTTGTAAACATCGTTGTGTTGCTCCATAAAATGTTTTCGCAGAAATCATTATTCTGTGCTTTTTGTCGTGAAATGCTGCTACGCCGAGTTTTTTTATATTCTGTTAACTTTTGAACAGGCAATATCTTATAGGGATGATATCCATACCTATGTAGCTTTAGATGAATTGTTGATTAATTTAAAAAATGGCATCAAATGTGCGTAAGGTGTTCTGGATAAATGTGTTAAACTTAACTACAACAAATAAAACTATTGGGTACTTTACCTTCAAAATATAATAGAATTCTTCATTCTTATTTGCCAGAACTTTCCCTTTTTTTCTTTGTATACTTTTACGTTTCCTGCGATAGCAATGGTCCATTCGGATGCAAATGGCMATATTATTCAATTTGGGCAGTAAACGAGTTCTTTTTAAATTTCTGTAGAAAAAGTGAATAATTTTGCATTTTCTTCTTCTTTATAAACCATTCTTTTAAAAAGAGAATTGAGATTTCGGATACTTGATAACAATATTTGACCACTATTGGTTTATTTGATTATATCTGTGGTTATTCACCCGTTTCATTTATTTCATGACAATCTGAGAAAACCATTGCGGCAGTAAGTATGAAAATCATATCTTTGACACGAATTACTTCGAAAACGGCATATTTAAATATAGACTATTCTTAGATTCTTGAAATCAGGAGAAAAGGGTCTTTCATTTTATGGAATTTTATATAGAGCGTTCAGTTAAAAAAAAAACTCAGTTTGGGTCATTTGTTCGATTTTGCTATATTAATTATATTTTTACAAAATATTCTAATAGCTTGTTCTATGTCTTCAATTCGACAAGTTTTTTTTATACCCCTAAAAGTAAAGGCATAAGCCGCACTAATTATAAGGACCTGAGCCTGCTCCAAACCAAACTTACATCACCGGCATTCTCCCGTGTTAATGTTCTCGATACCATTCCAATCTTTGGTGACGATGCTAAGGAGTCAAAGGAAGTACTAGTCTGGGGTATTGTTCGCATACTGTAACGATTATCTTTTTCGGTAAAGAATTTATTTTTGTGCGGCTGTTTTCGTTCTTGTTCTTCTTACATCTTCATCTCACATTTGACCAATCTGTGTTGCAGTGAAGACATAGCGATCAACGCGAAGAGCAATTTACTCGGAAGGATAAACCGGCACTGAATCACTTATTTGCTGGTATTGTCTAAGAATTCTTGCTCTAGACATTTTGTTTAACATACTGAATGCAAAAAATTACAAGTAGGCTGTTTAATCTGCTGAAATTTTGAACATTCTTTTACAGTTACACACAGTAATTATACCTATTTCGGTGGAAGCAGCAACATCAGGACGGAGATCGGTTGGATACGTACACAAAAAGCAAGATTGTTATATGTCAACTCGTTTGCTGCTATTTATATCAGCTCATATAATAATGTAAGCTACAAAACAAAATTCTGCATGTACTCTTATTCATTGCTATCTCTTCTTCACTTTGTGTTCCACCGACTAAGCAACAAAATAATTACTTTATTTGAAAGCTAATTAGGAGAATGCTTCATTATGTCGTAACACATACGTAACCCTGCTATCTGTACATAAGTAGCTACTTTCATTATGAGGTATTCTTTCGAGTCGGCATGTTTTTTTTTCTACATGGCCTTCAGGAGTAAAATTTGAAAGCGTTCCTGTTTCGGCGGATTTCTTATTGCCTTTCTTTTGATCGAGAAGGCCGTGCTAATGTTATTGTCAAAGGGGAACTAGAGCGAAATTCCGAGTTCAACGTTTTCGGTCTGACAAACCGCGATTCCTTCATTTAATTACCATCGATCCGTTCAAAGGCGTTAGCTCCCGTCACTGCAGGTTCGATGCAGTTGTTGCGAAAATCAGACGGGCCACGGAATTTTCATGAACGGCATTCACATTTCCGTGACGCGCGACGCTAACCTGTATCTGCGTATTGCGGAAGGAAAGCTGATAATGCTAGGCAGAGGGAGACGGATGGTCAGGTACTTTTCGTTTGCATTCATTTCGGATATTTGCATTACTATTTAAGTTTTAAGTGCCAGACTACAAGTTACTACCTTTGAGGATGTACTTCACTTAAAGATGGCTAGGTGGGTAGGTAGGTGGCTTTATCATCATCGCAGTTTTTTGCTGATTGATGGCATCGCTATTCACCAACAACTCACAATTAGTATAAACCGGGTAGATGACAAATTTTTCCTAATGGTCTTATTATTCATATGTGAAAATATTGCGTATCTAAATTTTTATACAACGTAAAAAAGTTAAAGTATAAACGCGCGCGCAAACCTGCGGTCGTTGATTTAAAGAGCCAATCATATCTGCGCATGGGAAATACAGTCATCTTTGTTGTGGAGGGTCAGTGCAAAGATTCCACAGAATATGTTGAATTTGTATGTGCAGCAGTATGTGTTTGGTTTGGTTTAGGTATGCGGCTTTGTCTGTTATTAAATGTAAAGTAATGTTAATATAATAATTATAACACTTGGTAATGTTTCAGTTACCAAGTGTTATAATTATTATATTATTAATAAAATGATTCATTTAGCGCCGTAAAATAAGTCAATTGAAGTTATTAAAGTAATGTGAGTACTTAAAATGTTAAAATGACAAACATGAGTATTGAAGCAACCCGCAGGACACGCACGCGGACGAAATACCTGGCGTCGAAGCAGAGTTGTCATAACTTGTAATACATATGCAACATGCAATCACAGCGAAAGTCTAGTAGGTTTTATCTGCTACGATTAAATGAATTTATATACATGGTTGTAGAGGTACAGTAATGAACTATATGACTACTTTTAGTGTTTGTGGTATCTTTGAAGATGTAGGTAATAGATTTTTGCTAAAAATTAATGAAGTAAAAGGTCCTGCACTGTAATAATAGCACTGGCAACCTCGCATAGATGTCAATTGTTGAGTAATGAGAGATAACAATATCGTACGGGGGCGTTACAATACCTTTACGGTCACGTGATAGGACTGATAATAATTAACTCATATTTATATTTTCAGTTCCATCAAATGCAATCAATCATATTGGAAAAAAATGTTCGATTAGGTCTTGAATGTATAATACTAGCTGCCAGATAAGTACTAATTTATGAGGATTTTTTATATCTTAAAAATTATTATAGCTAGAGGTATCTGTTACCAATAGAATGTTCATCACTTATAAATATAAAAGTTTAACACAGGCCTAGTAATTAATACTAAAATCTGGCTTAAGAATTAACCATATTCAGTCGCAGCTAACTCGATTTTTAGTAGCACTCTGTAATACTTTCCCCGTAGTTAACTGCGCCAAATTTTTTATTGGGAAAAATATTTTTGTGGGTTTTATTACTTTAATTCTTTTTATAGTAGGTTTATTAGGAAAGAAAAAACATCAGTTGATGCACTATTGTTAGCTGTCTATATCTGTTTGATGTCGGTAGAGAATTGTATATGTTTTAGTTTACTCTCAAAAACTAATATACAGGGTATTCCATAAAAAAAAATTATAAGAATTACCCCCGTATGTGTGGGGAGGAGTAAAAATATTTTTATTTTGTAGCCTTAAGTACTTCCTACTTCACTGCGTTTGCAGCATTTTAAAAACCATAATAACAAATTCCATAATATTCCCTCCACACATTAATGGGTCACCCTGTATATGAAAAGCGAGCTAGCGACTAGACCTAAACTATATTGAGGAGCTTTTAACTGAAGCGAAATTCGTCAGCTGCAGCTAGTTGTCGTGCAGGGCTAGGGGTAGGCGATACTAAAAAATATCGATAATTCCATTTATCCATACTCTGATCTATCGAGCGATAATTCGAATTATCGATAATTAATTTATGGATGTGTTTTAAAGTAACGCAGAAGGCAAAAGAATTTTAAATTTAATCTAACACAGGGCACAAACATGTACATAAACATAAGTACATTTATCGATAATTCGAATTACCGATGTATCGGTATTATTATAAAAATAATTTATCGGTATTCGATCTATCGATACTTCGATGATTTAGTCGATATATCGCAACCCTATACAGACAACATAGAGCATGTTCGTGCATTTTATGCTTTGAAGAACTTATTGAGCTCCGTAGTATGTAGTATTACATTAGTTAAATATTGCAATAAGGCATATTTTTTGTGTGTAAATTTAATATATGTACTGGCGCTACAAGGGTATTCCATAATTTCGAATCGTCATTCTTTGAGAGACACAAATTGGCAGTGCTGCTAAAAGAAGCGATTGCAAACTAGGAGAATTTCAGCCATTTATATTTTTCGTGCCTTATAAACTGCTGTAACCTAAAACTTCATTCTCATTTCTAATATAAGGTATTGCAGTAAGCTTTTATCTTACATTGTAAAAGTAGTTGAAGTTAGCCATATCAAAGAATGTCTAACGATAATATAAAAATATCTTGCAAGATTGTATATTTGTAGAATTAGGCGTAATTTGTAAAAGCAATTAAACAAATCTGTTACCTGTTTAAGAAATAGCGTATCCGTACAGGACATTTCGAAACTACGGACATATTACCAGTTTCCTCTATGTAGCAAGTAACTTTCCACCAGTTACACAACGTCCTATTGTTGGAGTTTAAGTGTAATTGAATTTCTCAATTCTACAACTGATTTACTGCAAACATTTTGCCTAGTTTACATTATTATCGTGTTTGCTATTTTACCTGAATGTGCATGATCACAGACGTTCTGCAAACACCAAGAAATAATTGCTTGTATGGCTGGATACGCATTGCATTGTTAAACAGAATTGGATGGGTTTCGCAACTGTTAAGAATCTTGACCTTTTTGTTTTTAGTTTCATCACCATTGGATCGTATTTTTTTGCTACTGACTAAATTTTAGGATAAGTACCCAACTTTATTAGTTAATGCGTGGAATTTAATTTATATACGTACTAATGAGCCTAATTACTACAATAATATACGGAGACACACGGACGTATTCGAGCAAGATGAAAACTATTTTGTTTCTTTTTCCAGGATGGAAAGGTTATGTTTAACTCACCGTATCATTAAGATAATTACAAGTAATTCACTAGCTTGCCTTAAAATATTCAGCAATACATGTTGTATATAGTGTATACTTTAGATTATTATTTACCAAATGTATAGAATTAGCATTTAAAGGTCTCATAAATGAAGTAACATGTATCCAAAAAATTGCTAACTCGGGAAAATACAGTATTGATTTTTTTTAAGTTGTTAAAAGTACTCCAGCATATTAATTTCACTTCTTCATTCTGTATTCAGTGCGACGAAAAATTATACATTGCAGTGTAGTTAACTAAATGTCTCTGTGAATACATACTAGACTACTAAGTGATGGTCCAAATTGAAAGACATGGTAGAGTTGCTCATTTCGAATCGAAATAACTAGATATGTWATAATTTAACTGTTTAGGGTTTAAAAGGTGTTCTGAAAAATCAATATCCTGGCGMACTTAATGAAGAATGCAATGAAAACTCAAGATAATCTTTATGATTTGTTTCATAATTAGTTCACCGACAGGGTATTGTGATACGACCATACGAAAGACTGAATCTAGATGTTAAGAAATTGTGTACGAGGAAGAATCTCTGAACAAGCAACATTACTAGACAGGTTTCAAGCTGCTACTCTCCAAATAAGAAACACTCATGGAGCCTTACGAAACCTTACAAGAAGTTTTGTTAGAAGATGCAAACTGTGTATTAAAACTGGTGGGATACCATTTGAACATTTATTGTAAAAACATTATTGAGAACTGATTCGTGCTTGTTAAAACTGTCGTGACTGATTTTTGTCATGCTATAAGTGGGAATTTAGTGTTACCGAATTACAATAATTAAATAATCCTTTTTTCATATTTTGAAATACATTGAAGAATGTATTCTTATTAGAGTTGGTATAAAACTTATAGATTTGTAAAATAATGCGGCACACTCGGTTCAAAATTCGCTCGTTTTATAATTGTCAACTGCATTTTAATTTGTTTAACAAAGCTGAGCAAAAATGGACGTGTTTTTCTTTTCGAAATATAATAGTCTTTGAATATATACTAACTGAATAACAACTATTAAGTGGAATTTTTGACAAATCGAAAACTATGAACTCTATAACATCCACAGCAATGAGCACTTTTGCTGGCGGTTCCTCTTGGAGAGCAAAGCCGCAATTGCACAACCAGTGAAATGATTTTGAAATAAGGAGTAATAATTTAATTATTTTCTTTAATAATATATTATTCATTATTGATGCTCTGTGCTTTTACGGTAATGGCCCGGTCGCGAGCTAGATTGCAGATTTACACAGCCACTGCTTGAATTTGGAACTACATTGGTACCAATGTACCGCATGGAGCTCGACTACAAGATGCAAGACTACATAAATCGTCTCAGCTTGCAGGAGCGTACCTACCATTAAAATGTTGGCGCCCCTAAGGGACGTTGGAGCAATATTTGTGTTTGCTCCATCCTTATTATTTTACCAAATGTACCTATATGAACACGATTTTAAGCAAAGTTCAAGCCATGACTCTTACCGATGCCATGATAATAATTTCCCGAAATGTAGGTAAAAAATTAAAAAAAAATAAGATTGTTAGGTCGTCGAAAAAAAAATAAAAAAAATAAAAATTGTTTAATGCAAGTCTGAATTTATTGTTAATGCAACATCATCATCTGATATCAGTCAAGTTTATAACTCTTGGTGCTCCACCATCTGGCGGATCCACATCGCTGTCCAAATGAATACCGTTAGAGTAGAAACACCCTTTCGCCCCAATTCATCTATCACGACATTCTTCTATTTGTTTCCCATCTTGTGTTCCCCTTGTATTCTAGCAGCTAACGAATAAATTGTTTGGGAAGTTAATGAATTGTATTGCATTTCTATGGAAATGGAGTGTTGCTTGTAACTCTACAGCAAAAGCATTTTAATATTTGAAGAATAAGTAAAGGTTTCTCCATATTTTGCTGAATTTCGATGTATTATATATTTGTATTATCTACAAGTAATATAACTAGTACACTGCGCTGAGATGTATTGTATGTAAACTTGACCGCACACATGGTTTAACTACAAGAGTAATTGATCTTACAACAACAAATCAAACGTCTTAGGTCTTGTATCTTCTGGATACTTATCATGAAACAACCGTATTCAGGCAACTGCAAATTAGCAGATTAAGTGCCCCAAATCGCAATTTTATTATTTGTGCTCATTACCTAAATCACAATGCGACCATCAGCCGGCAACGCGTTCAGTAAGAATTTGAGCATGTTTGCAGTTAACCACATTACAATATAAACTTGACTTTCGTTAATTACCTGTATGTAGTCATTATGGGAAACTACTTTTTGAATTGAAAAAGAACCCAAGCTCGTTGTGTTTTCTTCCAAGTTATATACGACCCTCAAGATAGTCTTTAGCTAAAACTTATGCAGACATGTTTATGCTGTATACTGTCCTCGACGTTAAGATCAATTTGATTAGAATTAATTAGAACTATTCGTCCATTTAGCACACTTAGTCATCCTAGAGCTCGTAGGTAAGCCGCTGCAACCTCTGTCTCTCAGCTTACTCATCGCATTCAGCTGCATGATTGCCTTAATTGCGTGAAAGAGATCCCGAGTAATGCGTATCAATGGCGGGAATGGTTGCTTCATTTATGTGACGGCTGTTTCTTGAATTGGTCGGCTTTTTATAGCTCCACGCCAGCTGGCTTTAAATACATGTTGCGAGTTACGTCCTCTAGCCAGTTGTTTATTGTAATCGAGAGTGAGACGTCTGTTTTCACGTCGATTAATACTATTACAAATGCTTGAAAGGATTCATTTAGCACGCAATAATTTTCATTTCGAGGCTGTGAAGTGATCTTTAGAAATTATTAGCATCGTTGCTTCTTCTTTGCATGATGTAGGTAAATTTCGACTATAGGTATTTTGCAAATAAAGGTTGCTGCTAGGTTGGATTTATTCCAGATAGGTAATCTATCAAATTATCCTATCCTTATCACGCAAAATGTTCATACGAATTGGGGGAACAGTGCTTTTCAGCCCAGAACTTTTAAAATCATAAGATGGTCGGAATAAATGAAAGTGACGTTTTTCTTTAACATCTTCTGTTCCTCTATCAAATTAGCCTACTTAGTTTTTAATATATTAATCTAAGGTTTTTATCATATTAGCCACAGCTCTTTCTCCGACAACCCTTCAACAAATACTCGTAAATAATAATTGCCAAAATTGTAACCATAAACCATAGCGACTATAGTTATTTTTATGTTAGAAACTTTTAAAGCTAGCTAGTACCCATTTGTATATGTATATATACCTATCATAACAACAACAATTGTGGCCATCCCTTTCGGGTTCTGTAGACCCATTTGTTCTAGTGGTCACTCTAGTCTCTTGCTTCACTACCGCACCCGCAGATGTTGGTTTTTTGCGTCATCTACTTTGTATTTTTCCCCATTTCTTCCTACCCTACACGATTTCTCTCCAGTTTCCCTTACCCGTCTTCTCTTTGTCCTCCTTCACTTCATTTCTCATCAAATTGTTGGCCTTTCGTCCTTTTCTTTTGTATTCGAACGGCTTCCATTTCATTTCACATTAATTTATGATGTATTGGCTTTCTAGTTAGTACCAAACCATTATTAACTCTTGTTAACTTTATTAATATGACTAATTTCTTGTTCTTTGTTTAACATCTTTTTACAGTCTGCACTTTTTTTTCTGTCTGTGTTGAGAGTATTTTGTTCTTTCTTTGTCCAATATATTAGCTTGGCTGCATTACAAGCACCGGTCTTAATATTTTTGGCTTCAACTTTTACTTATTTTTTTGTTCTTCATATACATTTTATATTTGTTAATCGCCCAATATTCCTGTTCAGTTGCTGTCTATTTTTGAATTTGCCTTTTTGTTTTCTTTTTGTTTTAACTAGTGCATATATAAATATTGCATGTCCAGATTCGCTATTTTGTTACCAGCAATGTGCTTTTGTCCAATTTTCCTGCTGATCACTTAGCAACACAGGTACAGCGGCATTATGATGAAGAAGTTGTAAGTTGCTATCAACAAAATTCAGGATATTTTGTGGTGGACGAACCGAATATTTGCTACCAGAAAACAAAACAAGCACATTTACTACCAAAACAGGTGTGGACTATGCTTTCGTTAGTTTTTTTACAATGTACAGGTCATGCGTCGCTGGATTGCTTGATTAAAACTAATTCCGTGCTGTGTCCACAGCTACACAAGAACGACAATGAAAAAGCCTCTTCCGGTTGTTACCCTGCTATCGATAGGAACCGGATACAGGTACCCTTCCCTTTACGTATTCATAGAATTCTGCAGGTGTGGAGGGAAGTGGGACGATCCTATACTCAGGCAAACAATTATTGATTTTTTTCCATGACGATGTCTGTCGCGGTTATAGTGGTGATGATAAACGTCTACTAAATTACACAAACTAATTATTCGGACTTGGTTGATGTTCATTTGTGGTTCATTGTTAAAGTGGTAGAAGTGTTGTTGCAACGTCGTTGTTATGACCTTTTCGTTACTTATTATTTTTACCAAGAAAGCGTGATTTAACGTATTTGCCAGAGTTACAATTCTATTTCAATTATAGTAATCTAGTAATTTAATATATTATAAATTGTATTATTTGATATTGTAGAAACTTTTCAATGATATTTACTTCAGTAGGTAACAGATAAAGTGAAAGATTGTTATCGTTATCTAAAAAAAAATCGGAAATATGACCTTGAAACCACTGAATAAGGTTTGAAAGACCGCACTTAACTCTATAAACTGCCTAACTTGCGTAATTTTGTGTTTATTTAGTTACTGTTTTTTCCGTAATCCAGTGAACTTTATTATGAGTAAATAGTAATTTATTGTGTGGAAAGTGAAATGCAAATCCAAATTCTGTGCTCACAGTATATGGGACCATGAGGCAAATATCTTAACTATTGTTGTCCTGGTTAGTAATTTGAATATGAAACAAAATTGAAAAATTATCAATTTTTTCTTGCAATAGCTTGTCATAACTAATATTACTTAGCCCTCAGTAACAGGGGCAGGGGGGGCATGACGGGGACCCTAACGTTTGAAGGGCATTAGAACGCTCAATTTAAATTATTTTTGAATAATTATTTATTTAGAATAACTTACATTATTAATCTTTGGGAATTAGGAACTTAAGGCACTTTACTTATGCCAGAAAAAAATAATTTTATCAAAGACATCTAACACCTGATTTTGACATAAGCTAGGGTAAGACGGGGTACCCTATGGGTCAAGATGGTGTATGGGGAGACATATTCTAATTTTGATTACAATACTCGCAAATAAATACTTCAATGACCATATTTACCGCATTTGTTATACTTTTTTCATTCCAACTCTCTCTCTCCGTCTTTCTTTTATAATTCTTCACCATCCTAAAAGAAATCACTAAAAGTTAATCAAAAACATACCTAAGTCATTATAAAGTCATATTTTATTTTTGAAGGGCAAGATGGGGTATTGTACCCCATCTTGCCCTTTCGTGCTTTTTTGAATAATATAACGTACCATAAAAAACAAATCAAAATATTGAAACAAAACATATTCTTACCTGGTAGTATAATTATTGATAAACCAAAATAACTTTCACTGAGTTCTTGATAGTTTATATTGAGGTGAAAAACACATGCCATGCACAACGTGAAAATAACAAGCAATTTGACAAAAACATAGTTTTTGGCGCTAGGTCACAAACGCATAAATTAACACAGTGACAGTGCTGACTGAGAAACAATACAATGTCACGTCATTACGAGCCAGAGCGGCGGTGATTAGACGTTCGTACGACACGTGAGGCTCTCTGCTCCGTCTTGCCCGCTACCCCGTCTTACCCGCCCCCCTTCCCATACTAAAAATAAAAAGCAACTTTTACCGCTAATTTTGATGTTGTCAATGAATAAACCAAACGTATATATTTTTTCATGCAATGATTGCAATTCAGTTGATATTATCTCAAATATTATTGCAATATTAAGTTCTGAAATATACTCTTTTTATTTATTATTATTAAACTTTATTAATTAGCATAAAAGCTAATGGAAATAGTGACAGCTCCGGTACAACCGGAAGTTGACGCTAACTTTAGTATATTAAATAGAACACCCTGCATAATTTTTGGATTCTACGTAAAATTCTAGAGTCTGTATGTTCAGCGGTGGTCGCACTACATTTTGTAAGATATTTAAGTATCTTACAGATTTGGGGTTTTTCATTGTACAAATGCTGCAAACACAAAATTATGTCTTTTTTATGTCACAAAACACATTAAATTGTTAAGAGTCTTGGAAATGAACATCCCGGGCTATGTGTGGATTCTGGTCACATCAAAAATGCCTATTACGGAGGTTAAACATTACGTTTTTACCAAATTTTGCCTCGTCTGTCCAAATAAAAGCCTGAAAAATTTTCATCTTATGACTTCACCAACAACCGTTTACAAAATTCGGTTCTGCGACTGTAATCACAAGCTTAAAAATGCTGAGTAGATATAATAATGCGGTTTCCATTTGTGTTTGCAAAATTCTGTATATTGCTTTAAATGGAAACTTCAAATGAAGTTCGGCGTCGCGCACTGAAGCTTTCTCATGGTCAGCAAAAATGCCAGAACGTGAGTTTTAACTATATCTTGATATGTGACTATATCATGCGGTAACTGATGTGTATTATAAAATCTTCAAAATACGAGTAATTCTGAGGGAATTGTAGTTTAAACCCCTGCCATTAATATTATCGGGCCAATTGTTTCCATTAGAATTTTCTTGTTGTGCGTCAAATGCCAAATGGGACTCAGCTGTTAAGAATTTTGAAAAAAAAACTGTGTATATTTTGGATTGAAGGCTTCCGTGGTTGTTGTTGATGACAATGTTGTTCTGCGGCTGGTTCCCACGTTGATTGTTTGATCTTGATGTTTCGACACTCTTGTCGGTGTTTTCCTCAGAAGTAGCTCCGATACGATCAAACAATCAAAGTAGGAACCAGCCGGAAAACAACATGTACATGTATAATGGAAATTTTGAAATTTTTAAAAGCCCAAAGATATACGGGGTGTTCTGTTTAAGATACCGAAGCTAGCGTCAACCTGTATAATCGCAAGTTGTTTCGAGCTGTCAGTATATTCATTAAAAAGAACATATTCGACAACTGCTAAATTTTTGAATTATTATATGAGCGCTTCTCCGAAATCATCTAATAAGAACTCTTCGTAACGCACAATTCATAGTGGCAAACAGATTTTGAATATGAATGAATACGAAACGAAAACTGGAAAGAAAAAGTAATGATTGGAAGCCTCGGTTCTATCTGACGACCAATGAGATATCCGGTATTCCAATATCGATTATTCAGAAAGGATAATTAAAATCACTTATTGTCAACAGTAATATCACAGGATCTTGATAAATAGTAGACTTTTTACATTGTCATCAATTTTTCGATAGTGCGCGACTGTCAATTTGAGGAGACCAAACTGGCATTAATAATTTGACAAGTCTAAAATTATTAATGCCAATTTGGTCGAGTGAAATTTTGGAGCACTGCACAATTGAAACAATGTAAATAGTCACTAGTTTATCGAGATCGAGTTGTATTTGTATTCTAGAATAGATTGTTGACCTTTGCGTTATAGATGTTACCGAATCAACTGGATCTTCTTTCCTCTGACATTTTTATTTATTTGACATAATAAATAGGACATAACAGTACTTGATTTGAGGTATCTATTAAAATAGTCGATTCTGATATTCGATTTGTAATAGTCTCTGATATCAGCGTCTGATTGGCTTGATCACTATACGAATGTGATTTGCCAAAATTTAAATTAGACAGATAAAGGAAAAAATCGGAAATAAAAAAGATATTTTATGGTAATTACCAAATTTCTCTGATGAAATATCAATGGGTTCTATTTTGGGTGTTGTCCTCTTTTCTCGTTATTAAATTTGCGCAGCCTTCAGTTCAGCTGTTGCTACGTCGATATATTTTTGCTAAATATTAATACTAGATCCTACCGAAATATATACACAGTTTATGTTTTGCACCCAGAGGCCGCGGCGCTCACCTCACAAGCGTGCGTTTGTTGGAAATTCGATCGAATTTATGATCATACCTTATCCATCTCATGCTCGCAAGCCAAAACAGCACATTCGGCGCTGGCTTCGCGCCGAGGATACCGAGATATTAATATGACGCTACAAATTAAAACAGAAACTTCCTCTGCAATGCACGCGTTTGAATTTGTTTTGTCATAACTCTCTCCGGCGCCATAATTAATTTTCAAGGATGACCTGGAATCTGCCTCTTCCTGTTGGTAGGCCTCAAGTATTCTTTGCGTGTGGCGTCTCTTCGCGGGTAACGGTTTCATGCCCTGAAGTTAAACTTTCAATGTGCTAGCTGTTTCTAGGGTGTCTAAGTTATAAAACCTATGATCGCTAGTTGGAATGTCGGAGCTATCAGGTTCGTGTCATAGAATGTGAGAGAGGGATAATTTCTTGAATGATCGTAACTAACGCGTACGCGCCAAAATTTTCTGATCTGACTATACAAGAAGCCGCGTAAACTCATACCTAGTAGTTATATATCATCTTTTAAAAAATAGTCCTTTCGATTAATAAATGTTTAAGAATCAAGAGACAATTTAAAATATAAGCATTCTGATGAGTTAGACGGTATTTTTTCTTCTCACTTGTAGAAGTGTTTACCTATTCTGTGTCATGTCCATTCAGATGACTCTTTCCAAAGACTTGGCGACAGAGTTACTTAAATAAACCGTATCTTCAAATCTGGCTCTAGAAATGGTGTTACAAGCTAATGCGCTAGTACCTAAATTATTGTTTATTTGAATTATTAATAAGTTTATATGCGGTGTCCGTTGAAATTTTTGATCGTTGCGAAGCAGCTTGGTTACACAGCAGATTTCACTAACGCGCTTATTTATCAAAATTATATTCTGGGTGACTTCAAGGATCCGTTTCACACTGGTGTGTACACGCTACACGGACTTCCACTTAAATCATCTGAGAAGGACGTTCACTGATTATTAATCACTGTTTTCACTGATGAGAAAACTTAATGCAAATTTCCTAGAGTCAACTCTTCTAAACATCATATTACCATAGATCTTTCAGTCAATAGTAGTAATAGTACAGACTTTTGCTAACAAAAGGTTAATAAGTATACTGGTAAGCATAACTATAGCCCTACCCCTAATTCTAACAGTCACTACTTAAAATTTTAAATGAATGGATAAGGCATTTGGATATCTTAAAATTGGCTTATGTTTATCGTCTAATATAAGTTCTTCAACAAGTTAGTTACATATTCAATGTTGGAATAGCCTCACACTTGGTAGTTATTGAATATATAAAGGTGGTCCTAAAAACTTCACCAATAGCGAACAGAGTACCTATTTGCGTTCGTTTTGTCGTCACTAAGTCGAAATAATATGATTTTATTCCACAATACATTGTTACATAACGTTGCGACTGAACAGGAAACTAAGCACGTAATTTCAGATTAGTAATTTCATGCTGATGTTGCTTGCGGAATCCCAGCAATTTGACTGCAGCGTGCACCTATTAATTGGGACACGTAATTTTAACTAATGTTGAACAATTTATTGCCATGAAAATCGAACGGCCGTGTCATCTGGGTTTAATTAATATGCGTTGGATGGCGATGAAAATTTATGATAAAGTGTTACGGCACTGAGGGAATATTGAAAATATTTTTGTTTGCCACTATCAGCTGATTCTGAACTGAGACATGTATACGAACGTTACTTTAAAGTAACTAACGCACAAAGCATTATTATTTATTGAACGTATTCTTAGTTTTTAAATTTTAGTTATCGATAATCAACTAGTGTTCTGTGTTTTATGCACATTAAGTGTCTATTTTTTTCAATATTTAAATGTTTTTTTACGTTTTCTTATCTGTAATTAAGCTTAAATCTTTTGTGAAAAAAATTTGGTAATTATGATTAATCCGGAAAATAAAATTGGACTTGGGAATTGAAAAATTGGACAAATTGGAAAATTTATGCGCCAAAACAAAAGTAGTGCTAGTTTCATTTTTCATATAAAGTTCACTGTACTGAATGAGTGCAGCAGATGCAAGTACTTGATAAGAAAAACATTAGAGGCGTTGAAGAAACATTTAAAATGTGAACTGCAAGGCATTCGGGACATGAATACAGAACATTGAAAAGAGGCCTCTACACAACCCTTCTTTATAGTTTTACGGCGTGATAGACTCCGCAGGCAAGCCTCACGACAGCATGAACTAATTAATATGCTATCAATAAGAGGCAAAACAAACTTGGTTCTACAATATTTTATTTAAAGAAAATAAGACTCATAAATAGCAGTGTGGGAGCAGACCTGCCAAACTAGAAATAGCCTATTGTTAAAGAAACTCCCAGTACTGGTTTTCATTCAATGTGTCCCCAAAATTATGTTCCTAAAATTAAGGTGTCTACTATTCCTACCTATACATTAGTGATAGTTTTGAATGATCACCTTCAGAATGCCAGTTCAGATTTTCTGTGGCTCAATACCTGGTCGTTTACTTATTAACACACCAATGTAAATGGAATGTCACGTTATCCGAGAAAGAATCCTACCCACAATTTCCTCTCAATATTGAATTCTACAATCGAAGTCATCTCCTAACAAAGCTTGAACATCTTTGATTTCTAGCGTATTTGACCACGTTTAGCTTATTTGCAGTAATGTTGACAAGTAAATTAGTCCGATTTGACTTGAGCTCATCTTTAGCGAGTTATCCCCATGCAAACCGTTTTTGTAGTACGATACTTGCATTTATATACAACTTTTACCGGTGTTCAGAAACTTACCCCAGCTGTTTTTGTGTAGATTTAATTTAATATTTAGAAATTAGCATCCAGGAACAACCTTATAGCATCCTGCAGTTGGCTGTCCGGACATACTTCATCAGTAACAATTATTATTAGCACAATGAAGGTTTTGTAACGGGCGATCATAAAAAACGGTCAAGCAGGCGATAGTTCCAATTTCTAATACGGAGGTATTAAGGGCCCAGCACAGAATCTTGAGCGACTCCTCGTTCTGCAACCACGGTTCTAGAGAAATTCTATTATTCTATTATTATACGTTGAGGAAGTTCTGAATATGCCTCAGCAGATTTGATAAATCAAAGTAATAAAATTTAATTGTTCTTGCTTTTTAGTTTACAGAAGCAAATGGCTCTTACAAACTATATTATCATAACATATATCTCTCTCGCCCGCTGACGTTTGCAGATTGCCAATTTAAAAATGATTAGGTTACAAAGCGTGCGGTTTCATCGAATGGGTCTTCGAATCCCCTTCCAATTTGACGCCTTCGGTACACCGAATTTGCTTTCCGACTCGGGTTAATACAAATGTTCTCAGTTGGTTTGTAAAGAGAAAAAGAATGACTGCTTAATGCATACCAAGCAAGCACGATGCAAATTGAATACTAAACAACCTTGTAACTTTCATTGTGGATTGCGTACAATACGAAGACTGATGCAAGAAGGTCACCGTAGTAGTCTAGTTATCGCGCAGTCGTAAATAGTACCAAGCGAAAAATGTAAAGCACCGGTACTAAATATTCCTACCTGTAAGAGTAAAAGTATCGACAGTCGGCACAGGTGTTGTGTCTAACTGATTGTTTATACATAAGCATACGTAAGCGGTAGTAAGTGCATATTTATGAGTCACCGCTTCTTACTTTTACCTGTGTCGGTCAATGGAARCCGGTTCTGCATTCTTGTGTTAGTTAAGCGAACACTGCCGCGCATTATTTTTTTACACAGGAATTTGCATTAGTAAAAAGACTATTCTGGAGTGTATGATACTGGTTACCTTGAAATGCTTACCATAAATATGATTTTTTGCTGTGTAGTGTGAACCTGCCTTTTATTTCCCATTAGTAATCGGAACGATGACGTAAAATCATTCAAAATCTGCGATTGTGGGGTCTATTATGTGTAAACTCTTCACGTTCAGAAAAGATATAATATAGGAAAGGCAATTTTCCTTGATTAGCCAATTTCGCTTATATTGAATATGCTTCTTTGCTCTGACGACAAGGCATTTTAGTAATGTCCAGGAAATTGTACCAATATACACTGGAGCTTGATCTTTTTTGTATCTTTGTGTTTAATAATTTGTCGAAGTAAATGAATAAAATTTCGTTGAAATTCAACAAAGAAAAAGTATGAAAAGTTATGTCGATGTTATTACAACATTCTCTAATTTGGCAGAGCACGGACCGAATCAAGCAATCGATGTTGTCTCTTAATAAATAGTCCCAGGCCCGTTGAACACAACATATTAGCAATTGGTCCAATGTCTTTGGTGGTTGTGGCATGGTGTTCTGCCGATGCTACGCATACGCTTTATATGGGCAAATGCATTCCTTTGCCTTTCATCGCGAAACCTGACACCTCTAATTCCATCATGTTACCCTTAAACATACTCATCGCGGAAACAGATGAAGTTCCACCCTACGTCCTAGTTCAGTCAGACTTGACAAAATTCAAGACGACGAGATTTGTGCAAAACGTATGATGCGCATCATACGCGCAAGAACTCTTCGATTAACCGTCCATTGAGAACCACATTTTCTGTTGTAACAGAGACATCAAAGAACTTGTCGTAATCGCTTATAGCAGTGTGTCTTATGTACTGTTCTTGACCAACACGAATGACCTTAAGCCGACCAGAACGCCTCCGACACAGMTAGTTATTTTCTTCGGACCATACTCTTCACACTCGCATTATTTACTGTAGAGGGTATAATTTAAAAAATCAGGCAATTTCCAATAATGCTGGATTAAACATATTAACAAAGTGTTTGATTACTTTAAAGCTTCTACGTATATTCCAAGTTTGAATTTTCTTCTGACGCCATCATAATGGGACGACTTGCAAACTTTGTATAGATGCTTCATTAGTATGCCGGAAATTGATATGGGCTGTATCCATTACGCAATGCATTAAACATGTGTATTGTTTTCAGTAATTGCTATTATGTACGTTTATCTGGTCGTACAGTTGCCAGACGTCTGGCTTATTTGTCTTCTAAAGAAAGGCTCATAATTTTTTTCTTTTTACACGGTTTTACGTGGAAGGACATAATCGTACGGTTATGGACGATGAGTGTACATTTCAAACTGTGCATTAATAAATGTGAAGTCCACACTTATAATAAAAGACAAAAAAAATAACACTAGTTCAAAATGGATTAAAGAATACATATATTCCAGACTTCATTTTCCATAAACATGGATGGTTACGATTCAGTTAAATGATTCGATGTAAATTGCTTGCTATAGTTTCGTAAATCACTAACCGTGTTACCGGGTAAAACCACATAAAGGGCGAAGTTTACAGTTCTGTCTAACGAGACATTGATTTGAGKGGTGTATCAGGAGTTTGTTCTAGGAGGTGCATATTGTAGACAGAATATTTACATACGAAATAGAGGGCTAATAATAATCGCACTTTGCAAACTAGGTTATATTCTAAAAAAAGCATAAATACCTATATTAATAATAATTCATATTGTTCTGACGCAGTTATATTGATTGCTTATTTGTTTCACAACTGAGAAATAACTGCCAATGATCAAATAATTCAATATGCAAGCAAATAGTCAGAACCTCTCTTGAGTATGTATGTATTAGTTTTTGGTATAGAACAGGTACTAGACAGATTAACCGTGATCCAGACTCGAAATATACAGACAAATGGAAAACTGCCATAGTGCAGTGACAATGCATTGTATTAAATTTTTAGTTTTAATTTGACGAGTGTATATAGCAACTAATATAGCACAAATACTACATTTTTTTTCATTTCAGTGTTAGTGATCTCGAAGACTTAGATATTAGGAAGCTTATCCTTCCCATTATAGAGATCAAAATTGGCATTTGAACGGCAGTATGTTACATTAACTTACACAAACGCTAAAACGCAGCTTGGTTGTATGCGGGTTGTAATAATGTGTTGAAACATAAGTTCAGTGCAGAATATTTCTTCCTGAAATAATGTCCTAGTAGAACGTCTCCTGTGCATATTATACATACGGATGTGTGGCAAAGCATATTTCGCCGTGAAAGCAAAAACGTGTATCAAGGAATATTACACAAATTATGAGAGAATACGAGGTTGTTTTGTAACTAGGTGTGTGTGTTCATTAGTGCCTAACGCCTTTTTGCAGGGATACGTAAGTACATAATTAGAAAAAAGTGAATACATAGTAAAACTTTTGGTCTCATAACACCGGTCGTTAAGAAATAATGGGGAATTGTTTCGCTGTTATTGATATTTTTAATTAGCAACTCGTATATCGTGGTGTTCTAAGCTATTCTTTAATCGCGCCTGAGTATACAGTGAAACTATATTTCGACACTGTAACTGATAGGGTACCTGCTATTGTAATACCATAAACAGATTTTATCCCCCCCCTCAAAGTAAGGTAAAAGTTACCTATTTTGGAGACGTATGTTGGGCATTAATACACATATTCATTTTTTTACTTACAACACTGTTAACCAAACATTGCTCACGTACACAACCTGGTTGTACATACGGTGTGTTCGTTGCTAGATTGACAAAAAATAGAAGTTATCTAACTTAGCTTCCTCTTAATAGTTAATACCGATTTTTGACGAATAATTAAATAACGTGAATAAAGGCATAAACCAGTTCTGTCTTTTGTCTACACTAGATCAAAGCTGCACGGACGAGGTTTAATTAAAGCGAAACGTTTCCATCTTCAAATGGTGGCGGCGCAGATAGGAAGATAGGATAGACAAGCATTTTCGACAAATAGGACTTTGATCCCTGACTTAAAGTCACTAGATAGAAAAAGTACCGCAATTCATTGTCCTTATTTTTGCACTAAAATGGCAGATAAAATCAAAACCATAGAAACCAAATACTTTTGATCCCGTCTTCTACATAAACATTTGAATTTACCGCTGCTATTTTGCACTAAAATGGCAGACAATTGCGGTACTTTATCAATCTAGTGACTTTACCCTGACTGACATTCCCACGCCATCTATCTGTTAACTCTTTTATTATTACAAAGTACAGCACGATGTCCTGTGGTTCAAGATTCTGCATCTCTGCAGCGCTGGCAAATAGATGGCAGTAAACGCCATCCGCTGTATTCATAACAATATGTCTAGATTACTTCGAGATAATTTAAATAGCTTTAGGTCTCTCTATATATCTATGTTGGCTAAATAAATGTTTTCCGCTACCTTTTTTTCATGAAAAGGTAAACTTATTGAATCGCTGTGACCAGTGTTTCAGTATCTAGTTAGTTACTATTGTATACCCATTTACATTTCGACTGAATTAATATGATTATCAGTTTACGAATGTATGTGTAGTTATATAATACAAACCTTTATTGTTACAAAAGTAATCTACATATTGCACTTGAATACATTTTTACATTTTACATAAAATGTGATCTATCAGAGATTCCGCCTAGATGGTTCTGAGGGCCTTTGCTATACTTTCATATAACTAATTATTGTAATATAAAATAAGGTATTCATATACAAGACACAATCTCGAAATAAGTTGAAATTGATGCAAGCATGTTATATTAGAGTAAAACTTTAAAATACTCCGTATGTTTTTACTGTTTTCTTCAAAGATGACGAATAGAAAATTAAGCAATTTTTTACATTTACCTGTATATAATAATAAAGGCTTCATATAAAACGGTCTGATTTCAGTTGTACAAGCTGTGTTAGTCTTTATTCTAATTAACGCGTTTTAACCAAAAAAAAGTGTGAGTATATTGTAATTTCAATATCGTATTAAAATTTTTAACAGGACAGTCACGATTATCTATATTTGTTTTGGGAAGTACTCAAGTACATGTCCTTGTTAATCTTTAAGGAGCTCTTTTTCTGTTTTGTTGCGTTTTCCTTCTATACACGATGCCATCAAGAGCGAAGAATAGGTAGGTACAATAAACGAACAGCTTAAAACAAATTTTAAAGTTGCTGGCTGCTCTAAGTCAGACACGAAGATCATAGATGGCTCTTAACTAATCCCGTGTTGCTATTACTGTATTGTGCTGCACAGCAATCTTCACGTTCTCATTAATGGTTAATATACATAAGCGTTCACATGGAGGGAGCATGTAACGAGCTACTTATTCCAAACTAAAAAAAATATTAATCGTAGGTTTAGTAAAACAAGGAAAACGTCAACATTAATGAGTAATGCGGGAGTAACGCAGCGAATTTGCATCGTGTCCTTCTAATAGGAATAGTCCTGGTACTAAATATTTATAAGGAATTCATTTGCACGTATGCTCTAATTTCCAGTAAGAAATGGTGTTTATAGCTCACAAGTAGGTGTAATTTGAATTTGAAATGATACGTTTCTTAACAAATTACGAGCAAAGTGACACGATGCAAGTTCTTAGGTATTGATTTTATGTGGAGTTAATTTCTAATGAAACTGGAGCACGGAGAATAACTGTGAGAATACAGCTCGTCGTTGACGCGCAAGAAACGCGAAATTCTTTGGAACTAATAAAATATTTTATTTGTACAGGAGATGTTTTTCGAGCGGAAACCGAACAGCTTTTGTGGTTTCGTGATGATGCGAAAACGACACTTCATTGACAAAATACGTTGAATAAAAAGCGAAGAAAGTTGATTGAAAGCACACTGCTAACAGTATTTGCTTTGTTATTTGTACAGCTAATGCAACATTATTCTCATTCTAGAAGGTACAGCGGATAATCTGTTTTAAATAGAAAGCGTAACATGGTTCTGTGTAACTAGCAGCTAGCTTAATCATCTTGTGAACTTGAGACGATTGTAAATAGAGAAGGCCTTTCGCCTGCATTATTTCCTCAGTATGCCAACTTGTTTAGGTCAATTAGATACAAGTCTAGTTGAAGGCGAGTTATTGTAACTGAAAGAATGAAGCATTCGTTTTAAAACAGGTTGGACCGGAACACTAGATATTTGTTCTCAGTGTTATTAGCACGTTTGATGGGTACTTGCATTCGATTATTGTGAGCCTACGCTAGAGGACAATGTATTATATTCTATAAACGTAGAAAACCTCTTTTTTGTATTTCATTKTTGAATACCATATTTCATTTAAGTCTGCATCAATATGATTGTTTATATGGGCATATTCTTTTAGATTCGATGGGCCCTTTTTTAGATTTGTGTAAGAAAAAGAAGAATTGATTATTATTATTATCAGAAGGATTTCATATTACTTGTATATTTTTAACACTTCCTTGTCCCCAGTAATTGTATTTTAGCTTAGATGAAATTTTGGATTTTAAAATGACGTTAGCAAGAGTACAACGTGTTTAATTCGGAATTTTATTTGTGAAATTAACAAGTGAATATGATATTTTTTCAGGCATATTTGTTTGGTGCTTTTTGTTTTTAACCCTTCATCTTGTTGCATTGCATGCCTCCCTAAACTTCACCTTTACAGCTTTGCTGCTTTCTTATCATATCTTTACTAGATTTCACAGCCCTGGATAACAATTTTATAAGTTTTTGGGTTTATCATCTGAATATCTCCTTACTTTATAGCATTTTTTTCAAAAAGATAAAAATTCATTAAGACATCTGTATTTTCATTGACAATAAATTCTATTTTCGATGACTTCCATCTTCAACAGTACATTATGTTACTCCTCTGCAAATGTCAACAATTTATGTGGTTGGATAATATAACAGCCCTGATTTCTTTAGCATAGCTTTTCTAATAGTACATTCCAGAGCATAGCTGAACAATAACAGGGACTGTAGATATTCTTGAACTAAAGCTTTGTGAACCTGAAACTTTTATCGCAATTTTTTTTCACGTTAGCTTTATTAGTTGTACAGGGTGTCCCATTTTCATTGTAATTGTAGGGTATCTTGGCAACTATTAATGCTAGAGGGTTGCGGTTTCGACATTACTGTATTACTTTTTTGTTCTGAATTCAGCTGTGCCGTCGCCATTTTTGTATCATCTTTTGTTTTAAAGCCATAGACAACTTTTGGAAAATGTTCTTCAGTTCTCAATATCTCGATTGGCTATGTCGACACAAAAAAAGTAAAGACATTTTTTATAGATATTTTTATTCTGAATTCAGTGGCGTGCTCAGAATTTTTTTGGGGGTCACATTTTTGAGATATAACACAAACTTGCATTTTTTAAAATGGAAACCATAGTTGGCTTTGCTATGCTTGAAAAGAACTATTTTTTTCTGATTAAGAAAATGTATACATTGTTAGGTTTATCTTTACTAATTTTGGTATTATTCCAATTTTTGTAATAATTTAATGACATTATACGTTTTTCGTCAAAATGGATGTAAATATTTGACGATAAACAATGCATAGGTACTTATCTCCAAATAAACAATCATTTTCATTAGTTACATGGCCTCCTAGATTATCGATAAAAAATCCATGAGCGCTCTTAGCAGTATGCATATATTATTTTGAAAGGATTAAAAATTTTACTTAATAATATTAATTATATCGTGTATTTTCTTATCCCATAGCCTCCTGGATGTAAATGTAAAATATTATAAATTATTTTAAATAATTTGAATAGTTCTAAAATTACTAAAAATAAACCTAACAATGTATACATTTTTTTTAATCAGAGAAAATAGGCCTTTTTAACCATAGCAATGCCAAATATGGTTTCTATTTAAAGGATGCAAGTTTGTATTATATATAAAAAAATGTGACCTCCTAAAAAATTACGGGGTACGCCACTGGATTATAAATAAAAATATCTATAAAAAATGTCTTTACAGTTTTTTTGTATCTACATACCCAAGCGAGAAATTGAGAGCTGGAGGAATGTTACATTTTCAAAAAGTTGGCTATGGCTTTAAAACAAGAGACGATACAAAAATCGCGACGGTACAGCTGAACTCAGAACAAAAAACTTGAATCGTATTAGGTCTAACAAATGGCAATAAATAAAGTTTTTAAGGCTTCTGTACGTTGTTATAAAAAGTAATTTTTAAAAGTCTTTCGTTCTCTGAAAATTTTGGTGGCTTCTATTATTTATTACCCGTAATTGGTTAATGGGCATTATTCAACAAAAAATTTCAACCAAATTCATGTCTAAAAGATCATCCTTTATAAAAATATTGGAAATTATCGTGGTCAAACCTTTGTTTGCCAGAAATGATGTGCATAATATTTTACATATATATTCCACAATATTCATTAGAGAGTTAAATGCAGTACTAGTCCTAGTAGTTAAAACGGGAAGTGCTCATTTGTATTATAACAGTATACACTATAAAGTAACATCCGCATTTAATATTATCATATCCATTTGATGCTTACAGTTAGTTATGATGTTTGTAATAATTTGGCAGAAGAATGGCATTGAATAGGTACATACATTTAATTTAAAAGTTTCATTAGTACTCTTATGCAAAGCGGCTTGAGGTATAAACACTTTATATCTTTCATCGTTAATAAATCAACCAAACTAGTTTGTAGAATTATTATTATTATTATTATTATTGTTTTTGTTATAATAATTATTATTATTGTTATTACTAATAATGCAATGTTTTGTTTCAGGTAAGTTGATATTCCAAACAACCACCCCCTTGATGACGTTTGACGGTAAGCTGTACAATCAAATCGTATCTATGTATGTTTCCCGGAACAGAAAAAAAGTGAAGCCGTAGACAGGCAAATGGTATAGCTTAGGGGTGCGCCTCTTGTCGAGCCGTTGACCGTCCGATGCCCGTAATCGGATTTGAGGATGAGGATATTAGATCGAAAGTAAGAGTTTACGCGAGCCACGTCTTCCCGGTATAAACATTACAACCGATAAAACAGAATTTTCTCGGTAAGATGGTGCATTGTATACGCTTCGTTTCCCTCCCCCAAATGCGTCGATCCCTTGTAAAGTGTACATCTGTTTCTGTTTGCATATTATGTTAGATAAAATAGCCCATCTTGCTACAAGATAAACGTATGATATGTCAGCTCCCTCTAATTATTACTTAGTGAGGGGTCGTTTGCTGTTCGGATTTAGTTGCCTAAGCTTTGCCGGTGGTTAATTCGGTGCTGCTTAATAAATATAAATGTTGAGCACTTATGTATTTCCGATTTTTTAAGTTATCAATTAGCCCTAAAAAATGAAAAAAAAGCTGGCTAGTTTTCCATTTTATGTGATAAACCTTTAATAATAACAATCATTATATGAATCACATTGTAAAATGTATGTTAGAATAACCTACTATTTTGCTTTGCAAGGTGTGCGTTTGTGTTAATTTGTGTAAAGAGTAAAGTATAGCAGTACAATATACAAAATTCCTAATTAAATTATTATGCAATGCTTTTTCTAGAATAGTTCTAAAAGGACGAGTTTTATTTATAATAGTTATCTTTTGACATATCTACAAATAAATAAAACTATCATGTCGTTATTACTTTTAATTGCAACCTCCAACTCTTTTTTTCTTTTAAGTAGTCTTTCCAATTCTTTGTGTAACAGTAATAATTTTGGTGTGTTGAGCAAACAAACTCTTTAATAAAATTTAACGCAGGTGTTCCAAATATCAACCCCAACTATTTGACATTGTCCTAGACATGTATAAATGTTTAGAACTATACACCCTTTTACCACATATTCMTTATTCACATTTAATTTTGTTCATTATTAGAATAACCTTTAAGTTTTATGTAGCCCCACAAAAAGGTGGGTAAGTCAAGGGAACTCAATCTATCGATTATTCACGAACCACAACGCTGTAGTAGGTTGGTGGCCTGGCCTTGCTGAAATAAATATCATCATTTTCCTTATTTAGAAAAATAACTGCAAATGCTAGTATGGAAATAAGAAAAGTGTTACACAAGGTATAGCATTTTTATTACTGTTGAAAAGAGAATTAAAAAGTTTCTGTTCAAAAGAATTGATGATGACGTCATAGTTCAAAAATTGATGACGACACCATATATATATGTCAATATGGTAAAATTTTTAGTGTATTAAATTGGATACAATAATAGTTACACATACAATAGAGCATACATATCTAAACGAGGATAATATACCTATTGTGCGTAAAGGAACGTTTTTCGGAAGTATTTTTGCATCTGCAATTCGAAATAAGGTTGAAACGTTGCTTGATCAAAAATAAATTCTGCATATCAAATTTAACGTAAACTAATTAATATAATTATTTATAAATAAGCTGCTATCACCTCTAAAAAAGCCCTGTAAGTTACAATTTTTTGTCCGTTAATTAATGAAAACTAAATAATGTAGAGACGTATAATGTATTCGAAAATTGTGTATTTCGAATTATACTAGTATTATGCACTGCTGTTTTCTAATGTATTTTCTTATTGTAGAATGTCCACGCTACCGCACTCTTTACTTATGCATATAGTTCTCCAAACGTATGTTCTTTAGTTTCACGTCTTGTAACACTTCTTTACCGATACCTATCTAATTTTCATAGTTCACGAATCTCTTGTGCTGAAACAACTATCATTCTATCATGCTTATAATGTGCTTTCTACGATAAACTTTTTATAAACCCTACTGGATATATTTTGTTTCTGGCTAGAACCTCCTTGACCGCGTTGTTGCGAAATTCACAGATTTAATACTTTCGAGATAAATAGCTAATTAAATACTTTAGAGTTTGCGATTTGGCAAATGTTTTCTTGGCATTACTTCTACGTTTCTCAGTCGCTTGGAACGGTTACGGTGTGCAACATTTAGTCAGAACTTCGTCAAGCGTTTCGTTGTTAATGGTAACCTTCAACTGCTGCAACATACGCTCGTTTCATGTATGCACACGCTCTGCATTTTAAACACCTAAGCTTGCCAGAATTATTTCAGTTAGAAATATAAATTATTTACGCTAAAACTTTTAAAGTATCTTTTTTGTAATTGGCACATATGTATATCCGCACGTTAAGGACCGTTTTAGAATAATTAATATTTTTCCATAAGTAACGGTGTTGAAAAAAGTTTGAACTGCCTAAGATTCCAGATCATTTAATCTGCATTTACAAAAGCCGGTTTGTATTTAAAAGTTTCCTGTATTTATTTTTTTTTCATTATATTGGTATTAATTATTTTTATGAAAATCATTTGCCCTACTCTGTTCACATTTATTTCAAAAGGTCATTGCCCCTTCAAGATTGTAGTGAATGCCATGTAGGGTAGGATAACGATGTTATACTTTGATATGTTAGTAGACATTGGACACAATATACGTCGTTTCGCGGAAACCCCACTCATTTTCCGTACTGTCGTCGGCAGACTCTAATGAAGTGAATATTCCTTTATATGACGGATGGCATAACCCGTTTAATGTCCGACGAATGTTTCTTACATTTACTGAAAATTAAAGGAAAAATAATCAGGCGGTACTATTTCTATAATAATATATAATTTGCATACATAAGTATTGCATATAGGTATTATAAAAAATAATGTTATAAAAATTGCTATAACTTATTTAGTTTATTTACGAAGTTGTAGATGGAGGCAGCTAACTATTCCTAGGCTTTGTTTAAAATGTTTATCTTTTGATTCAGATTGACAGAGCTAACTGTTGGCAGTATTCTTATAAGAAACTTTAATATTAGGTAGGTACTCTATGCAGTCCGTGGACACCTTAAAATTTTTAACAGGCACACATTTTTAAATGGTTAACTAGACAACACTGGTTTTTTACAATTTTATTTTCCACGACCCACCGTCATCTAAAATTTTGTTAATCAAATGATATTTTTTGGTATACTACTAGTTGATACTTTCTTCCTTATTCGAGTACTTTATATTTCGCCTGTATAAAGAGGGTTTCGGGAAATCGGGCTAAATTAAATTGAAAAAGTCAGCACTCGAACCCGAATCTCCAGAACGGTACTATGTATGTTTCATTACACCACCGCGCACCGGCGCCTTCGAGGTATAGCCCAGACCCAGCGAGTAATATATGAATTCAACGTCACGTACCGACCGCACCGAGTTACTTCTTCAGTTTGCTTTCCCGATATCACTATACGCTATATACAGACGAATATAAAGTACTCGAATTATATAATGGGGATCATGTTCACCCCGGTCGCCAAGTGTGGTTGCCATTGGTTGTTCCTTCAGAAGCCGTAATACAGGGTAATAAGAAACTCACTAGCAAAAAATGGCTTGGTGGTGATCGCTTGGTTGCATATAATATGTACGTGACGTTGAATTCATATAATACTCGCTGGACCTGGGCTTTAACTCATGGTGTAATGAAACATACCAGAGTACCGTTCTGGAGATTCGGGTTCGAGTCCCGATCTCAGGGAGTTACTTTTTCAATTTAATTTAGCCTGTTTTACTGATACCACTACCTATACATTTCTTTCTTCCTTATTATAAATACGTCATATTATATTTTTATGACAGTATACAATACGCAAACTTTTCAATTAAAATAAATTCCACGCTCAATAAAACTACGTGCCTTATTAAAAGTTTAATTAAGACAGGGGTAAAGCATTTTTCGGAATATTTTGACTATGCATACTATATCGTATTCCAAGAATTATATAGGGCACACAGTCAGTTTTGGAAGCACACAATTGCAATAGTTTTCCAAAATATCTTCTCTGGTATTTCGTATTGAATTACTAAATTTAATAAATAATAGAGCCTCTTTTGTCAACGAGCGAAAGAGGTCGGAAATATTGTTTTCCGGTAAAATCATAGGTAATTATGCGACTTCAAGTTACCATTTACATTTTAATAAGGTTGACACATACTTACCTCTTTTGTTGCAGTCTTAAACTACATCGACATAGAAATAACAACACCGAGCGATATTTACTTGTTTTATTTGAATAAATTTTGATAATCGCTTTTCAGCGTTATCGATAAAGTGGTTTTTTAGTTTTTGGTCATTTTACAAGATAGGCGACAATTACACTTGGTGGCTGTTTCCCTTATAGCGGCCTACGGATTATATGGGTATCAGACCAATATGTCGTAAAAATGTTACCATTTGTTTTAGAGAAAATTTTTGTTTCTATATACGAGATCGCTGCACTCCTTTGCGAGCGCCACGAGGTAGTACTGCACTGCGAGTTTTTTTTTCGCTGGGCTCTTCCAATGCGCTTAATTGTCGTATTTATTGACCTTAGCAACCTATTTTCGTAAAGCTACCGCTAGATGAACGCATACCCAGTTTTCATCAAATGACTAGGCAATCGAGAGTGTATGTCTCTGTACTTGTAAACTGTAGCAATCCACCGATAGATGACTGATAAGCGATTTTTACAAAATGATTCCGCAAAGAATGCAGTAAACGTATCCACGCCAAAAGAAATTTTAGTAGTAAAATTTGATTCTGTCAAATAAGCAGAAGAAAGTATCCTACATGCCAGCAACACAAACGTAATATTATTAAAGATCAAATAAGTACTATAGTACCTACTAAACAATTGAAATTAAGAAAATCATTTAAAGTAGTAAAACTTTCAAATTATTATAATTAAACACTAATTTAAATTATCTAGCGTGGAAGTGTGTTTATTTAACATTAAGTGGTTAGCTAACGAAACATGAAAGTGCCATTTGTAAATACTGTTTACGTCTCGTTCATCCCATAATCCATCACGTCATATTTTGCTTTATGGATCATTTGGCAATGCTGCTTGTAGGACATCACATTTGCAATCGAAACTTATTATACGCATTTTCACTGGGCAAGATCTAATTTTGAAGCGCAGACGCTGTCGTAAGGCTTTTAACGCGAACAACCTAACCTCTTTTGAGAACTAGAGTTACATACAGTTGATGTACTGTATACCAAAAGTTTTGACTCATTCTCTGAAATCCTGTAACTTAAAGCACATAGTCTCTTGGCTTCAAAAAAATTACTATGCAAAACACCTTTCGCTGTAACGTGGCAATCGATTAACCATTTTCTTCGACTTGAATTACAACTGATTTGCCCCGGGTGACGGTGAGTTTCAATCACGTAAAGAACTATTAATTCTGCTATCAACGGGCTTTCCGCGAGCGATGTACCTCTCTTTTTACGAATAATTAGGTTTAATACATTGTTAATTTCCTTAATTGCGGTTATTACGCCGCATGTTAATACGGGGCATTTTCTCATATAAAATAAGGAACAAACATCGCTTGTTTTAAATATCTGCAAACAAGTTTTATCCGGACGTAGAGCTTGGTTGGTACCTTACGGAGAAGCCTTCCATCGTAGACTGCTACAAACATTGGTGTTGCGCAATAATGCGTCGTGACTCATAACGGACAATTACTGCGATTGAGCTTGTAGATAAACGAACTACGCTTCCACACAAACATGGGCTACAAGCACTCGTAGCTACGAATTATCGTGCTCCGCGTAGGAACTGCTTCCAGAAAGAAATGCTGTTCTACGAGTATTTTGCATAATTCATTTGAAAAGTTGAGTAAAATTGCAAACTGCCTGCGTTTTTGTCGTTTTAAAGTTCGGAACCGCTAGGATGTTTACCCTCTAAATTAGGTCTGGCCGACCGCGAAATTAATAAGGAATGATCGTGAATTATGCACATGCAGGGGAATTGGAAAACTCATTTGATGGTTTTATGATGCAGGTAACGTTCCTGTTCGTCTCGTGATTTATTTTGTTAATTTCTTCACATGCGCTCATATCTGTTCATTATAAGTTGCGATATTAGCTTTTGTATGTTATAATGGATACAGCACATGACAGAAAATACGCATACTATTCTTACTTTTAATACAAAGACTTCTCATGGATAGTATAAGATTATTGTGATACCTATACTAAGTGCATTTATAAAGCACATTGTTTTGCTTTTTATACGACGGGGAATTACATATAACTTATTACCCTTTAAAACTTGCATATTTAAAATAGTATCTAACTATTAAGTAAGTAAGTTGCAAACAAATATTTTCCATGGTCAACTTATGATTTAAAAACCATTTGAAGATCATGCATCGTGATCACTACATCTTATTGGCAATCGGAGCATCGTAGCTAGTATTCCAAAACTACTAATTCAATTAACCTCTATTCAAAATACTATACATAACTACATTCACTCTAAAATACTTAAATAAGCTGGGTCGCCTTGTTCGCTTGCTTCACCGATTTCAAATCAGACTTCTTCCGCCATGTTCCATCCCGCTCTTTACATTGGGTAGCTTTTGGCATATGCAATCCCACTAAACGTTTCCGAAAAGTTAGCAGACTGTTCTATGCTGGACATTCATTCCCATGCCCACTATTCACTTAATAATGTGACTTCGTAGCGGATTGTAGCGACCTTCAAGCGTAGCCGCAGTTGATCCCATATTCCCAAAATATCCAGGCTCCAGCAAGTTTAAAATGAAATATGATAATCTAGTAATTACTCACAGTGTGTTATATGTAGTTATGTGTTATGGTTACTCACGTAAATAGATAGATTTGATGTAATTATAAATAATAAAAGATTTAAACCACACCTAATAATTTATTATCACAATAAGCTGAATTCGAGAATGATACTAATGCTGTTAGAAAGCATTAATCTATAGTAGAACAGTTAAAGAGAAAAGTATTATTAAAAGTATCCGACACATGCATTCGATACAAGTATTGGATGCATGTATTCGATACATATATTCGATACATGTATTCGATACATGTATTCGATACATGTGTTCGATACAAGTATTCGCTACAAGTATTCGATACCAGTATTCGATACTAGCATTGGATACATGTATTCGATACAAGTATTCGATACCAGTATTCGATACTAGCATTCGATACATGTATTCGCTACATGTATTGACTCAAGTATTCGGTACATGTATTTGATACAAGTATTCGACACATGTATTCGATACAAGTATTCGACACCAGTATTCGATACTAGCATTGGATACATGTATTCTATACAAGTATTCAATAGAAGTATTCGATACATGTGTTCGATACATGTATTCGATACTAGCATTGGATACATGTATTCGATACAAGTATTCGATACCAGTATTCGATACTAGCATTCGATACATGTATTCGCTACATGTATTGACTCAAGTATTCGGTACATGTATGTGATACAAGTATTCGACACATGTATTCGATACAAGTATTCGACACCAGTATTTGATACTAGCATTGGATACATGTATTCTATACAAGTATTCAATAGAAGTATTCGATACATGTGTTCGATACATGTATTCGATACAGGTATTCGATTCAATATTAATTAACTGTCTCGCGACAATTGTCCTCACCACGTCTGCCTGTTTTCCTTGCGCGCATAATATATACGTTAGATAATAATTATGTTTTCGGAAGTATCGCTGTCACTATAAAACACTGACACTGCAGCGATACTTCCGAAAACATATTATCTAATATTATGGACGCTAAAAGCATTCAGCTTCTTAGAAAGCTACATTTGCTCAATTCGTATTTAACACTACTTTCATGCAGTTTCAAGATCCTGAACTAAAGGAGTATTGTTAGTTAGGTCCACTTCGGGAGGCTACTATAGCTTAAGTTGATATGGTTTGGTTCAAAAATATGTTTTCTTTTATTTTTTCTACAGAAACCTTGACTATTTTTTAGATGTTTGATCAGTCAATCAATAAGGCATTATCAGCAAATAAAACAATAAAATAATAGTCAAAATGACGGAATTATATGAGCAGTATGGCATGGATACAAATTTAAGAAAGCATATAACACTTACGTATTGATATTGACAAATTTTCTTTATGAAAGTTTTTAGCAACTCTTTAACTATACAATGTATATCATTTCTAAATATAATACATATAAAGTCGATTAGTTATTGTAACACACAAACAAGACATATTAAAGATATTCTACTAGCATGTGAAAACTTAAAAAAACGCACCCGCTCTACTTGCTTCACTTACGACGTTACCCCCCCCCCCTAAACCAATACGAAATATAAACAATAAAAGTTTAGATGCAACATCTACGAAATAAAGGTATTTGAAAGAGGGATACTTCGTTACTTCATTTCTAAACACAAGCCCCATGTTGTTTCGTCGGGTCGATCAAAGACAACAATGTTAAACTTATCAGTACACTTATAGACATACAGGCAAATAGCAATAAAGAACAACAAAAGCAAACATTGCCACCAAACGCAAGTCCAGTCTGTTGCAGTGCAACCAGTAATAATTCAGTAAATACAAATAAGAACAACAAGATGGGGAAAAAGAATTCAATTTCCTTTAGGTTTTGGTGGTATAGCATAATATATACTTCTTTTATTTTAGATTTAGGGGAGGGTTAGAGACGCCTATAATTAAAATAATTTGTAATCATTGTGTGATCCATTTTGTGAAAAGACAAGCGCAGGATCGAATGGATTACTTAGAAAAAAGCAAGTTTAAATAACGATTTTGGTTTCTGTATATGTTTTCAATCAGAAAGGCGTTTATGGCTTTATAGCCGACACGTTAGTATTTAAATTATAAGTAATTGTTTTAAGTCATCAGGTACATTTGAACGTAAAGGGTATTTATTTAAATTCAAATTCATTTCTAGCTGGATTTTGAATGTACTGCGTGCATTTTCCTTTAATGCGGTTAATCGTGACCACAGTTTAAAAGTGTTTCCCCTTCACATTTCATCCACCATTAGGCCTACCCTTTATCGTTATTCCGCGACAAATCAATTTTCCATTTGGGCTAATGGAATTAGACCTTCCGATCACATGGAAATAATGCAGTGGCCGTCCGTGTCACTAAACGAAACTTAAAACATTTCTCGTCGATTTCAAATAACGCGGCTACCTCACGCTAACCAGCAATTACACAAATATGCAGGTCGTCTCGGAATTATGGCATGACGTTTTCGGTACTTTAGGAAGCGCGCTGGCACTCGGTTCCGGCTGAATTACAAGAAAAGTGACCATCTCTGCAGACATTAATATCCCCTTAATGCAGAACACGTGCATTTCTGAAAAAGCTCATGCGAGTTCCGCAGTCGTGGCATCTTGGATGGCCGCTTTCAGACTGAAATAACGTCCCGCCCGTTTTGGCCATATATGAAATTGAACATCATGAACGTCTTTTTAGGTGGGTATTTGCAGCGGCTATGTCACTTCTTTCTTTTTAAAGCTTTCTGGTGGTACGTACATTACTTTTCTATGGAATAAATGAAAAAATATCCACAATTTTAACTGAGAATTAGTATAGATATGTATAGCCTTTAATCGTCTCTAAAAATAAAAATTTAAATCCGACCCTGGCAGCTAAAGCTTACGTTCCTAAATACTTTTCATTGCATTCAGGTACCTATTGTGAATACTTCCACTGCATATGTTTGGATTACAGTTCGTAATAACACCAGGACTGTGAGCGCATCAAGTATACTGTAAAACCCGAATGCAAATTTTGTGTTCATCAGTAAGCCGTTGTTGAATGCACTGAGCTACAAATTTGTGATAGCCAAGATATAACGACCAGTTCCCAGGCTTATACTCAAAATTTCGTAAATTTGATACGCGTATTTGGAGTAAAGCGGATTGCAGCTGTCTCACATTTTCATCTGAAGCAATATCACATGCTATATCTTCAGGGAATTCTCTATCTTGTGTTTTTTTTTTGTTCACCATTCCATTATTGCAGTATGAGATTAGCTGTAATCACAATATACACAGCTTTTATGCTCGTATAAATTTCCATTGCCTAACCACCATCAACTTACGAAACCTTAATAACGTATATTATTTTTGGTTAGATTTTCGAACATAGATTTTCCGTTCAGTAAAGAAGGTTAAAAACTAGCCAAATGACGTATATCGAAATATATGTCCCTGGTATTTAATAAATATAAGATTAAACGGAACATATAAACTATAATAAACAAATAAAAATAAACTATATTATCGTAAAAGTACGCATTATACTAACCTGCATTTGTGATGTAATGCTATTGAACACCATCTGGCGCTTCGATGGCGCAGTGGTTAGCACATTTGACTAGTAATCAAAAGGTCCCAGGTTTAAACATGGCAATACTTTTTCATAAACATATTTACCTGCAAAAATCCATTTATTTCCTGTGCAACTTTAAATACATATTAAATAACTGCACAGTATCTAGAATTTCCTTTAAATGCCAGGCTAACAAATTGAAAAATGTATTGGTATATGAGGAGCTTAGGCTTTATTAAACTCGTGTTTAACCTTTGAATACGAATGACAGTGCAAAGATGAATATTTGTTTAAATAGGCAATGATCTATTCACACTGTCTATATTATAAATATGAATCTAAGGTTTTGACTGTTGTAATTTCTCGAAAAAAAATTATAAAGCCACTTTTAACAAATCATTTCATAATGAACGCTATAACCGCATAGACACACTTGACTTGATTTCTCTTTTAAGTTAATCTACTTAGCATGTAATAAGTAGTTTCCTAAACTAAAGTAGAACTGCGTTTTGATATAAAAAAAAACGAGAACAAGTTATTGCTGAAAATTACTAACTCCATAGATTGCAGTTGAATTGACTATCGACAGTTGTTAACTGACGATCACCAGTATGTTTTTAGGGGCCTTTTCAATATTTAGTAGATCATAACGTACGGGTATAAGGTATTTATTATTTATGAATGTAAAAGAAGTTCTTATTTTGATCCTTTAGGACTGGATTTCTTATTAAAGAGCTCAGTGCAGGTGTTCATAAGCATTTACACTTTTTAATGGTACCAAAGGGAATTTCAGAATACAATGCATTCGTGAATCTTACCGTCCAACTTACACCGTAAAATACGACATACTTACGTCGACGTTTTCAGAAGCTGCTTACTCGGCGCTTTAAGAAGTTTCCTTGTGACAGATCGCATTGTATAAGCGCTTTTTATCCCTAGTAGTTCTCTTTTTTCTCTCCAGCTACTGCATTACTTATGAACTGTGTAAAGAGGACTCCGCCGTGGAGTAATCTCCCCAGGCGCTTCTTTCCGATGTTTATTTCGTGCAATTTGCAGCCGGAGAACGGGGACGAGAAATGATAATGAAAACTAAATTCTAGCACTTAAAAGATGAAAGGGACGCGGTGACAATAGCCAGGCAACGGTATCAAGAAATTCGTAGTTTAATTCAGCTCGGTCGTTCATCTCTAGCTTTTTTGTGGTCTTCATTGTTTGACCTTGTAGGAATACGCCGTAATATTGCGTGAAGGCTGCTTGAATTCCATCATCATCATCTATACGCACATTCACGGCGAGCGAACCGGCATTGTTGTAATAATATCCAAAACTAGTTCAGGTTAGTAGCCGCTGGCTAAATCCTATTTCACCGCTAAGGTTATATAGCAGTGAAAAGTTTTTCATAGTCAAGTTTTATAATCTTGCGTGTGTAGGTTTTGTTTATCGGTTTAGTTAGGACGACAATGGGTTCTAACTTTCAATCAAGTAAGCTGTGATTAGGAATTATTCTTTCCCACGTAATTGAAGCCCCAACCCGAAACGTAGTTAGTATAATGATAGTTGTATAATTATGTTCAACAAAACAAATCTGTAAATTAAGCGTTTTAATTTCACGTGGAGCATATAATATAGGGCCAGTTCTTCTGTGTTTGTCTTGGCCAAGTTTTTGCAATTTTTTTGATTAGTAGATAGTAGTTCAATACACTTATGATCATTAATTTACATTACCGCCGACGACAAGAAACATAAAGGCACGTTATTGTGTCTCCGTCGCCGCGAAAAAGAGTTTTTTATTAACGATTTTGTCAAGTAATAGTAAAATAATTTAGTATTATTTAATAACTGTTAGATATAGGAAACCATAGAAACGATCGTTACTCTTCATCAATKTCCACAGCATGTAGAAAATTAACAATATCTTTATCCGCTGGTTTGAGATAGTGCATATAACAGTCTGTTGTCTTTAGCCCCATTAATACACATTCATGATTTTTTAATGACACAAGCATAACCATAGATATTTCCATCTTTCCAGAGATATTGCCAACATTAGTGTCCTACTTTTAAACTATTTCCGTCGTTACAAATTGAACTTCTAGTTCATCATCTGTCTCTCCTAGGCCTATTTCATCAGATTCAATTATATCAGAATTCACCTCGACTTTTTTATTTCGACTTTTATCCTTCTTTTTTATCTTAATTTTCATTTCCTACTTAAAAATTTCTGGTAGCTTTCTGATAAAAATTTTGTTCAGGCACTGCTGACCGTTTCTCAGTAAAACTATTTAATAACATATTTTCAAACAATTTTCAATTACAATTCTCCGTAGCTATGTATTTGTGGATGATGGCATACAAAGATGGCGGGTGTTAGGTGCACTGGTGCACCTAACATTTTATTGTTGATGTGCAACAGATTCCTGACTAGGTGTATTAACAGCAGAGAGATTTGCACTGAGAATATCTTCGTTCTCGTTTTGGTCAATGACAAAATGATTTTCTTTTTTATTGTTTTCGTAACGAAAAAGTTTCTGGGACGCTAGGCGCTCAGATCACAAGGAAATATTCTGGTGGCAAGAAAACCACATATGATATGTTCTTTGGGGAGTTCTTCATACCGCACGGAACACACCAAATTGCTAAAGCCTATTTTGGACTTTGCACTATTCTCCCTATGCCAACGTGTCCGCTTAATCTGTTTAAGTTTTAGAGGCCTACCTTTTGTCAGAAGACTGTAGGTGTATAGTGTAGGATGGAAGTTTTATTATCACAATATTTTCATGAATGTCCTAAATTATTGTTGTGGTATCATAATCACTAACGTGTTATCAAAAATTACAACCAGGGGCCTTTTTTCAACCACAAAATAAATTATTAAACCTGCACTCGTTAAAAACTCTGTATAGGAGACGAACACGTGCACGGTGCCTAGGCTTTACGACTGGTTTAAAAAATAAACAAATAGGAATAACCTACCTTCGGGGTCTTGATCGTCTTTTCATGATGACTATAAATGGGCTCCCTGATATACAGTAAGAGCAGGCAGCACCAGTCCCGTCATTGAGATATGAGCCTTCCTGCAATTTATCTATGAAGTTTTTGTCGTTTTGCAGCAAGCCCTTTTACTCTGGACGGATCACTAGAGGGTGAAGTCTCATCCAAGTTCCACACGTCTTTAGGTGAATTTTCCAATTAAAAGTTACGTACCACATAATCTTCCAATATGTACACAATATTGTACGCTATAAAGATCACTGGTTCAGTTTCAGACTTAGCCTATTCCTCTTGAAAATTATACAAAGCAGTATTTACCAGGCTTAAAATGCTTGAAGTTTGTTTCAATATCATTTTGATCAACATATACATGAACAATGCTTAAAACTTGTTTCGTGACAAAGCAAAGCCCATTTCGTTATCTTATTTTGTAACGCAGATCTTCACTTTCTTTGGACAGTGTAAGTACACTTTTCTAGCCCGCATTTCATTCTGCTTAAAATTTTTTATTAATACCATAGTGCTTTGGTGCACCTGTTACAGTTAAGGTTCCATCTTTAATTTTATCCAAAGCTCACTTAAACCGGCATCGGAATACTTTTTTGGTTTTGCGATGTATATTTTCACCATGCCGCTGAATTTAAAGGTTTTTTGCGTCTCGTTTTTCCCCACCAGCATTTTTAAACAAACTCTGTCTCATACTGTAGATTGCGGCCTGACAACTACAGAATATTGAACTTGCTGCTTTTTGCTACACTCCTGACACAGTCTCGAATTAATTTTCCGTTGTTTAAAACTAAAGTTCAGTCGGCAGTTATCAAAGATTTTGAGATTAAAACACTACGCTCACTGTTACAGTGCTCTGGATTAGTCTAAAAAGTATCATATTCTCTGAAAGTTTCAATCTCAACAGTCACAATTGCACAGCTTAATGTAATCTCTGACAGATCTCCCCCCCTAGCTATTCTAATAGCTCTGAAGTATATAGCAAGTTTGTTGTACTGATAGATGTAGCGGATGTTTTATTGCATAAATTCGTCGTTGTGTATTCGTCATACTTTTTTTAGCTTTTGAGTGTGCCAGTATCCCAAATTGGTTGTCCGCGTAGTGTACAAAAACGTTTATTCACTATGTGAGCTCTCGTACAAATTCAATAATTTGACCACTTAAATATTGTATAGCAGAAAAATAAACTACCTACACAGGTAATTTTGTTTGCATTGTAAGATATTCCAAATACGCACTGGATCTGTCACATCAACGCCGATGACGATGAGCGGTTCATTTCTCGAGTTTCGATACAATTAACCGTATCATAAAGTTATTGTTGTGTAATAAAAAAAACACAGGGATAATAAAAAACACCAGAGTAGCTTTTGAGACATCAGGGTGGTTACGTTATATGACCTTCTAGCGAAAATATGACGAATGTGACAATCCAGATTGATTAATAGTAATAATAATAATAGGTAATTATAATGTTTCTTACTATCCAACAAGCAAAGTCCACATCCATAACAAACAACCACAAATTGTGCTGACATTAGGTAGTATAAAGATGTATACGATTTTTCAGCAATATTAGTACAATCTATTAAATATATTCAACGGAATAATATTTGCTTGCAATGCTACTAAAATGTTTATAATCAAAGATACCGAGTTTGGATACTATTTCTGACTGAGAATATCCTCCGCTTAAATCCAGCCAAATATTGCAAGAAATCGCTTACTTTACTTTTACTGAAGATTAGTCATTGCTGTAGTACAACAAAAAATGGGGCCAAAAGTTCAACTCCTCAAATCAGGTTGAATTTTTTTATTTTTATAACAACTTGCGCAAATCATTCGCAAATTCGCGATCGTTTTCTAAGTAATTTGTGTTTTTCCCTCAAATTAGGTTGATTTGTGACGGACTGCATGTACAGCAGGTGCGAATATAACTCACGCAGCCTGAAATATAAACATTAGGAAATCACCCACCCACTATATATCCCGTAATAATTTTCAGGTTATTCCTACGTTAGCAAATCGGAGCAAATCGGGATACGCAATATTCAAATAAAGAATTTATTGAAATTGTGGTATTTGGCTTTCTTCCGCATTATATATCGGGTTTAAGCAGAATTTGTACATTGTAGTAACATTAAAAGCCATGTGGTATTTGTACATGTTGTATCACTTCGAGTGTGTATTTAAGTATTCATCATTGTATAAATGTATAGGCTGCTGCATCAATAAAAAGTTTTCGAACATTTCTTCGTCAATATATTTTTTAATTGAATGTAAACTTTTTCAATACTTAGTAGTTGGAAAGCAAAAATCTAAACATGTAGGTTTCTGCTATTACGCAGTGGCTGTACCTCCTTCGCATCATTTACAGACAATTTCGAATAAAAAAATACACATTTCAGTAAAGAAATTGACTTTTTCTTTTACTATTTACTTTCTAAATGCAACATATAGTACTAATAATTTCAAGTTGTATCTGCCATACTTATTTATGAAGAGCAAAACTTAGTATTCCTCAAATAGTTGCAGAAAATAGTCTCTGGTTTTCAGACAAAATTCTTTTATCTTGACTTTGGTGTATTTTGCTTTTAATAACATAAGCGGAAAAAATTTGATTCTTACGCAGGTCGTTTTTGTAGCCAAGACTAAAGTGTGGAAGAGACAAATAATAGTAATTTATTGAACTGCTCTCTTTTATGAATGTACTCTTCTTATACTGATAATTCATAAATGGATTACGTAGCACTACAGCTTTTTGCTCTGCTGATTTCTGTTAGGATTGATATTTCGCAACGTTTTTATCCAAGTAGTATTAGAATTCTGCTTTTGATAACACTAAATAACAATTAATTTTTATGTTTATTTTATATGCTCAAAAACTGAAATAGTTCCTATGCTAGTAATTTTGCCGCTAGGATTAAACCATGTACTACATAACCAAACATCCGTTTGGTAAATTTTACGTAATTATTAGGAAATTAATGTTTAAATTGAGGAAATTAATTATTAGTGTAAAATGCCATTTAAGGAAAATAAAAGAAACTAAATACTAGGCTTAAAGGTCACGTAATTAAAACTGATATCGGAACACTCTGTAAGCGACAAACGAGATTTCATATCATTCTTCCCACGATTTTGTATGTATGACAGTTTTGATTTGAGTTTCTTATGGACTGTTCGAAGTTAGATGCCCACTTGTTGAACGTATGGAAAATTCAGAACTAACTACTCGTTAGAATTTAAAAACGATTGTCACCGCACGCTTATAGAAGGATACGAGTTTTTACTATTTTAAATTAAAATTAATTTCTAAACTCAACGATGCAAACATATTAGGTTTTTTACCCCCACACTAAGCATTTTCTATATAAAAGTATAAAATTTTACTGAGTTACACAAAGTTACCGTTAGCAATTTAGTTAATGCATAACAGATTAAGGATAAAATAAATTAAGGTTGTCTACTAGACCAATAGAGGATAATCCAGGGACCAATTAAAATTAATATTCCCAAGCCCAGTTTTTACAATCAACTTAAAATGTAGGTACGTTTTAGTTTCAATTCTTACACTGTAGTAAAATGACTGGAAACTAAAGTCATTTCAATTAGGTTTCTTGGTTACAGTATAAATTGTATTCTTTAATGTTTAATTATAATAGTAGTGGCAAGTGTGGATATCTATTTATTTTGTATTTAGGAAAACCGATAAATACAGGATAAACCCCTCAAAGTTGAATCACAAGAATAAATTATTAGTCGGAAGAACAAAAACAGCAAGCAACGTTTTATTTCGCGTATGCTCGAACAAAGGCCTGTTTACAACAGTAATTTAAACCGCAATGGCATTTTAATGAGTAGTAAGATGTGTTTCTGCAGCATTATGCAACCAGCCTATATAACCTGACATCTCTCAGACATAAAATAAAATCATTATCTAGCAATCGTATTCGCTGTGCTGGGCAACAAACAGACCTAAGGTTGTTGTCCCGAATAAGTTCTGCTTTATTTTAGAAGTGCAATTCCCACGCCGGACAACCACGTCGAATTGTCCAACTTTACGAGTTCTTCGTGCTTCGCTCCTCCGGGTTAACAATAATTTTCAAGCATAGTGAAATTCTTTCGCTGCAATTTGTTTACTTTATGCGCTCCTTGTGCGTTACGTCCAGCCGGCGGACCATCTAATTACGACATTTTTTTAGGAAATTAACCTCGTGCTTTAATTGGCGGTGCGGAACGTTATAATCGTGTACGGCTCTAAAACTACCGGTTGCAGTTGAAAAAATATTCATCTGGTGCTCTAGGATTCTCGCAAGTGATACTCGCAACTGATCGGTACGCTAATTTTAGTTTTTAAATCCTTGTAAATCGAATGTAGCCAGCCTTGAACTGTGACTGTTATTTTTAGTTTCTGGTGTACATAAATCGACAAAACTAATTTTGGATTACGTATAAATAATGATTTGCCTGCATCTTGTGTCATAATATAACTTACGTATTATCTATTAAAGATGCGAATATTTAAAAATTTGTTTTTTTGTTACTTTTAAGTGTTTAACAATAATTTCTCTATTGAATTCCGATTTACTTGTTTACTACAACTACAGAGAACATTGCATGTTTATATATAGGTATTTGAAGGTGCGATTCTGCTCGTTAAAGAGAAAAGTACTATGATTAGAAAAGCTTCTTTTGACGTAACTAGTGTTAAAGTTTTATTTTTAGTTTGTGTTGTGTAACCATCTATAGCGGGGTTAGAGTAAAATGAAAATTCGGTATTCAGTACCTCGACACACCGCTACTCGACAGCGCACTTCGATGCACCACGATTTAAGTAAGCTATACGTTCACATTATCTTCTTTCTTTCTTGTACATTGTTTTCTGTGTTCAAGAGCACGTATTTTCCGATGAATGAAAAGCGTTACTTTTTGGAATATACGAGGAATTGGTTCATGTTGTATTCGTACATTGTCAATCCCCCTATTACTTTTACGAAAGTACGGTGGTGCAATACTCGTGTCATTTTTCTTTGCACTTTTCTCCCACATTTCACAATACATACATTTATTTCAAATATCGTACACCTATAATTTTTGTATACTCCAGTCTAGATTGTGGAATAACATGTTGAAATTTCATCCACAGTTACAAGCTGTTAATTTTTTTCGTGTCACCATTAATTTTTACTTTCTTAAACATTTTTTCTTACTTTTTTTGTTCTTTTCTCTTTCTCAGTATATGCGCAAATAAGTAGTTAGGTTAAGTCAGTCAAGTAACAGTTTTATTCTCACGTTAAATGGCTAACTAGTCGACTAAAGTGTGATATTCAAATGCCTTGCGCTTTATTTTCTGCCCCTCAAATGTTTTTCTGTCAGCACAGGAGCTTGTTAAATTATTGCTTTAAATGTTTTTATAAATAAGTTTTGATATAACAGAATCCTTACCTGCAAACTGAAGTGTGCTGGTGCCTCATAGTGCATAAACCACAGTTGGTTTTTTATATTTATTTTTCAAGCATTTTAGATGTATATTTATATACTGCGGCTGATAGTGTATAAAAAAACTAAGCCTTCTTGATCACTTTTTTCTTATTTGACTATCAGTGATTCATATATCTAATATATCTACATTAATGAATATCCTTTATGTTAAGTAGATAAATTCATTAAATGAACGTCACAGTATGTTTTCCTTTCTTTAGGCGAGAAACGAGCAAAACCTTTTTTCTGACATAGACTAAAAGACAAACAGATTTTTTCTGGATTCATTTTTACATCTGACTTTGTATCTGCCTCCCCCGTTTTGGAGTAATTATGCTTTAATTACAACACGTTTTTCTGTTATATTTGCCGTTAAATGAGTTACGACAAACCCTTGCGGAGTAAAATGCTTCAGTGTTTTTACCCTCGTTTCATTACTTTTTCACCCTCTGCATATTTAAGCATGGCCTGCAAACTTACAGAAGTCTTTTTAAACGCTTTTTTATGTTGAAGATAAAAGTGTGACATTTAAAATGTTAATGTGCAATATTTCTTTTTACTACTTTTGTAAAACCTGAATTTTGGATAGATCGCTTTACTTTAACATAGATAGCACGAAATATCTACTTTCTCTACTTGAGTAAGACAAAGTTTTTCCACGCCCTTCTAATAACATTTAACATTATTAAAGGAAATAATAATTTCCTAAAAAGGGGAACACATACTGTAATATCCACACATGGATGTACAGATGTAGTACAAAATTTACCACTAACTTTTAGCTAATTATAAGTAAGCATGTCTCTTGTAAGGTTAAGGTGACATAAAGATTACATGATTCTCTTGCATTTAAGATTTGCTCCTTTCTTTTTCTCTATTAAACACAATCTCATCTGTTGCTTTTAGTGAATAACCATGTTTACTTTGGATTTCCGCTTAATAGCTAATAAACTTGAATTTTTGTAAACTACACTGCCTCCCAACATTTTTTTTTTCGCATTTTATCAGTCTGTTGATTTATATTCTGCACATCTAGGCTAAAATTGGACAGATGCTCCAGAATGTACCTATATCTATCGATCGACACATAAAGTGTCCAAGTTTCTTTATATTGCCATGTGGTATATACCAATTCATTTTATGGCGAAATATGCAGCGAGATGAGGAAATTTCAGTCCGAAGGATTTTGTTGAGTGAGATGCACTTTAGCAGTTTGAAGGCCTCTATATTTAGTTTTTAAAGTATGATTATTAACAAGTATGATTAATAATAATAATAATAATAATAATAATAATAATAATAATAATAATAATAATCTTCTGTTCATATTAACGTATCTAAGGGCCGGTATTTCAGTCAAGGTTTAAACCAAAATTGTCAAGATAAACTAGTTTACCAGTCGCGCAGCGTATTTCAGTACTCGTTTACGAGTAAAACCGGGTTAAATTCCTCGGCAAGTTAAACCAACCCATCGAGGAGGGTTAAACCCAATTTTTGGATTAAGCCTGCGCACTCCGCGAAACGAGGACTTCACATTTGTTGAACTAACTGCATTTCGTTTCGGTTTGTTGTGACAGCGTGCGGTTTTGTCTTTTATTTCTTTCTGTTGTGTGGGTGACTTTTTATATCATTTGTAAAAAAAACCTTGGTAATAATGAAGAACGACGAGTTTTCGCACTAAAAATTTCGAAACAAAAAAATCGATTTGGTAAAACTACTTCAAACTAAGAGTTATGTAGGTATTACAGAGCAAGGAATTATAAAATTGGCATTGGTGGTTCTGACGAAAGAATTTAAAGCCCAATCCGGTATTTTTCCCAGAACAACTAGATGAAAATAATTCCTTTGTAAGTTGTAGTTGTTGTCTTGGCACTTTTCTCTGTTGATGAAGGTAAGCAAGCGAATGTATAACTTGTTCCTAATCCAAAAATTTCGAACTGGATGAATAATACGAGGGTTAACGGTCAACTGTAAGTTTCATACTGTCAATATCATTTTAGAACCGTAACATTATTTTATTATAAATGACGACGAGTTTATAGGTCAACGAACTGATACGTAAACATACTATCAGCTTATGAGCATTACGACGCAGGCGCAACCACAAAAGTACTGCCAACCTACGTTAAAACTGTCCACTGTTAAACCGATTTTCACTAAACCAGATTTGTGAACTGAAATACGCTCATGGGTTTAACTTTTGGTTTAAAAATAAAACCAGTTTACTTTAACCCAAAGTTTAACCTCTCACTGAAATACCGGGCCTAAGTGCGATGAATATAACGGAGTAATCATTATGAACTGTACTCACCGTATTCACAGCACGTCCGCGAGTCACATGTACACATTTAGCCCTTGCAGTATATAATCTTTCATCTAGATAACAAGCTTCTCTCGTCTCTGTCGTATCTTTAGATCTATCCCACGAGTGGAGAGCGATTGCGAACGTTTGTCCATTTTAAATCAAACTCATCAAAGAATAGGTTTAGGATGTTTCAGAGTTACTCAAAATTTGTTTAAATAATATATAGGTAAACTACTATTTTAATTTATCGTATTGTCGAAAACAGGTGCTTCTAAAGCGCCCGAGAACGCCTCTGTTTAGCTCCTTTACTTACATGGCGTTAAATATTAGTTTGCTAGTTTAAAGCAGTTTGAACAAAATATTTCGCCTGTTTCCATACAATCATCGATTTTCTAAAAGACCAATTTGTGTCACGTGTCATTTAACGTCGAAAATCAGTTGTTTATTGGTACCTATTCATTTTTTAAATATAAGGGTGTCTCAAAATTAATTTTTCAATCTCCTGTGCTTGAAATAGTGGTTAAAATTCTAATAAACATATTTCGAAAAATGAAATTTTTTTATAAACTTGTTTAAATTTTAAAATTGAAAGGTGGAGGTATTAAATATAATATTTGCAATTTTACTGCTTGGATTTTCACAGATACTGCTAGCCATTTTTTAATTTAGTCATAAATGCAGTTGCACATCCTTTTACCAATGAAATTATAAACATCTTCAATTGATTCTCATCGATATCAAACAATAGCCAATCGGATTAAAAATTCGATTTTTTGAAAGAAAGAAACATCGAGAAAACACCGATTGTTTCGTGCAACCCTATTCTAGACATTTACTCTAACCACTTGTTAATTGACTTGGGTGGCAGGACCTATGGAGATAGTTCTTGATAAGATGTGTCTTTTTTCTTTTTGAAAACAATTTATCATGTTAAAATTTTATGACAAACAATTTCCACGAATCTGCAAAGTTGACGCACGATATGCTTCATTATTATTTATCTACCTACGTAGTTAAACTTTGGTGTTCTAACAGCTTCTAACAAGCGCTATCAGCAAGAAACATACACAGTGGCGTCCCCGGAAATTCAGCAGTGGGAGGGGGGCAGCAACACGCCTTGCTAGAGGGGAAGGGGACTACAATTATTTAGTAAAACTCAAAATTAAGCCTATTCTTATCGATTCTTGACGTTTAATATCTCAATTATTCTTGCAGCAATTTAAACACTAAAATAAAAAATAATTCATTCGTGTTTAGTGCTGCCACCTCTTTTATATCTGGATCTATTTAAAAAAACTATAGTAGGTATTTCATAACTGTCGTGTGATATCGCAGTTTCTAACATCCGAAGCTAAATATTTTTCTGTTGGCGTTTTTGTAACAAAAAATTTGATCCTTCATGGGTCACCTCCTCATCATACCAAGAACATGTCACACTTTAAATGAAATTAAATACATTTCGACAATACAAGGGAAATGTGCTTTAGCAGCAAAGGCTTTTTTAATTTTGTTTTTATTCACCGTATTAACCTATTATATGAATATTCGTGCCTAAAACAGTCTGGGAGTATCCCTTCAGATTCAAGTAGACTTAGGAAATGTTAAACATTTACTATGTTTACTCGCTATAAACTTAATAGGTTTGCACTCTCATTCCTTCAACTTTCGTTGAGCAGATAATCCAGGCCCAGGGCACTCCTTCCAACTTAGAGCATATCTACAAGTCTTTCAGGTTTTTCTGCTGCAATAAATACAATTTCAGCTTGAAAACGGTTGCTAGACTACCCAAGTTCGTGCGTCCACATTCCATATTTTCTGCTGTTCTAATATTATTCTTTGTCTTTATATTATTGGAACAGAAGACTTCTCTTTACAGAGACGACAGCAAATACAGCACCTTTGATCCTTGAAAGTCAAATTAGAATAACCCTGAACTACTTACGGACATGGTGGAGGGTATGGGGTTCATCTCGTAAATAGGAATTTTATTCACCAGTTTTTGAAGAATATCTACGATAAGCACACATAGTTTCCTATTTCCAACTACTTCGGGCATTAACGTAATCCAAAATGACAAGCCGAAACAGAGGGTGACGTTGTTTAAAATAATACTTAGAACTCGGTGGCGCCTGGGCATACTAGCGTGTTCCTCAGAGATATCGTAACTAAAAAATTGATGTTTCGTTTGCTTAATATTTCGGTATGTTTTCCCCATCTAATATGGATGCATTTTACCCACAATAATCATTCACTATGCTGCCATTAGTAGATGGACGAGGTTGCAACAAGATCCGATGAAGGTAGATTGGTGTAATTCTGAGGTTATAAGTCGGCCCTCGTGATAAGTCTGTCCTTTGTCCTGTCGCTTAGGGATCTATGACATCACATGTACCTATATTATTATGTTGCTGTAAATCTAGTAATGTATTTGCATATATTCATCGTCTTTGATGTTTTCTTAATGTCTTTTTTTTTAAGAAAAAACCTAATATTCATCGCTGTTTGCACACATTTTTCTAGATTTCGTATTCTGTTCTTGTGAAACTCAAAGAACTATATTTAGAGGATCGGTTGTGGTTGAGTTTATGTAAATAGTCTACTGGCAAACAGTGACTACGCTGGTAGCACAATTCTCATCGAAAATTGCAGTTTCTCCGATTACGTGTTTGATAAAAGTTGGTTTTCTAGGACAGTATTCTAGGAATAGTTTTTTTGGTTGTTATTTGCATATTTGAATTATCTGAAACCGCACATTGCCCCTTTATAGAACGCCGCCACTGCAGCGCTCGATAAGCCGTGTGGCACCAGAAACAGCGTAAATTGTGGAATTATTTAGAATGCTGCTTATTGATTTTCGCTTATTGTAATTTACAAAATTGGTTTGTGCAACACAAACAAAGAACGGGAAATGCCATTCCGGTTTCCAGTTCAAAACTTCTTCATGTCGTATTACTTTGAAACAAATGGAAGTCTTTCATGTTTGTAATAAGTTCTGTTTAAAGTTATACCTTGGAGCGTTTTACCCGGGTTAATTAAACTTGTCTTCCGCAAGCATTGTCTACCACATAGATATAGTCGGAAACAATGTCGTATTGTTAGGAATTTGTTATAATTTGATTATTGGATTCCGACTCCAGTTTAACTACATTTGCGTATGCAGAGGTAGATACTGTACCATAGGATTATGAAGGTTGATTAGCACCTAATTTTTCATTTTGGCATTTGGTGATGCTGATTTGTTCAATTTTTACCTGTATGTAATTAATGTTACTAATGAGAAAATGATATCCGTTTTGATTAATTTTACCAATTTAAAAAAAATCTCCATATTAGGAATTTGAAATCATGAAAAGTCAAGCAGCTCTTACTTTGTCATATGATAATGATAATTAGCTATACTTCATCATGGTGTGCTCCCATTATTTATTATTATGGTTTGAAACCTCTAAATGCTCCGTAAACAATCGAAGATATCTGTATTATTTTTTTTTGTCATTTATATCATTTATTGTAGCGCTATTACATAGATGATATTGCCCCGTAAGTTTTACAAGCTTATTCATTTATTATTGAAATAATACATTCCGATTTAATTAGTTTTGCTTCTAATGTGCAAAGTTCCAAAAGTAAAAAGACCAATAATGAACGTAAATGAGTGACTAAATATCGGTAACTGTTAATCTAAAATTAATCTATACGGTCAATAAGGGAAGGCAGTTTTGAAAGCATGTTCTATAATATTATAACACAACGCCTATTAAAATTATAGCAAAACATGTGCGCCTGAGCAAAAAATTGTATTACCGCGTTGCGTATGTGATTAACCTTCAAAGAATTACGTTATTGTTGCCATTATCCATTCACATAATGTTGGACTGCTTTGGACAGAGAAGGTCGTCGCTGACCGTCTAAAAATGGTGCAGAACATAAACTGTTTTCGGATACCTAAAAGATACGTAGGAATGCATTATTTTGAGAATAGAATCCAGAAAACGTGATTATATTACCATGTCGTAATCCTACTAATAAAACGTTACTGTTGCTGAGCGTTTGCTTACATTATTATTAGAATGCTATGTATGTTGCACGCTAAACGATATGGTGTTCTGGAGTAAAACAAGGAGTATTTCGTTGGCAGGCTAAAATTCGAAAGGGAAGTGCTGTGGTTTCCGAATTAGCGTCAAAGGCATTCGCGTCCATTTTGGGATTCGTACTCGGCAAACCGTGAACATTAAATTGTTAGTGTTACCGTACGTAACCTACATTATTCATAAAAGCGGGAAAATTTAATTCCCCTAAATAAGGAGAAGTGCCGGTCTGTCCTAATTAGGATGCGTAGACTGATACAGCTGTTGCTAATGTATTTTCAGATTCGTATTGTCTTCCTCAAACCGCAACATGGACGTAGATAGTTGCTTGGGTATTCAGAAACCGAAGCTAACGGTAGAGTTGTTGTAATGTTTCATAGCCATTCATTTTTCAAACCAAGCTGTTCGTAGAAAAGAGTGAGGTGAAATTAAAAATCTATTATTTAGTTTCCCAATGTCTACGAATCCGACATTTTAAACCAGTAAACAGTGTGCCAAAAGCATCATAAAAACATGGCGTTTATTAAGATACTGATAATACGGTTAAGAGGTGCTATATTGCGAAAACATTTTTTACGGTTTTATTACAGCTTGTTTAATGTAAGAAATATACCTATTGCATGTTTGTACGACCAGTGTTTGATGTTAGATGTTCAAATCTGTCACCCAATTTTTCCTTGCATATTAACTAACATAAAGAAATATACTATAATAACAGAGTCAGTGGGCTCACGAATAATTTTTATCTTTGATATAAAACTTTTTTTTAGTAGGATGTGGACTTTAGTGGTATGTTAGATGCAGGCCCTGTTACGATTCTCAGAGAAATATAGTTCAAATTTGCCTGTAGATTATTAAAACTCTTTCAGTTTTTTTATTTCGCTTAGAACATCCCTACTTTATTATTTAGAATACATATGTGGTTGAGCTAACACGTTATTTTTCTAGTGTGGTAACAGTGCCTTTTAGTCGAAATTTGCAGGCTAATGTTAATGGAACTAACGACTTTTTACATCGTTTAGAATATGTGATAGAATAGATCATACTAGATTTATGAAATGTTTGACTTCACTTACGGTTCAACGGTTGTGATGATAGTTGTAAACAAAACATAGACGCGACTGGTCTAAAATTCTTTCAAATTCATTCTTATAGTAATCTTTATTAATATTAAGTAAAAACTAGTTAGTTATTTAAAATAAAATAAACTAGTTTGTTGCAGCTGTTACAACAGTTTGCATGTTATGGTCAAATTCAGTTTTTTATTGCGTGTAAGTAAAAAAACGCGAATGGTTAAATAAATTGTTTTTATGTAACAAGATTGTACAAAGAATATAATAGAAACGTTAGATCGCATTGAAGGGTTGCCTATGAAGAATAAAATCAAATTATTATTAAAACAGCGTTGGCGATAAATTCATCATTTGTTGAACATTAGTCAAATCGAACCGAACCAAAGCAATCGTAAATAATACTTTGGAATCAGACAAACAGTTTGGCAATGTATTCATCTAAATGGTTTTCGTTCTTTCTTTCTAAACCAAGATAGTAAGATTTTGTGAATGGTTTCAAAATAAACTTTTACAAGGCAACACTGTTGTTCAGTCACAAGGCATCTTTCCACATCAGTGAATCAACCTACAATTGTCAACATAGGTGGTCAGTTACAAGTATACTTTCTTTTACTTTATGTTTAGTAACTTTATTTGGGATCTCCGCCATACCTGAACTAATTATTTAAAATGGGCCCCTCGTTATATTATTGTTTAGTATTGTTAAGTAACCTTAGAGCTTTTATACTAATTTACAGATATCTGACTACATGTTCGCGTTATGTATTCACCAAATTTTCCTATAATCTTTTGACTGCTTACTAAAATAAAGCTGTTTTTTATGACTGAAATTTATCGAAAATCAAATATTTAACGATGGATAATATCATTTTATATTGCAATTTTACAGTCGTTCTTTTGGATCATTGCATGTAGCAACGTATCTCGTTAAGTTATCACTTATTGGCTTGCAAAATAACATCCTATGCAACACAATTTCATTTTTCCTTTGTGGTAGCACCATTTGCCTTTTCAAAATCCCGAAAATATGGAGGTGGCGCCTTTCGTCAAAAGGTATGCGTTGGCGGCATTTATTGGAACCAAAGAGTTTTAATCATTTCTTCACTAATCTTCTCTACTGCTAGGGTCCGCATGCGTCTGAGCAGTTGGCCTGGACGTTGATCACCTTAGTTCCACCAGTGTAAAATTTTCTTTAACTGCTTTTCTTCCGAGTCAGAATAGGTGTGAATAAACTGCCTTGTGTTACTTTCTGGTGGATTTTGCAGTAAGACAGATCTGCCGTATAATGCCACAATCCCATGCGCCGACTACTTTATAAAACTTTGCAGCGTCTGATCTTACATCACATGTCTATAACTAGGCCTTGATTTGTAGGAACCACAACCTGGGGTCATGATGCTAAAATTGGGGTATTTTGACGTTTTCTTTTATACTTTCCATTGCAGTGGGAATTTCTCTTGGAGCACTGTTTGCAGCAGGCAGAGCTGGTATTGTCCGCATAGTGTAGCGTATAGTCGAGATGTTGCTTGTATCATTTCGGAACTTTGCTTCGTTCACATCGGGACTTTGCTTCGACCACGTCGGGGTCACCATTTTTGGCGCGTTTTTTAAATGTAAGCAGAGTTACGAATCATTAGCCCAGTGGCATAAGTCTTCTTCATCAACCGCAGGGCGTGGCTTCGAATCCGGCTGGGACTCCTGCTTGCTATTCTATAAAAAACGGCGCACCTATTGTCACTATTGTCTTTTTTGTTAGTGTTGATTGATGAAGTAATAGTATAATTGGTCCCTTTTAAATAATTTTTAGTGTTTGTCATTTGCTAAAAGAAGTTTTTATCTAACCGCCATTTTTAAGATTAACAGGTATTCGTATAAATATTTGAAATAGCCCTTTTATGACTGGCTAAATACAAGCCAGTCAGACCTTGTTTCTGCATACTTAGCGCGTTCCTCATCATGAACAGATGTAATTATTGTTGAAATAGGTCGAAAATGATTAATTAATCCTTTTCCATCGACTTTTGCATTTTGTACTATATTGCGTGTATAACTAGAAATTAGGAACTTTCTATTTGTCTCTCATCGAATGCTTAATTATAGGCTAACTTTCCTACCCACTCAAAACTTAATTTCAGTTTATGCAGTGGTCGGGTTCATTAGGGAATGTTTCTTTTATTATTTGGGCTATTTCCAGGGGCACTTCGTATTTATCTTAGGAATATTAAAGTGGACAAACGCCGCACGCGACCTGAAGTTGGAATGCTTCTATTGTAAAAGCCGACCTTTCGCCTCCCACTTACCTTCATTTAAGTTGGCAGCTAATGAATGACTCAGGTCGAAGTTAAATTCAATAACGAAGTAAGGGGCGTGTAGATTCTACTTGAATAGTACGACGAAGATAATATTTTGTAAAAATGTGTAGCGTACTGTTTCCGCTTAAATGAGGTTACTGAAATGCGAATAGGAAATTGAACATATTTATAAATGCACATAATGTAATGCTGCTGAAAGTGCTGTGAAATTATCGCAGATTAAATGGTTCATCATGAAAGTGTACATTAGCGGATGCAATTCGTTTAATTGCTTAATAGCCTTTTTGAACAAAGTCGTAATTAACTTTCATGCAAAACGAATATTGTATTATGTCAGATAAGCTGTTATAGTTCCCACAAGTAATATATGTGTTAGTGGTTGCAAGCATTACGAGAATATTCATGTTTGGTGTGTCAGGGTATACAGTTAATTTTTTATGGTGACCAGAATATCGAATGACGACAATTTAGGATCGCGTAAATAGTTTTCTATACACCTTTCTTTGTTATATGCGAGGCGTTCCGATTCAAAACTTAGACAATTTTTGTGAAATTAAACATAAAACGTTTGTTGAGCTAATGTAATTATTATTTTCAAAGTCTAAGGAATTATTGTTTATAATTATTATTTTCGGAAATTATATGTCTTTGCTGCGGAAAATTTAAAATGCCGATACGGTTCTAGAAAATGCCGATATTTCTGATATACAATCATTCGCTTGGTAATCCTTTGGCCAAACTCTTCACAGTAGCCTAGATATCTTCCTGGATCAACTATGCTCCCAAATATACGTTCAGGCGGTAAGAAGCAATTACTTGAAATTGCGTTCTTAAAGTTATTGTATTTTAGTATGCTTTGTTTTTTATTTTGTATTCAAAGGAAAATCAAAGCCAGAAATTGGTTAAAAATTTTACAGCATATTGTTGGTTGTTGTCTACAGTCAAAAACAACTATTAAAGGTTTGTTTTGAATACAGCATTCTATAACTAAAATATTTTCGAAAGCATATACGTATCGTGGACTCACGTAATATGTACAATGCATCTTTATAACTGTGGCATCACTTTTGATTGCTTAATTGCACATTTAGTTAGACAATCTTTATTTTTAATGATAATTAGTTTTTGTAGCGATTGTAACTGTAGTGATTCTTATTAAAGAACCCTTTGAAGGAAAAGTGTAAGTGTATCTATCGCTCACTGAGTACCGCTTTCAATTATTGTACTACAAAGCCGCTTCGATCACTAGGTCTGTTATTTAGCGACACTCATATCATATTTGCCTTAACTCCACTTGAACAACTAAGTAAGCTTCAATAGCAAGCGCGGTACATGTGGTACGTATGTGATTGACGTATATAATACAGATAGTATTACAACTTGTAAATATCGTTAGTCAGTGAGGTGGGAAATTATGTGGCGGCTCGCCATGAAGATTAGCTCTCGGATCTTATTAAAATGTACGACAGTGCTTGTTACCGTTGCGCCAGGTAATTTACGTTCATGGATATATTGAACTTCAGTTCGGAATCTAATCGATAGTTATACGCACGTTTTAGCAATAATAATTAAATGAGAATATCTATCTGTAGCGTTCGTTTCTTTTACTTTTGGTTCCGTAACATGAAAGTAACCTTTATATCCTTACCGTAATTGGACAATGGGGTCGTTCACATCTGTAGAAGCAACGTGTATCGATGCAAAATTCCGAATCTTTGCCACTCTTTATACATCACACAACACTTGGTTTCGATAACTTATTTATGTTACGTCAAAGTAAATTATTAAAATTTAAAATCCTGAAGACGACGCGTCATAGTCCGCAAGCCAATGAAAAGCAAGATTGATTGGAGCTAATTGAAGCTTTTGAGCCAACTCTGAAGTGTCTGTTTCTATCTTCACACATAAACAATTATTCTTCTGTGCAGTGTAGCCAGATTGTATGCTGTATTTACTAATCTCTAAAAATAACTGAATGTCGTTTAGATACTAAAGTCCATGTAAACTAATTGTGACAAATTGAAGCCACTTTAGCGCTTCTAGCCGCTGGTCATTGTACTAAAATCGACGGTTAAAATCGTGAACCTAACCTAAAAATACGGCATTTTCTTTGAACGCGCTGTTAAATTGGGTATTATCACTTTTTTTGAAAAATATTTGTAGGTAGAAAATTTCAGGTCTGAAATTCGAATCTTAGGAGTCACCGCCAAAACGATTCTAACCAAGGTTATTCAACTCGTGACGTCAAGTGTCACGTAAACATTACCGAGGAGCGTGCTATTTAATGGTGTAGTATCATTATTCTATTGGAAAAGCTTTTGTGTGGTGTTTATTGAAAGGACGGTGTAAGAGGTCGCACCAAAAAGTAATTTGTTTAGTTCTACAAGCATCTATTATGTATGGAAAACAAAACAAGAGTTGTTTTATACGTGGTTATAAAAGTGCTTCAGTCAGTACAGCAAACAAAATTTTTGTAACCGTTCCTCGAGATTATCAACGTATGAAAAAGTTGTTTAAAGCCCCTAGACCTGATATGTCGAAATCGCAAAGTTTGTTTTTCTGTTGTGAAAATCATCTTAATCCTTACTGCAAGTTTTATTATTCTTTTTGGGGTTATAAGTGTTTACCATTCAGTTTCCATTTTGTTATAGCTTGAAGAGGATATGAAAAATTATATGCGTTTTAAGTTGATAAAGGGATATGTTATAATAAAGAACGACGTTGTTCCCCATATATTCGACTGTTAGCCAGACGGGAAACGAGCCGCAAGAGCCCCGAAAATAAATGACAATTTATATTTATTCTGACCTCTAAAATAAATGCCTTCTGAAGTCATAGCTCATAAGTATTTCATTTTTTCTTGGCATATTTCAATTCACTTGTCACAAAATGAACGCAAACAACAAACTGATAAATTGACGGGCTGAGGCTGACGCATGACGCGCTGACCCCAGATGTAAACAAGCGGCCATTTACAGGACACCTGACGTCACGGCCAGGATGTTTGCGTTTTGACGGTCCCTTTAAATATTCACATTTTTAATATTAAAAATACATATTACGATCCATTTTTTCGAATTTTTTAGCTGTCACAGCTGTTTTGTGGATTAGATGCTACCTATTAATATTCAATTTAATAAAATATAAATACATGGCAAATACCCAATTGATAGTACAATGACCAACGGCATAGTGGCGCACGAGTTTCTACTTGTCACAGTTTTGAAGGACTTACGCGACATCCAGTTATTTGGAGGAGATCAGTGGCTGTATTGAAGTATTTCAGAAATTTTGAAACAAAATTTGCGTCCAATTTATTACACGAGCATATCGCAATTCGAGTCATTTTTTAATATGAAGTGTGATCTATATTAGATATTGATGTTTATTTTGTGGATTCCTTTTTTATTTATTATTCTTAGTGTATTTATTTGTAGGTTCTGGTTCCTGTTTTTATAAAATTAAAGACACTTGTATCTATTAATATGACGTTTCGACCTATAATTTAGGTCTTTATCGAATATCTTTATTTGATAGATTGACAAACTAGTATGAAATTAATATGACATTTACAATTTTGATATTAATATAAAATATACCTTTGAGTTTGCTCCTATGCTATTATTGTGTATATGGGTGGAAGGTAAATGTAACGGTGAGAGTGTGTGTTTAAATGATGGTCTTGTAGGTATTATACTAAGTTCTTGTATGTCAGTCCTGTCGTTTACACATGTGTTTAGGATTTTTGTATATGTATCATTTCCAACATAAAAATAATAACAACTACACAGTTTAAAAAAAACATCAAGAACAAACTGACCACTCTTTTAACTTTGCTAATACCAAAATTATTACTACAGAACAACATAAAAGTAAAAGACAATGTTTGGAAAATCTGGTTTTGTCGTAGAGGATTGGCTTTTTTTATTGACCAACGCCGGACAATATTGTCGATGTTTCTAGTACTATACTTTGTGGTACTTCTCCTCTCTCATTGTTTCTCCTGGATTGAAGAAGCCGTGAAGGATGACGCAAACCCACGGAATAGTCACAATGGTCTTCCTTTGGTATAATGTCTACTTATATACCCGGTGTCGGACGTTGTTGTTTTAGTATTATTCATCGTAATCGTCGCAAACATTAGAAAAAAAGGATCGCGTATTCAGAGAAAACATTGCCCGATAACAACGATTTTATTTTACTTCTTTCAGTTCATGCTGCATCAGAACTTTTTCACATTTTCAGTTTGCCTCAGATGACGAACAGTTGTTGAGAGGCCAATATTGAGTTCTTCTGCAATATTTTTGTAATCGTAGGCCGGTCAGCTTAAATTTATGTGTTCAGTTAATCGTTGTCAACCAGTGATATCCAGCTGCCATCATATTCATCTTAAGGGCTTTCTTTCCCGCTGTGTTTTTGTGTAGAATAAGATTATAATATTATAATAAGAGCAATAAAGTTTTACTTTAAAAACTGTCGTTAAAGTCGCAAATACTGAAAAGACAATGAAACCAGTTTCAAAATGATGTGCTTTTTACATTTTTGAAGGGGTGGCTCTGTGCGCTAGAAGGGTGTAAAAAAACTTGGTCCCTATACTACACTTAACAAGGTAGTTTCCACATACCTGTATGTCTCCTATTTATATATTGGTACAATACTAATAATATACTACAATTTTTACGGTACTTTCTCAAATAGCAATGAAGGTCCCAATTCGACTACTTTCTAATTTCTTATAATTTTCTTGCTTAGCACTTACTGGTTGAATGTAAACCGCTATGTACGTCTTATAGCATGTAGTTATATATGGAAAATAATTATAATTTGATACACTTTATTTTTATTTATTATTTATTAAACTAAATTCTTTTGAAGTGTCATTCACAGTATATCTTAATGAACTTTAACTCATTCAAAACAAAGCCCAAGTGAAAACCAGTTCCTTTTCCATATATTCAATTAAATGAATTGTTATTTTAATATGCAAGAGCTTAACTAATTTTTTCTTTTGTTACAGGTGAGTGGTGATGTTTATTTTGCGACTAACCAATAGGGCTATGCGAAGCTTTCCAGCATAAAACGTCAAGCTATGGGTACTGTTACAAGTATGTACATCTGTTACTCAAAATTGTATTTTAGCGCCTATGTAATTTTGTATTTATCCGACGTGTAAAGAATGGAAATTTATTTGTGACGTCCTATTCTAAGTTTTGTAAACTTTCTGATCATTTAGCAAGATTATTTACTGTGTGATACTTTAACACATAAATTTATATTTGCTTTGACATTTCAGAGTCAAAAGGGAGTATGCTAGTAATCTTTAACCGACTACACAAATTTACTTATATGCACATTAAATATTTCATTATTCGCTAATATTCGCTGTAGTGTTTATAATTTTATTTCTGCCGTTTTAGAAAACTTTGCTTTAAATGAAATATTATGCTTTTTTTGCGCCCTAATCTAAAAACATACTTTAATCGCAGGAGCATAAAGGGCAAAGGGATCTAACAAAATGCAAGGAATCCGTATAAATGTAAAATGATTTAAAATTGTTTAGTTGAATTACTGTTGTTGTGTTAATTCCGTGTAGGTATTCACATCTACACATACACTAGTTATCTACCATTATAGCAGTACACCATTGTTTATTTCTGTAAAAAGTAATGGGACAAATCTTTGGCGCTCATATTTAGTGTAAAAAGAGTAAAACATTACCAAGCAAATAACTTTATCAAAATTTATAGCGTTGGGTAATGCAGGGCGCAACCATCGCATTCATAGAAACCAACACTGCAAGAGACGTGAGATTACCGCGATATTTCTAATGTGGGCATCGAAATTAAAAAAAAATCAGTTCCAAAATCTTCACCCTTGTGTTTGGAGACCACGAAAGTATTATTGAAAGACATGTGTAAATATTACGCTATTTAAACGCTTCAGTGAACGAATGGTGGCAGCACTCTTCCAATAGATAAAAAATAAATGCTGTAACACTTGTTATATTTTTAGTTCATTTGAATCATTGTGTTCGCAAAAAATTTCGTGTATTATCTTTTTACCTGTGACTTTAAAAATTAATTAAAATGCATGTCTATGCTGTGCTGTCTGCACCTCAACCAACTGCAGATAGATCTATTTCGCTGTCATTACAGCTCATCAGTGCAGTTTAGGTCTAGTGTAGACAGCACGGCATAGAACTGGTTTTGCTTATATACCAAAGCAATGGTATGATGTAAGTAAGAATTTACATGCATGTCTATGCATAGACATACATTTTTACATGTCACTTTCTTTAGGAAGTAGTACCCGTTAAGGTAGCTAGGTGGCTTTGTCATCATGTCAGTGTAATGCTGACAGATGGCATTACCATCCTAAATTCTTATTTAAAAATTAATTGTCAAACTGCTTAGATATATTTAGTATTTACCTAATTTGAGTGTAGGATTACCAATATTCAAATTATCACTTATTTTATTATTTAAATCTTATTAATTGAATTTCGGCTTTAGATTAAGTCTTCTTGTATTCTGCAAGACTTAATGGTTTAGTTTGCATAAATATTTGTTTTTACACACGCGTCTAGATTATGTATTCCATTTGTTCTTTCAATCTTTTTAATCCCTCTTAAGGGTTGTTACAATGTCAACTGAGCAATTTCAATTAGTGCAGCTTCATATTTTCTTATTTAAAGACTAAAATTCTCCGTGCATTTGCACTGTGCAGCAATCGACATTTGATAGTCGTATAACAGAGCTCGGCTTTTAGTTTTTGACAGGTAGGTAAACGACAGCAAATGGAAAAAGCACGAACTCGCTCGTTTTATAAATCAATATTCATAAAAGCGCTGAGAGTTAGCTTGACATGGTAATTAATGAATTCAATTCTTCGATGTATTCGACGTTTTTATTTTGAAATATTCGTTCGTTCCGTTTGTGCAGGGGCCTCGCGCCGATGGTTTTTAAATGGAAAATCCGCTCTTGTCCGGTGGTAATTCGGTTTCGCAGTGTGTGTGAAAGCCGGAATGTCAGAACGGTGTCCGAAATCATCTCGATCGTACCTCACCGATTTGACGTGCAGAGAGATTTAAAATTCCATTCAGATCGCCGTTGGAGCGTTTGAGGCAGCATTCGATTGAGCAGATTTCGAGAAACGTCTACCGTAGAATGTTGGAAAATAATCGGAATCCAAGAGTTTATATTAATCTTTAACACATGCGATAATTAATTTGCGGTGTTTCAAGGCACCGTTAAATACAATAAAAATTTTGTACAACCAAAAGTTTCTGTGCTACCTATATTAAAATACTTCTTTTGTAATGTTATTAGTTATGCGGTGGGTTGTGTACTCGTGTTAGATTTTAATGTTCAAACATTGGGATAATAGGGTTGAATTAAATTAAATATCATTTTCAGGCTACTGAAAGTAAGGTAGCTGTACAGAAAGACCATTGAAAATTGTCCAAAGTAGCATTTTGCGTCTTTAAACGTCACATAGCATACATTGTATCTGACAAAATCAGAGTTCTGATAAGAAAACAGAAATATGTAATACGCTAGTACTAGTACTAGTACTAGTACTAGTACTAGTACTTAGTATTGTGGTTTACATCTAATCGTTGAAATCGGCGTTTGCAGTAAAAGAAAAAGATAGATTAAAACGTAATTAGTTTTCTGAAAATTCGAATTTGCATGCTTCATATCTTTACTGGCGTATATAAAACATTTTAACCAGACGAAAAACGCCACTTTATTATATTTATTTTGATGGACTATTGGAAAGAGTACTGCTAAACTCATACAGCTGGGCACAAAAAAAGTTAATTGATTTCAGACATACCCAGTGATAAAGAAACATAATACACAGACGAATCTGCTGCAAAATAACTGAATAAACATCAGTCTAAGACACGATGTTGTTAAATGTTAAAAAAATTGTAAAAGAATACTTAATTTCTAGGTATAATGCATGGCAATGCTATGCTGTCTGCCCCCTAACAAACTATAAACAATTCATTTAGGAAGTAGTTCCCATTGTGGCAGCTAGGTGGCTTTGTCATCATGTCAGTTTGTAGCCGACAGATGGCAACTTTTCTACTAATTTCTGTTTATTTATTTAGACCTGTCTGTCCTTCAGCTTGAAGAGAATTCGTAGACTATCAGATTGTATTCAGCGTTTCTTAAATGACAAATTTTACAAATCAGCAATATTTTCAAGCTTTATGTAGGAACAACCGACAGTTTCATGAAAAAAATATTTAGCTTCTATTATTATTATTATTATTATTATTATTATTATTATTATTATTTTATTATTTTTATTATTATTATTATTATTATTATTATTATTATTATTATTATTATTATTATTATTATTATTCTTTATTAACGAAAATGGCTAGATAGCAGAAACGATTGATATTATGAAATCCAAATTTAGTGGAGATTATACTGGCTAATTTGTTTACGAAAGGCAGCAGTAGTTTTTAGTTTAAGCCTAAATCTTCGGTATGATAGGGTTAGGTAGGTTTATAATCATTGGATAGTCATAATCGTGATATAAAATTCACAATAGTGTTAAATAAGAACCTTTTTTGTTAGAGCTTAACGCTTTTCAGACGAAAAAGAAATTTATCGTCTTAAATTAGCCCTAGTAAGAAATGGTTATAGTAATAATAATCCTTAATAAAAGTGCTCGTAAAAACCAGGTAAATCTTCAATCACAAAGTAAATTCAAGTCGTATTTGCCTTATGTACAAGCACTTTAGGAAAAATTAAGGAGGATACTTAGAAAAGCTGGTGTTTTATTAATTGATAATGCATATAATAAATTAGATTGATTGTATTGAAGGTAAATAAACATGTTTACTAAATTACTTGTTCTTGCGGCAAAAAATAGGTCAGACCAAAAGAACCATACCTTTCTTTCCGTTTGAAAGAATACGTACGTGCTGCAATAAATATTCATACCTAAATAAGCGTAAGATTAATTTTAAAAAATAAAAATTTTACATAGAGGTAAATATTATTACAAACGTCTCATACAATAAGCTATAGAAATTTCTAGAAATATTGATAGCTTGGACAAGGATAGCGATATAACATGGGAGATATTTAGAAGGATATTTATATCTAGTATTATATAGTAGAATTTTTTATTCATATTTGTATGTAGGTATTGTAGTGTTTATAATCTACTGACTTTTTTGTTTTTGCTAATCTTGGCAAATAGAGAAATTTAGAAAAGTCACAAAGTAATTAAATAAAGAAAATGTAATAATTTAAAAAGTACCCGAAATGTTGAACACATCACTTCAGGTGACAGAAATACCACGTTTCCGGAACTTTGGAAACACATACCTATATATATATATATATATATATATATATTTCCATTTACATGCTAGGAAGTCTGACTTTCCAAATTTCTGATGCTAGTAAGTTATCAGTGGAAACATTGTTATTTAGATTTAGACTTTCGCCAATCATAATTATAAAAATGTAAACAAATTCCGCACAAATTTACATTATACATAAGAAACTGTTCGGTATTTTGTTCTTCTCTTAAAGTACAAACGAAATAATTATTTTCGAATTTTGCTAGTCGTTGGTTAAGAAGATAACAGTTATTATAAAACAGTGGAGCATATACTGTTAATGACGGTTTAACAAAAACGGGTAAGATGAACGATGTCTTAATGCAATTGCGAACGGTTATTCCTTTTTTTTTAGTGTTAAATATTATATCTCTGAAGTCGCTTGAGCTAGTTATTGTAAATGCTTAACAAACTGACTTTAAATTAACTGAGGAGGCCTAAAACTGCATAATTACTGAAGGTTTCTATTTATTATTATGTTACGTGTAACAAGACAGTCGCACTAAAATATCAAGCAAGTTTTCCTTTTTACCCACACCAATATGTTAAATCAACCAGTTTCTAGCAACGTTAACGGAGAATTCCATGAGGAAAACGAAAAACGTCATTATAAACAAAGTGCACATTGCATTCAGCTGCGCGGCAAGTTTCAATTTGACAAGATACGCATCTACATGCAATTTCGGTTATGATTATTGCTTCCAGTAGCTCATTTATGTTGGCTGCATTGGAGCTGCGCAGTGTTACATTTAATTGCAGCTGCAATGCAATCGCATCGAGTTTCTCGCAGCCCCGTGTTTAACGTGTGAGATACCGAAGGATGAGGTTGTCTAGGTAACGGCCCACGAATGAACTCCGAATGATAGAGGAAGTTGATCTGTATTTCTGTACCGGATTGCTCGCATGGGTGCCCATGTGTGCCACCATTGTTTGCTCGGGCCGGGCGGATGGACGTTTTTTTCATTGTGTTAAGGTATATGACAGGATGATGCGTTCGACGTTATCTTTTTGGCTGACAGGAACAGGAGAGAAGATGGTTTGCACACGAAGTATCTTGGTGGCGGAAGATAACTTGATACGTTTTGTTCGTTTCGTTTACTGTCGAGCATAATGTATAACAATAAGCTCAACTGCTTGCAGTTACAGTAAAATATTGTTTCCAAGAACTTAAACTCTTATATGAGGGCGGATGCTTTCAATGTCCAGATTACTATGTTTTCAGAAAAACGCTGTCTTTTATTAAAAACAGGCAAAATGTTATTGATCTAAGGTTTCGTTTACACCTGTAATCTTTATCAAAAAAGTGAACCGAACAAAGCTGCTTTTGTTGGTCCAGTGGATCCCGGGGATTCGTATTCGAGTCCCGCTCAGGGCATGGGTGTGTATATATGTACATACAGATACACTTCTGAGCTATCTAGTTGCCACATCAGGCAGGGCCAATCAAAAAAATAACTAATTACAACCTTAAGAATTGTCCGAAACGAGTTCAAACAAAATGTAGAAACTAAATAAACAAATCACCAAGGAATCGGGACGTCATAGACATAACGTGCCAACTGAGTAGAAAGAAACTAAGTACCTAGGTACTAGACATATACGAACTATTTGACAAAAGAAACTATAAAATTTCCTTCCAAGTATCACCCAGTCTATAATTTCCACAATGTTTCTAGAAGTTTATATTGCTTTTTTCATAACACGTCTGTAATAATTTTCTCTCTGTAAAATTTGTCTTATCAAAACCAATCATGTGTTTAATTAAATACGAATGCTGAGCTACGGCAGATTCATGTATGTATTTGTTGCAGCCTGGTAGCACTTACGTGTTCTTTCAAAACTGGTACCTACCTAATTTTCGTTTGGTTTGATCTATGTGATATTTGCCGAAAGAACAAGTAATTTTGTCAACACATTAACTTTCTAAACTATATCTTTAACAGAAGACAAAATTTTATCTAAGTTATTATATGTATTTGTGACGGCTCAATTCGATCTTGTAAAATCATATCATAGACAGAATCAATATTTTCCGGAGTGGTCACAGAAATTGATTTTGGTGCTCATCTTTGACATCTGATCTTTCTGTTTTAAATTTTGTAACCCAGTTTCTAATAGTGGTATACAAAGGACACTAATCACAGGGTTTCCACCATATCAGCCCTGTAAGCTTATCAAAAATAAATACTTAATAACTGACTGGAACTCATCAAAATATCAAAATTTAGCTTTTTCTCAGACACAGTTTTGTCACAATTGAACTTTTGGATGCTAAACTTCAGAGCTTATTTACAAAACAGTTGTTACCATAGCAACCAAACTAAATTTTGCTTGCTCGACAGCTTCCAGGCCAGATATCAATATATTGTATCAATCCTTTTATAACATCAATCAAACCTGAAGAATTCTTGATGAAACTGAAATACGGCTCCAAATAGCACAAAATTTTTCTAATTTGTAACAAGGACTGTTGATCTTATCGACCGTAGCTTTTGATCAAACCCTACAGCTTTAGTACCTTGAAGTCGGAAACAGTTAAACATTACTTTTCTTCATTAGAGGGATTCGAATTTTGAATAGGATCAATAGTAATATTGGAAATTTTTGAGGTAGGATCTCGAGATAATTTTCTGTGGGTTCCCTCATCTAAAATAATTCACTACCTTTAGTCTCCTAATCTGCTGTTTTTTCTAAAATGAGTGTGGTTGAACCTTTTTCTGCATTAGTAATTCTGATGGACTTATCTATATTTAAATCCTTAAGAACTTTCTTTTCCTCAGATGACACGTTAGTTATGGTCGTACGTGCTTTGTTAATGGCGTGGCATACGTCCATTCTAATCTTACCTGCATGATTCTTCCAAAGCAGTCTTATTGAATATTCCACAGATCAACATTATCTCCACTTTAGGAACAGTTTGTGACGTTGCAGCATCACACCGGAGCCAATTTAATTGCAAATGGCAAATTATACTATCCTGAAGCCACTCCAACTTCTGAGCCAGTCCAAAGGTATTATTATCTCTCGCCTCCTTACATTGATGACCTGACCAGTAAGCTACTTAAAGTGTTTCACAAATTTCAAAATTTAAAAATTGCCTGTTACAACTTAAAAATTAATTTCGAACTATTTTCTAGACTAAAAGATAAATAAAGATAGATAATGTTGTCTACTTAGACGTTGTCGAGGTTGTTCCAATGTTTACATACACCACTCAAACCCTTAAACAAAGGACTGGGACACTGTAGTTGTGCTCTTTCCCAGCACACCTTAACCACTTATACCTTTGCCAATGGAACAAATTACAATGAAATGTGCTTTATCAATGAAAATGTTAACAATGTCAATACTAAAACAAAATCTTAGCAATATTTACAAATATCTATTATAACTAGACAAAAAAATAACTTGCAAGTGAATTCCAGTTCCGTGGCCTCAATTCGTGTCAACTAAATTTGAACACTGTACTTGATCCTGTTTTTTTTTTAAAAAGGAAAGAGGGAAGAATTTTCTTGCTTATTTTGTTGACCGCGATTCTGAATAGGGCCTTGGTAGGTCAGTGGATAGAGCGGTTGACCGGTGTTCAAAAGCTCCCGAGTTCAAATCTCGGTCAAGGCTGGTAATACTTTTTCACTACGTAATATGCCTGCAAACCCATTCAAACATCACATGTGTTCATTTATATTTTTATTATATGATATTAAAATTGTATTTTTTTATCAGAACCGTGCTCGAAATATAGGCATTAGCTAAAAAAGCTTCGCTTTTGATTGCCCATTCCATTGTCGCATACCAAAACTACAAGTGCAATCAATTATCCGGCAAATTCTGCATTAAAGTTTAATTGCAAGCATACATGTATTATTTGCAACTTCCTAGATATAATATGAGATTCGTTCATGTTCATGCCTTCCGCTTCCCTTTATACAAGTATGTTACACATTTGTTGTGTCAATAAAAGTATCGTATATCGAAAGCCGCACTTTGCATTTGCGCTTAATCTCCCCGGAGAACCGCATTTCAGATGCTAGAGCATTAGCCATTTGTCTTTTCGCTGAGTCGACCCCGCGATACGTATAATATATAGATATACAAACTGGAGTATATGCACATGGGTGAAACTGGGCTGACACTGGCGGTCGCAAACTTTTATTAATGCGTCTCCACTGGTTCTGTTCCTTGATATTAAGTCCGCAATTCACCCGTATGAACGTGTATTTGCGCGCTGCAGCTAAATTATTTTACGAGCCCGCTAAGCGCTAATTGAATTTTAGATCCAGTTCTAGGCTATCATGGGAGAACGCGCAGCCAGATCGGCAAACTAGATACAATAACTTGTAACCCACATATAACAAATTTATGCCGTAGGGAAGAACGTTTTACACACCTAGTTTAATTAATTGCACTTCCGTGTATGGTGCCGATGGTAAATGCCTTCGGTAGTGGTATAGTAATTTCTTCAACTTCAGAAGAAAATTTGCTAACTGTAATTTAAACCAAACGTGCATTTCTTTTAACATGAGATGTAGATTTTTAGAATTACCTAAATATCTTCCAGAACTACAATCTTGATAATTTGCCAACCTAACAAGTCTGAATTATAGCCTGTTTATCCTAAATTGATGATGGTTGTGGCCCCTGAGAGATGGTGACTCATCTATCGAGTACACAGTGGATACCTTCCTAAATTGATGATGGTTGTGGCCCCTGAGAGATGGTGACTCATCTATCGAGTACACAGTGGATACCTACCTACCTAATTTTTGTCGGTTTGAATATTTGTGTATTGTTTGTAGGCTGTGTGGTTTCGTGAAATTCCTGTTTGAATACAAATTAAATTTTCTTAAAAAATGCGACTCAGATGTTGAATGAATAAGCGCGAGAACTGATCGTAAATGTCTTCCATTTTATGGGTCAACAAGCTGAAACACATTAGCTTACTAGGGGGCTTAAAAAGATCCCAGAACTTGCGGCACTTGCTACAGATGTTAGTTTGCGAACGAAATACTGCAAAAGACACGAAAGCAATTGAAGATGAAGAGCAACGAAGCTCTTTAACTTCAGATATGAAGAGAAAGAAGACATGAAGGCGATTACCATAATTAAACGAATTTCGAAAATTATAATAAATTAATTTAAGAGAAAAGAACTCCTTTGCGTCAAGGAGTGTTTTAGTGCTCACCGCTTTAGTTTAGTGCTCAATGCTCTATATCATAATGTACAGTTAGACCAGTGGAATCGTCTACAACGAAAGAAGCGTTCTCCCATGATTGACTCCAACTGAAAATGTGCACAATCCGACAACATCTGGTAGTTCTGATCGTGGTCCACGCGAAGTTCCAACCTACTGACGTTAGTGCACAGCGATCTGCAGCAACTTTGTCCTGTCCTGCAAGTTTAGAAGCGGGAGGCTGCACACCGTAGGGCTCGGGATTGGAGGTCAGTGGGTAATGAGCTACTACCATACTAAGTTTGGCCGTGATCCGATCAATTCCCTCAATTCTCCTTTTTTTCACGTACCTACCTCAATCAATGGGAGAACGAAAAGTATCCAAACATGTGCTGGCGCAAGAAAGATATGATTGAGAGGTTGAGAAGACGGAATTTTGTATTTGACGGCAATACTCTAAAAGTTTAATTGTATAATTTAATCATACTCCATAAAACTCGATGTGAAACGTTTGCCATCGATCTGTTGATTCCAAAGGCCACGATATGTTAAGACTTCCCTCATGTGATCCGAATTTAAACCCAATTATCGCCGAAGGTTTCTGCCGAAGCTGAACCCTCTTTTGTTTACGACGATTTTCGACTTCCAACCTACTAACGCGAGTATGTTCTTTGATATGTATAACATGTGCAATTGCGCAATCTCTGTGTCTTTCCGTCTATACAAGCTGGTGTATTGCTATTAATAGTGTTCTAGTGGAGATTTTTTTTTGCGAAATTGTTGGCGAAAATTAAGATGTCGAAGAAAACTAGTAAAAATTTAAAAATCTTGCCTATTCTCTTGCTATTTTTGGTGTTATGACCAGAGCGTTTGGCTTCGACTTCGATCAAAGTTATCGGGATCACTGAAGTTCGGCTTCGGCTCTGGCCTCGGCCTAAAAAATGACCTTCGGTGGTACGCCACTCGTAATGCGAGCTTGGAGAAGATGGTCTGAAGGTCTGATGTATCAGCGATGGAAACTTTCTGGTCGCCCAGGGTCATTCAAGGTAATCAAGAACGATACCTTAGATTGTTAGCGATACGTACTAGTTGCGACTGATTAGGGTGCTACCACTGACTCCATTGCACAAAGATCGTCGGTTAGCATCTTAGAGTGGAATTCAGGAGTATTTGGGAGATTTTAGGAATTGAAAACGAAATACTTGCGGAATCTTAGCTGGTTACACACATCAAGCAAAATGAATTAAAGTAATATTATGAAAGGATTCAAAAGTAAGACAGAGAATGTAATAAAAGAAATAAGTAGGCTGAAAATTGTTAAATGGTCGATAAGCAACAACATGGACGGTACCAGTCATTATTACAATAAACGTGATTACTGCAGTATTGTCAAAAACATTCAAGGTCAAGGTATTAGTTACATAGAATCCGCGGATAAGTGAGTTTTTCCTTTGTCTCTGTTATGTAGGAATCTTATCAACTCTTCTTTTTCGTTTTCAGTCATAATTTCGCAACCATATTTACCCACTATATATCAAAATGCCGCATGCGTGCATGTCACGGGTTTATTCCATGGCGTTTCCGTTGTATTGAAGAGCTGTACTTAAACATCTACGTGGCTCTGCATTGTTCTTCGTCGAGGCAGGACTGCCATGATGGATGGAGACACGCGCTCGAAGCTAATTTGAAATTGCCGTTGTGTCTGCTACGAACATTAACACGGCACATACGCAGAAATATTGTAATCTGTAACGCGCAATTTACCACACTCGACCATCAAGGTGAATGATAATGTGTGGTGCCAAATTGCGTATGTTAGGTGCAGTAAAAGGTGTCTGTTTCCTCTTGGTTTCGCTTTCAGCAAGAAAGTGTGCGTTTTGTGCTTTTTTACATTGTTTTAATACTTATCCTAGAGGATTGCCGCTTTCTTCCATAAGTTTTATGTTTTTTATACACGTACAAGTTTTCTAAAGCACGTTCTCCTCTTGTATTCTGTAGTATTTCATATATTGGGCAACTATCAATGGTAAGAACAGATTCGTTTAATATTCGTTTCCTTGAAGTCTGACGGATCTAAGAAATACTGTAAATATCGTATATGATTTACGATTTAATTAGAGAAAGAAAAAACCCTGGAACTATTTTGGGAAAACTGATTTTACTTACCATCATGATAAAATGTTGCAACTAAGACATGATTTAAGGGTGAATTGAAGAAGTTATACAATGAAGCTCCGAGTCATTAATTCTGAACGACCCAAAGAAGTTTTTGTCTTTTGTAAATTGCAAACGAAAAACAACTAGCATTCCTAGAGTAATGCGATATAATGAATGTAACTTAAATTCGTCGCAAGACATAGTGGATGCTTTTGCCCAAAATTTTGCCAGTGTCTTTCAACATAACATAAGCAGCAGTAATTTTACATGTGATAACGTTTATGATCATGAAATCTCTGATACGTTCCAGCATTTCATCTGCTCAAAATGGATTCCTAAAATAACCATCTACAGTTTGTATGACTTTGTTCAGTTCGCCTCAAAAGCTTTAGATCAACGTTTGCAAGTAGATGTCATATTCGTATATACCGATCTTACTAAAGCATTTAATTAAGTTCATCATTCTATGTTATAACAAAAAAAAATATTTTGACTTCTGCGATGGACTTGTTCATTTGGTAAGATCTATTATAGCAAATAGAAAGAAATTTGTTGAAAATGAAGAAATCAGTTCATCTGAATTTAATGCTAAATATGGTTCAAGGATCTAATTTAGGTCCAGTCCTGTTCACTATATTTTTCAATGACGTGGTTGAGTGCTTTAGTATAATTGCTGTATACGCTGATGATAGTAAAATAGTAGAATCGCTTGATGATTGATTTATCTTACAGAAGGCTATTGGTAGATTAATTGCATGGTGTCATAACAATAGGCTAAATTTAAATGTAGGTAAATATAAGAAAACGACTTTAACTAGGAGAGTTATCAGTTGATTAATGGCTTGCAGTGAGTTTCCAGATCTTGATGTAATTATTGATCCATGTTTTTGGTTTGTTCCACATATTGAAAATGTCACTAATAGTACACTAAAAACATTTTATGGTGCAAATTAGAAAATTACTGTATCATTTGGAACCCACAGTATCAGGTTTATATCACTTCAGTTGATAGTGTGTTGTGTAACACTGTTATCACCAACTACTTCTTAATACTGTTAATGAAGCATCGATTCAATCTAAGCCCAACTTGCTTAGCCTTATTCTAATACAAAAGTTTGTACGCGGTGAAATATAGACAGAAGAAATTGATAATGATGTAAAATTATGTATTCCTAGAATTAGTAATAGACATCCATTAACATTCTATTATAGTATACCTAACACTTTCCATCACTACAATTGTCCTTTGACATAGCCTTTCGACTTTATAATTGTCTTAATTTTGATGATTTGATATCTATATTTCACAATTTGTGTTTCCACAATTATTCCATTTTTATTTAACTAAGTGCATCGTAAAAGTAACCAAGTTTCTAACTGCCAGACAATAATATTACATAAGTCCAAGTAAAACCTATTTATAATCTTTTATCGCGTTATTAACCAGCACCGAAGAATACAAAAATGCAGTGTCTATTCACCGTATAAAAGTACGGCAATGCAATTATTTTTAACCGCAACTTCCTCTAATTCTACAGTTGTTCACCTTGCCTTCGTTATTAGTCTTCTCATTGGAAACCGTTAAAACTGAACGGAAAGAAGCGTTAAATGATTAATTTAAAGTTTGTCTTACAATAGGAACTTATCGTTTTTCGGACCGCAAACTCCGACCTACATCGCTAATCAATCGAAACGACAAACTTTTAAGTTCGTTATTCATATTCATAAGTATCGATCCTCAAATGGACGCGTTTTCAGCAGTGCTCGCAAGGAAAAAGTTTGTGCATGCACGAGCAAACAAAGCTTATTTGCGAACGGTGTGTGCTTCGTGTCGCAACGCAAGAGTTCTTTGGTAACTACTTGTTACCCCGCCGGGGGTGCTTGTTGATAGTTACGTTACCATGACGACATCGTACGCGTTTTGTTCCTTGAAATGGGTAATTCAGGGACCTCGCCGTCCCGGCCCGCCAACTCGTTCGATGCGAATGCATGTGTTTACTTCAGTTAATCAGTTTGCCCTTAACTGTGCCTTAATTCCGGGTAACTTTTTGTAAGACTGTCTTAAGGGCGATCAATTGTTTAGCGCTTTACTAATGTTCTTTCCTTAACTATACCGTTTGCCTATAGAAGTAAAACTATAGTCTTCCAATTCGTATAAGGTTATATCATCCTGTGCGACAAGAAAATATGGTGCCATTTAGAATGGTTTTAGATATGAATTTGAATAATATTCCTGTAGACTTGTTTCCTTTTTATACCGGTACCTGTTTATAAGGATTTACCCAGAATTTGTAATAAGGCATTATTAACCCTTGATAATTATAGGAATCTATGACCTGATGGGCATGTTGACATGTCAGTTCGTCTTTGCCAAATTTGACATTAAACTTGGTATAGCTCCTTTGTTTTTCATTCACCCAATACACTTGGGAATAGTAAAGACTTCATACTAATTCGCAATTATATTATTTGCAGTCAAATTAAAACGGAACGCTTGTTTTATTCAAAAGTGCTTGCCAGACTTGTTAATAAGTACATTTATCCCACTCGGAGACGAGACGATCAATTCCAGTCTTGTAGAAAAAGGTAAATCGCAGACGGATCCACAGTCAAGCCCATGCTTGCATTTCCTCGTCCGATTGAAACCGACGTCCACGAATGTCTTCCTTCAGATTGCCAAAAATCTGGAAGTAACAAAGGGAAAGATCTGGACTATACGGAGGATGTTGAAGTGTTTCCCAACCAAATTTCTGAAGCATATTTCTTACCAAATTGGTAGTATTGGTTTGAGTGTTATCATGCAAAAGGGTGATTTCATCCGATAGCATTTCAGGGCGTTTAGACGTTATGGCATGTCGTCCACGTTCTAGTACATCGGCAAACAGAGGGCCGCTTCAGTCAAAGAAGAAGGTCATCATGATCTTACCGGAACTCTCATGGATAGCTTTGGATTTCTTTATTTGCGAAGGAGAATTGCGGTGTTTCCATCGTTGGCTTTGCCACTTGCTCTCGGGCTCAAAATAGTGGCACTAGGTTTCACGATATGTGAAACCATTATTATGCCAATCTTTTGTCCCTCGGTCAATTGATATGGAATCCACTGCGCGCAATTTTTTGGAAACTAACGTAATCCTTGATAATGGCATGCATGGAGCTATGACTAATGCCCTGAACACGAATTTTTTCTTCGGTTTTCCCGGATCAGACCATCAATCCGCAATTATATCAGACGTTCGTCGTTCGCGAAATCTCTTTTTTCACATATTTCAGCACCCTTAGCCACCTAGAAACGAACCGCACCTCTGCTTTTCATTGCTTGCATCCATTTTCAATGCTGGACGGACACGTTCTTCGCTACGCTTAGTTCTAGAGCAATAACAAAACAAGTGAGTGGACCTGCGACTTGCACGTTTACACTATGCATTTCTTCTGCCCTATAGATGGCAGTATCGACTATCGATACGTAACATTAGTGGGAAATTTTGCGAATAATCTGTTTAACAATGGACGTTCTGTTTTCATTTGACTGCCCCAGTAACTAAGCCACGCGCACATTGACGTTTGTTTTTGCTGTGTATTACCACGTACCGTTCATGCATTTATTGTTAATTTCATGAATCTCATTAATACAGTTAAATTTCCTGACGTCTGTCAGCATAACGCAAACAATGTAACTCCGATATCAATTTTTTTTCTTTATGCCTCACTGATTAAACGACCGGCATTTATTAAGAGCGCTTCGCCTACGAAGCAAACGCAATGTCAGTGCGTAAATACTATTTAAGTAATGTAACTAAACATTTGCCGTTTGTAAACTAGCGAAGAAATTCACGTACGTGCTGGACTATAAACGTGATATTACAGCTGCGACTCACTAATGATCAGCTGATCGGACGCGGGAAACGTTAATTTGAATCCCGAATTGATGACGTAACACCAATTACCGAGGTTACTGGTTCAAGCTGCGCCCAGGGTATGGGTGTTTGTGTATGTCCGTCTATGTACATTTTTAACAACATAGGGCCGGTTCTCTTTGTTAAAGGTGATATTAGCTAAAATCAACCCAGTAACCATGACAATAAGTTAAATCGAAGTAAGTGACTGGCTGAGAGAAGAGAAACCGACCCATAGTAGATAAAGTAACGAGCTGGCTAATTGCAAAACCAAGAAGTTCCAACTACAACCAACAACAACATCATGTCACTGTTATTACAGCGGTATTCACGTGTTTTGTCATTCATAGTACAGGATTTCTACATACTAACTAGCAAGGCTACGTAACTTTTTTTTAGTTTACGTTTTCGTTTTAATAAATACACATCGGATTGGCTTCGGTTTTCGTTTCGGTAATATTAACAATTTTTTTCGGTTTTCGGTTGAGATTCGATAATCCTAGGGATTAACTATTAATTTTATAAATACCTTTACTTGTATAAAATATTAATTTTTACTTCAAACGAAGAGGCAAAACGACAACTGTAGTTGAGATTGGAGAATAAGAGAAATAGGATACCTTAGTTATCTAGCGTGGACTTAACTATCCCAAACAGACCGAAATAATTTTGTCATCATTTACGGCAGTATTATACTTTCGCTCCACGTTTCATTAACAACAATAGTATTTGATTTGAACAATTTAATAATGCGTGTGTAATTCGTTTAAGATTTCACGACCGCTGTATCTGTCGGTATCTTCACTGATGGTGATACTCTTACTACAAGAGATTCTAACTACCGCTGAAGATGCCAACTATGAATTGTGAAACATTTGGTTTATGTTCTTTATATCGACTGCAATAGAATACCAGCGGAAAAGTTCATGCGTTTCGTGTATTCACAGAAAGTAGGTTGGTCACGAAAAAAGTTGCAAAAAATAAATCAATAGTATTTACTTGTGTACTGGAAATCTCAGCGAATTAAGCGGCCAACAATATTTGGTTAATAACACTGACCTACACGATTTCTATAACACAGTTCAACCCATTGTTTTTACAATGCTAAAAACAGAAAAAAGAGATTGTTTATAATATTAAATGTATTCGCTTATTAAGGCTTCTTCTATTTTGTTTCGGATTGATTGGTTCTTTAAATACCTAATTATTTCACAGTGGTCGAAAGATAAGAAAAGTTGATCAAACTTCAAAAGTGAATTAAATCAACTTTGATTAGTTAAATTATAAAGTAACAAAATGAATTGTAGCAGTAAAAGTATGTATAATTCAATTTTGAAACTCGGAATATTTTATTTCATTGACATATTTTTATAGATATACAATTACTTCGTGGAAAAGTATGTAAACAAAACTTAACTGAATTAGTTTAACCTATGCCAGAAGTTAATCATTATGTAGTATTCTGCCTAATAAAAAGCTGCATAGTATCCCAGTATACGTTTTGCTAAAAATTTGTGAAAAATTCAACTGTGTACAGTTGCGGATTATTAAGGCAACCGCACCATTCGTCATCGTCATGTCAGGAAATATAGTCAGAAAATCGAAACAGTTGGCCAAAATATGAAGGTGTTATTGGAGTTTTCATATATCAGAAAACTGGCGTTTGTTGACATAAAAAACGACTTTCTGCAACTTCCGGCTTCACTGGAAATGACCCTTACTTTCGATTTTTAAATGGAACGCTAAGTATATTTTTACATATTTGGATTCTGTGGCAAATTTTGAGTACAAAAAACCTACTTTGGTTAGATTTGATAAACGTCAAAGAAAAAAATATTTTATTATCTAGACAGATATTCAGAATTGTACTTCTTATACCCTAGAATACTATTAAAAAGTAAATGGACCAACGTAAACACTATTATTTAAAAGATATGAGTGTTAATAGAAAATATTTTAGTTTTTTTTAATAAGTCAAATTTGATTATTATAACACTGTAGATAATAAAGTAAAATTAATTTTTTTTCTTTGACCTTTATTAAATGTAACCAAAGTAGGTTTTTTGTACTTAGAATTTACCAGAATATACTTAGTGTTCTATTTAAAAATCGAAAGTTAGGGTCATTTCCGGTGAAAGCGGAAGTTATAAAAAGTCGTTCTTTACGTCATCAAACGCCAATTTTCTGATATAAGAAATGTCCTAAATTTTTTCTAGCTAAAAAATTAATGGCAATTTAAGGGATGAGCCAGGTTTCATTTACACCCGGTATAGACTAATTTCTACTACAACGTGCTATTCAGCTTTATGTTACAACAAAAAAATTTTTGTCAACTAGTGTAATGGTTTATAAAAAACATTCTCAATATCATGAGAAAATGTGACAACGAATATTCCTGTGAATACTGAAATCACAATGCAATAAAAGAGTATTAAGGAAGATGATTACGATATAAACTGCCTTTCTTTTGATAGACTTTCTTACATCGTTCTGTGGTCTTAAATTTCAATTTTAATATTGGCTTTTCTGGCATATTTGTACCAGTATTTGGGATAATAGCTCTAGCAATTCACTTAACGCTTGTTTGGCTTTTAATGTTGTGAGACGCAAACTGACAACCAGCCATTAAGAAAATTGGTACGGCTACGCGCGGCTCATGGAGCAATTCAATTTGCCCATATTCGTCGTTATAAACCATCGCTAACTCGCGCTTCAAAGGTCGCATTAGTTGCTAGTTCCTTGCTCCAAACAGACAATTTCCGGTCAAGTCACAATAGCGATTTACGCTACAGCGATTTCCAGATATTACTGCCAACAAACAGATCAAAGCATTTATCTGTGATGCAGTATACGATTGCGCCGATTCAGTCCGATAATTACAGAATCTGTTGCAGTGACATACATGTAATTTTTAATATTTGAAGGAAACGTTTGTTAGCGGATGTAATTATTATCTATAAATGTGTAAACAAGGTCCCGGTATTATACTGTTCATACTGCGCGTCTAGATATTAGTATTGATTGACAAGCATTGTTCATTAACAATCAATAATTTGCGTAGGTGCTAGTCCGCAATCAATACAAAGTTTTAATTTTACCGGGTGCTCGAATTACAAATGATTGTGTAACATCCAAATCGTGCAATATTTTTTTTCTTTGTCTTACGACTCCAAAAAAGGAAATAGAATAGATAGGTATATAACAAGAGTTCCTATTCACATTGAAGGCAATTATTTATTTCACAAGACGTTATTATTATTATTATTGTTATATCGTTATTCCACCCGACACTTAAAATATGTTAAGGTCCACGTGATTATTGCTTAAGTTTCCTTTCCTTACAAAATGCAACTAGTTTGGCGGAAAATAATTCGATATTTTTGTTTTATGCTAATTAAAATAAAATGCATCTAACGCTACTTTTGAGGGTTCACTTATACTGCAACACCATTCAGGAATTTGTATTACTTCGCATTGCTAAAATAGTATCTTAGCAGAATTTCCAATTTTAAAGTTTTAGAACTATTTTGACTAAACAGATAGACGTACCTATATGGGCGCGCCAAAATGCCGTGGCGCCACGGTGCATGAAATGGCTGTTCTAAGGCAGTTCATAACCCTTATTCCGCTTCAGCTTCAACTTGATACAACATTCCTTATCCTAGAGTTAGTGATCGGAGTTGTGTACCATTTGATTATTAAAGTTGTAATCGTCTTCTGGGACCGTTTAAGAAAAAGAACTTGCATTAGTCGCATGTGGCACAATATTTTTTTGAAATGCRCTTCTGAATTTAAATTTTGTGTTGAATGTAATTTTCTGCATATTGTCTCGACTGGAAATAAAGAATGCATGTCATGAATATGTTTACCTTGTGTGTCACGTCCACATTTCAAACTATTGAAATGTATACCCGTGTACTACAAACTTGGATCACATCAGGCAACCAGTGTGGACATTGAATAGGTTTCTGATGGTTACTAAACAGTACGAAAAAGGTATATTTTGACCCTAAACCTATACCAACAAATTTACGAACAAACTTTGAAAGGAAATGATGAAATATGCAGGTATTATAATTTTTATTCAAATAAAGATTAAAAGCGAGTGATAACGAACTCGGACTCCTTTAATAAACAGGCTATTGGAGCGAATGGAGGTGACAACTGGAATATATTCTACTACTCATGCGAAGCCGGTGTGGGTCGCTAGTAAAAATGTATTTAAAAGACTTTATGAGGATGAAGAAAAGCATACTACCGACATTTTTCTATAAAATGTGTTTTATTCTTACCACGTTAAAAACGTAGTGCGGTATGGATCATGACAACGAATTGATTTGATATTTTATCTGATTTTGTTAATTCAGCTGAGGTTGATTTTTAACATTAGGCAATGTCACCTTTTACAACTGTCTTGTCATGAAAACAATCGGCACTATGATAAAACAATTTATTGGTTCATTTATTATTTTTAAGATCCATAAATGTTGAAAAATGACATTGCTACAAACACAGCTAATTTGTTCACATTTTGAAGGAAGATTCTCCTGCACTTGCCCAATGTTAACTTCCGTCGAAGTATCTAAAGTTTCACTCAGAATGGTGGTAGCGATTCTTTTCTTATTTTTTGGAGATTTTTCTACATAACCTTTTGCTAATATATTGATTTTTTAAGCTTCGTGATGTTTAATTTATAGAAAAAAAAATGTTCTTGAGTCTGCTAGGAGAGATGTGGATGAGCATCCAATACCAAGTGCTGTGTATTCCTTACGTTTGTTAGTCTAATTAAGGTACTGAACAATAATCGTTGTCGGTATTTTTCCAGGTGTATTTATTTATATTCACATGCCGTACTCCATATTTTTTCCAAAAGATCAGAAATATTTCTATACTTCTTGATAAGGTCAGCAATATGTTGAATGTTGAAAAACGTGCCTTCATTTAAACAAATCTTTTGCGTAAAAACGTCATTTCGGCTTTTTGCACTGTTCTGTTATCATTGCTACCTCACGAAACAGGTTTATTTTATAAACTGCAATACCGATTAGTTCACTTGTACCTTTGCATATAGACAGTATTTGCCTTCAGTTTCTTTTATAAACTATTGCAGATTTTCTTTTGTCAATATCTTAGATTTATTCGCTTGATATCATCTCAGGGAACCCCCCTTTAACCAAGCTAATGGCATAGTGTGTCACTTAATATTAACATTTTTGCACAAAGTCTGTACGCTGTACACTTCCCAGCATTGAATATGTAGTCCATAAAGTGAATGCTTTTAGTGTTTTTAAACTTTCAAAATAGGTATGAACTATTTTTCCTTGACGCTCTTTACTTTCTTTAGTTCACACCATTTTTCAATTTTTTTAGGTTACGGTGTATGTATCTTTCGACTTCTTAGGTGTTCAGGTATCAACATTTCATAAACGACTACTTGATTCTTGTAAAATGTATTACTGTTGTACAGGGTTTTAAATAATGATTCATGCAACGCGGGCGGCGTTGATTTCTGAATTTTTTGTTTCGCTTTTTTATAACTGCTGCCAAGTTACAATATGTACGGCGATCACTAAACATCAATGAGCACGATAGTACTGAAGGTTGCAGATCAAGTTACAGTCATGAAATTGATGGCTTTATAAAGATTTTCATATAAGGTACGGTTCTGTTTTCTTTCAAAGGTAAGAAATGAGAATAATTATTGGTACAGTACACTTGTGGTAACCTCTACAGTCTACACCTTTGCACTGTGGAAGCTTTGTGTAGTGCAGCTAACGTTACTTTCACTTAGTTTGTGAATTTTACCATTGCGACTGGCTAAAAATATCTTTCAGTCCATCATAATACAATTATTTAACAGGCTTACTGTAGCCACAACCTCACAAATACGATACATAACCTAAAAGTTCTATGAAACCGTGTCGCTCTACAGTTCCTAAATGTGAGCTTTCTGCAACCTTAAAATTGATGACCCCACAAAACACTTCAGAATATGTTGAAAATACAAACTCCCATGCGTTTTGTCATATTAAAATATATCAAATAATTAGGCTTTTTAGAACACGTGACTTTCGGAGCGACTGCCAGGGGGCACATGTCAAAACGATGCAGCTTCTAGCGCGCTATCATAGAAACCCCATTACATACATAATGCCAACGCCAGTCACTAGAGCTGGGACATTCGATTCAATTCAAATCGTTCAATCAATCGCGTAGATTCGAATCATTCAAGTCGTTCATATGGATCGTGAATTGAAATTGACAGCGGTGTCTCCTGTCTCGCCACAGCATATAAATATGCTCTCATGCTGTGTTCTCGTCGTGTGCTGTCGTCAGCCGTTAACCATGTACGACCACTGATCTCTAAATATTATTTAGAGATCAGTGTGTACGACGCACGAATGACGCTGATTCATTAGCTGTGAGCCAAATCAATGCATGAGTCATTCACTTTGAACGACTTGGTCATGAAGGACCCAACTCTATCAGGCACGCGTCCGTTTCCAGGGTTTCGCAGGCGCGTCCCATGCGTGCGCTTTTTGCCCCCTGGMCGCCATATTGGGTGACGTAATCTTGAAAAGCCTAATTACAACAATCGACAGATGACAAGTATGAAGTATGTATACGTCAAAGCAAACTGATTTAATTGATAATTTCTATAAGCGCCCTGGATGCATGAATCATTTATCGAAACCCTGTACAAGGCTATTATTGCGATTGTAATAAAATAGCATTGCTTCTTGTTCTGTACCTACGTTCAAGTCGTAAATAGCAAATGGTTTTGGGACCGATATCAGCTGATTCTGCTCTTGCCAGTTAAGTGGCTGTAGCTGCATAAATCCAGAAGCAACAGCCGTTATTGTCGGTTGCTTCCGATGCGTTCAGACAGTTCGATCATATGCACGCCGTATACATAAATGTCCTTATAAATATGCATGACTGGTAATGAGGAAACGTATCTTGCAAAAGCACTTCCCTAGTAGGCGATGGAGTTAACAGGCGAGTTGAGAATCGTTCATTGGTTAATTCGGTCACGAAGCAAACCTGCTATCGTGGCGGCCACTTTGTATGCACCAGCGTATCTAACTTAGCCAGCTTATGTGTTCACATGTTTGGCTATGTATTTTGACGATACAGTAGCCGAAACGAAGCTTTAGAAAGACAGCGTCGATATCGCATTTGGAAACGTCCCAGCATTCTCCGTATCCATCGTAGCGAATAACTGTAGGGATTTAGAGAGGGAATTGATGTTAGAGGTTACAGAAATTGCGGAAGGTAGCGTTTCAATTTCTAGGTATGAATTGTTTCATTCAAACATTTGGTAGAAGTGAAGCATTTACAGATCGATGTACATCTCTCAATCAGTTGTATAAAGTGAGGTAATATTTACCTTAGATTACATTTATTCCGGCAAAGACACGGAAAACCCGCTCTTACTGTTGTTTTCGGAACGTGTTCTATGCAGACTTTGCAGGATTTAGCGTATGTGCATAAAATATATTTCAATAAGATTCTTTTTATAAGCACATTTTGCGAAATTGCGTTTGTGTTTGCTTTACACTCATACTTTACTGTGGCGAAGTGTTGATTTATCAGGCTATTTCGTTGTTTGCAAACTCAATTTATTATTGCAGCGTAGGCGTAAATGTAGAGTACTGAATAAATGCGGTATAGTTCGTAACTTCGTGTTTTCCCACTCCCCATATTTGTCTGTATCAAACTCGGTGTTTTTAATTACCTGATGTTCGTGTCCACAAAACATTTCGTTTTGAATTTGTTAGAGATCTAACTGTAATCACATCAATGCTCCAAAGATATTTAGTAGCGGTTTTGGATGTGGATAAAATAGTTAAATGTAAAAATTTGCGGCCTACAAGTTCAGAAAATTGGATTAGAGAGAATCTTAGTAAATTGATCACAAATTGTTTTAAACTGGTGTTGTACCGTAGTGTCACTAGTTGTTTAAGAATAGTTCATTTAATTTAATCGAACAAGTTCATGTTGTGTAGTTTGAAGCCACAGCTACGTAAATGAAATATGTATAGAGTAAACATTTCCTACGTAGACTATAATGTAAGATTGCTGAAAATCATTGCTTGTAATTATACGAGGTAGTCGCGATGTAATGGGCCAAAATTCATGACTAAACATAACCTGACGTGAAAATATTGCGATTTATTCAGACTTGTCTTAGTCCAAAAGTTGATACTTACGGAGATACAGGGTGTTGAATGCAAAATATTATGTTAGTTTTTTCTTATTTATTTCATAATAAATGCACATATCGAGATAAAATTTTAGTGTTTGTTAGGGGTTTTCTGGGCCGAGAGATTGAAATGGTTTGCTTGTAGCTGAGGGCGCCACCTGTGCTAGGTCGAATGCCTTGAAAACGACAAAACTTTTTATATCTCAACAAATCTACTTTCGGTTATCAAATTCTGATTTTACAACTTATTTTACACAAAAAAGCTATACTTTATGATAGTCGCTATCTTGCACCGTTCTCAAGATACGAATGTCAAAAAAACAAGAGTTTATTTCAAACTTTGATGAACAATTAATTATCGAATATTACAAAATTTAATATTCAACATGTTCGCCGCCAACTTCAATACGTTTATTAACGCGTTTGTTGAAAGAGTGCCGTATTTTAAAATAGAGATTTTTGTTACGAAATAATTTGGCAACATTTACAATTTTCTGCAATAGCTCTATAAAAGAATGCTTTTAATAAGATACAAATAATACTGTAATATTACTGACAGCACTAAGACAAATTTAAAAAGTAAAAATTGGATTTTAACATAAGCCTACTTTAAAATTTTTGCCGATTTGTAATTGAATGTAAATACATTGAAACTTTCAATGCGAAATTTTACAAGAACGGTGCCAGATAGCGACTATCAAAAGGTATATCTTTTTTGTGCAAAAGAAGCTGTAAAATCAGAATTTGATACCTGAGATATAAAAAAGTTCTGTCGTTTTCAACGCATTCGACCTAGCGCAGGTGGCGCCCTCTATAAGCTACAAGCAAACCATGGATAGATTTCAATCTCTCGTCCCAGAAAACCCCTAACAGCAAAATTTCATCTCGATATGAGCATTTATTATGAAATAAATAAGAAAAAACTAAGTTAATATTTTGCATTTAACAACTTTTGGACTAAGGTAACTTTGTCTAAATCGCAATATTTTCACGTCAGGAATCTAGTCATGAATTTTGGCCCATTACATCGCGACCACCCTGTTTATACCATAGCCATTATTGTTTACAAACATCATAACGGTCCATCTACATGTGTAAAGCAAAGCTGAATGAAGCATTGGTTTTATAAAAATGGCGACCTTAAGATTCAGACTAATAAATTCGCAATTGTTGTAACTATCAGGCACAGGTTAGTCTTGACTAACACTGTAAGTACTGTCAGAAGTCATCAGTTCCTTTAGAAGAGCAAGTTAAAATACTTGTGTCTGGTTCTTAACACAAAACCACGTGGAATAATAATGTGCAAACAATGTAATTGCAAAAGCAGAAACAGGTTTAATCATAACGAAAACGACTAACACAAAGAACCCCATTAGTGAGCAAACCCTTTTAAAGTCCTCATAACAATCCAGCATTAATACAAAAAATGTACGATTGTACATTCTTAAAACACTCGCTATACTTGGTTATACAGGGTGAGTCAGTTTTTTGTAGACAAACTTTAAAGAAGATAGAACACATGTTTTTAAAAAGAAAAATTCCTATGTCGTATAAGGCTTCGTTTCCGCCAGATACAAGGTGTTGAATTTTCATTATAACTTATAAAGGAATGTTAAGATTTTTTTCATGTTTGGGAGGTAATGCCCATTAATTAAGGGGCATAAAAACAAGCGATAAGAATGGCTAAAAATTTATACAGTGGCGGAGTGGATGAAGTATTCAACCCGTTTCTTAAACAGCACTGGTACGCCAACGATTACTTGTAAAAAATAACTGTTATTTTCATTATCTAATGCAGTTTGACAAAAATAGTGTTCCTTCTTCTGTTTCGAAAATCCTGTGCGTTTCCGAGTTATTTTGATGTGTAAATGTTTGATGTGGTACTAAATTGAGTAATTTATTTACGAGTTTATTTATTATCAATTACGGCTAAATATTTAATTATTGATATAACAAATATTTATTTTGACTACAATGGAAAGAGATAAAGAATAAGGGATTTTCGGCTTTTTCGAATCCTTAACATACCATATTTGGGTAGGTTTCGTTGCAAGAATTAAATATTTTGCCCACCTTCGAAAAGCTTAATTTATTAGGTATTTTGCCAACCACATCCCCATTTTAGTTAATCTTTAGTACGTCAACTTGCTTTCTTAGTGTAAACCACCAGCTACAACTTCACGCAGATTGGTTACACTCGTTATCTTCCTATGAAATCGAGGCTGCATTCTACTGACCTAATTATCTATACATGTACGTCAGAAAATTATTGTATGTACTGTAAAATGCTATACATGTGCACAATGCATGTATTATATATGCCCGCTTTCATAGGCTTTACAAATGTCGAAATTGTGTTACAGGCACTATAGACCTATTTCGCAGTAATGATTTACCCCTTATACAGCATTTGACTATAGTGAACGAAGAAGAGGTCCTAGCACCCTTATATGCACTGCATGTGCTTTAAAAATCTGTATACATACTTATTCTGAACTCATCTGTCGCTTATTGGCCAGTATATCTTGAATAAACTATCTGAATATCATTTTAATCTGATGAGCATTGTTAGTATATGGGAATATAATTTCTAATGCCATCATTTCTGGTTATCCCAAGATAAGGCAGGTTGGCTTCATTACAGTGCATACTGATGAAAACTAATCGTTAAGCAATTGGGGCGATATGCAAGCAACCGGATTGTCATTCTGTACCAATTGGTTTACGCCCCATGTAGGGCAACAGCAAGTCTGCAGTATATCTCTAATTACAAGTTAGTTATGCTCGCTGCCTCGAAAGCAATTCCTGTTCCACTAGACGATCTTTAATTAGCTGCTCTAAGGGTTAGAGCTKAAAGCGACGATTTATTTATTACTATTCGTWTTCACTCGGGAGATCGATTATTAACGACCCGTTGCAGAATAAACATCAAGTTAATAAGCTGTTTGTGCCAAAATCTTTGCATTAGTGTATCAACAGTTGTTAATTAACACTTTGTCTTTGTTGCAGGTATGTACATCGTAGCTTGCCAGCCGGAAATGTCTGTAAGTTTAGTAGTTAAAACCGTTAGCTCGTTTTATGTTTAATGTACAAAGTACGAGTATAAAACAAACAAGGAGAGATTCTTTCACCTTCTCGGTTTTTAGTTCTTACTTTACTGTATAGATGTTAAATCGTTTAAAGCACTCACTAAAATATGTAATTGGTGAAAAGATTTCTATTTTTTATATATATAATTTGAGGTTTCATAACAATAATAAAAAAACTGGAATATTTGGCTGGCTGCATATTGCACCGAATTGGCTCTACATGCAGAAATTGTTAAAATTTGTATTTATTAATTGTTGCTGAAATAGATATAACATCTGAAAGATTACGAAATACGATATATGGATGGTATTTACTCATCTCACCGCATTTGTGTTCGTTTATATTTCATTATAGGAATTGATTGCGGTATTGTCTTATTTACTTGCCAGCAAGTAAACTCTTTTGACCATCCGGGTGTATAATTCTCCATTGCATGTTTGTCTTTATGATCACTCTGCAATATGGGTTTTATACTTTTTTTTTGTTTGAAAAATTAGGTTGGGTTAATTTAAGTTAATTTAAGTAGAAGTAAACACTTTCACCGTAACATATGTACCTATTTTTCCAATTTTCAGTTTACATGTTGGAGCATTTACAGATTGCAAAATATATTTTGGCTGCTATATCTTAAAAATTCATTATTTCTCAGCATTATATGCCTGTCAAATCGCTCTCTTGCTTTTTTTTTAAGCCTGGTCGTTTTATAAACACTTTACAGATGCCATCATCAATTATATTGATTATTTTAGGATACTGACATTTCTTGTATGCATGCCAATTTTTATTTTTCGTCAAGACTTCCTCCCTTACTTTTATTTTATTATAACTTAGTTACTAATGTAAGTTCAAGAATAAAATAGCGATGGACAAATTAATTTGCAACTTTGTTGCGGAATTTAATGATTTATGTAACACACAATAATTTTGTTACTCTGCTGTAATTTTACTCGTACAAGCTTTTCAGATACCTGCCTGTTTAATCTTACTGAAATCATAAATCCATTATTTCACTGTCTTTGCAAATGTATTATAAATAAAAAAACCGGTACTCTAAGATAGCTGTATTAACATTCCTTGCGATGCTTTGCACTGACACAAAATATTTGTACGTACGTTGGTACTCCAGTTCCATATATGTACTCGAGAAAGTCTCTTGATGGTATCTGTTACAAAATAATGTGATTTATATCTGTTTCCCATATCGTGCACCGTATGTCAAATAAGTTTGGTTATTCCAAAGTTTTATGATACATCATCGGGTGGACAACATTGCATAACAAATTCCATTTATGCCTCAATGTGAAACTTACATTGAATCTAGGGTGTCTTGACGTATTTAATTGCAACAGTCTCTAAGTACTGTTAGATTTGATGTAAGTAGTGGATTTGGTTGAGATGTGCATACAAGAAGTTTAATTATACATCTATTATATATCTTTGATGTAATTCCTTGCTTACAGGAAGAGCCATACCGTCATTTGTAGTTTTCTTACAAGAATATCAGTTTTCATAAGCTGTTCCGTTGTAGTACCTACCTGTACACGTGCCGCGAGCTAAGTTGACGTGATAATTACTGAACATCCCAACAGAGTCTCGAATTTCAAAGCTTTTAGCCGATCTCTCCTGGTAATAGGACGTCAGCTATTCCACATTTCCTCGATGCAGGTGGAGATTTACTTTATAATTAATACAATTGGTCGTCATAAATTTGCCTAGAAACGCATTTATTATTTACCTACTGGAAACAACGCACATGCAGGAACCATTAGAATTTCTGCCGTAACTGCTGAGCGTGAGAAATCTCAGCTACAACACGGCAAAGAGTATAAAACGGCGCAAGAGCAACGCAAGCTTTTAAAGGTTTACCAACTTCTTTGTGCTTTGCATTAGGCGGAAACACATTCTCGTATGTTTACATATTGAAAACGTGGAAATGACGTAAGGTCGATTTATCACAGCGCGCTACTTTCAATCGAATTTGCACCGATGACTGCATTTTAGAAAGGATTGAAGAAAACCGCTTATACTGAAATGGCCGAGGTATATTTGAAATGTAGCATATGCGGTAGAAGGAAAAGTGTAAAACTTTTAACCCATACTGACAGTGAACATAACAAGAAACAATAGGAAATTAAGGAATGTTTGTCTTAAAATACTTATTAGCACAGTAGACAAGACCATTCAAATTTTATAGTAGTAAGTAGTAGTAGTATAAGTAGTAAAAGTTGATAATGAATGAAATCTGTACAAAAACTACAAACATGGTAATTGTCAACTCGCAGGAAAATAAGTTCTATTTGTATTTATACATATAATTAAGAAAATTAAAAACCATTGGCATTTTAAAGAACCTTTATGGTTTATAATAAGGGTTCAAAGGTTACTAAAATACAGCATTTCGTAATATAGTAATATATCGGTGCAGCTCGTCGGAAATAGGTGATTAAATACTGCTATTATTTGTTATTCCTCTTCCAAATAGGTTGTGAATGAATTTAATTTTAATTTAACTTGTCCCGAGTTTTTCAGATCTGAAAAAAGCTGTATGTTGACAAAACCTTCAATATCCGTTGCTGCAAAGATAGTACAGAGAGTGTTGCATAAAATACTTCAAAATTTGTTGGTAACACAGGGAACAATAATTGATCAACACTTGGCTGAAGACCAAATCAAGCTTAATTAGCAGGTTACATAGTGTAAAAGTAGGTATAAGTTCGAAAATAATCGTGCCCATAGGAGGCCCACGGGACAGATACAGGGACCCTATTGATAAATGGGGAATGCAAATACTTATTTTCAAAAACCTTGAAGACTTAGCACAACTCATCTTTGCTTGATTCATCATATTATGGTGTCGCGCTTAGATTTTTTCAAAAATACTGAAGTTATAAACTGCAGTCCGTTTGATCATGATCTAATTGAAACAGCAATGTATTTTCTTGCTATATCGAGTTCACCTCAATTGAAATCTTTTAGGTTTTTTATGGGTTTTGGTCATTAAGTTTTCCATAAAGATTTGTTATCAGTGGATCTAGATCGGATTCTACTATTAGCTGATATAGATGATTAAGTGGCGTATTTAAATAACTATTCCCTTCAAATGCTTTACCGGCATGCGCCACTGATAACGGCTAGAATCACTAGACCACCTGCTCCATGGCCAACAAACATGCAAAACCTATTATGAATTTTAGCGATAAAGCTTTTAAAAAAGGTTTAGATAAACAGAAAAGGTAGCTGAGTGGAGTTGCGCAATTACGCCAATCTTGCTATTCGTGATAAAAAAGTGCCTTTTAATATATTCCAGCAGACAAACTAGTGATATGCGAAAGAAAATAAAACTATGACAAGGTGCATTGGATGTACTTAGTGATGTCCACAAACTTAAAGACTATTATGATAGCCTTGTGTCTACTTATGATGCTCAAGTAACAATTGATAAATAGTATTCTTGAAGAATTATGAATTTTCGTTCTGTTATCAAGGCGGTTGATGAAGTAAGAAGCTCGACTGTGAGCGTCGTAGGGCTTTTTTGCTCTTAGTAAATCGTGTCAATACCTTTCAATATCAATAAATGTACCGTATTTAGTAGTTATTAAATTTTTCATCTAAGTTTAAATATCTGAGACCCGTAAGCATTTTGACAATTTTGGCAAGTGCCCTAGAAATGATCATGGCACCACATATGAGAGAGATTGTAGATGGCATTAGTGTGTTACCAACTAGTAAATCAGGTTTTCGCAAAAATTTAAGCCGTATACCATAAATTTTGTTATATAACGAAATATCGTTTCAAGAGAAACTTAACACCACCTGTTATATAGAAAACAGATTTACGAACGACTATTGAGCTGTAACATTTGTAAAATATATAATAATAGCATACATTTAGAATTTAACCCAATGACTACTAACAGGTTTGAGATAAGATGTAAAGAATATTTAAGATAATATTTTGTCGGATAGATCGCTGTCTCTTGAAAACACTGACAAAAAGTTAATAGTCTGACGTATCGATTACACCTGTAATCTTTGTCAAAGACGAAGAACCTCAAAATTTGCCTGACACAAGTTCAAACAAACTTTTTTTGTCAGTGTTTTCAAGAGACAGCGATCTATCCGACAAAATATTATCTTATATTATGGACGCTGAAAGCATTCACCCTCGTATGTAAAGAATATTTATTAACACATCCGTCCGAATATCGCTATGATTGATTATTTATATCCATAAGGCATTATATTATTACAATTACAATCGTGGCTACTAAGAAACAATCCGTCTGTTAATCCATATAAATACATCATACAAAACGTCTTGCATTTGATCATCGTGTAAACACTCTACATATGACTTTGACTGCAGCCCTATTGCTTGCATGTGTAATTATGAAATAGATCTTGTTAATAAAATTAGAAACTAGGTTGCATAATGTAAGAAAGGCCAGAAATTTGTCATGAATGGCTGTCATTTTCTAAAACAGTTAATTGGTAAGAATATATATAACAGCAAAGGAACTTTGCCTTATTTTATGTGGTAGAAATTGACGGCCTAATAGGTTTAATTTTAGTCAAGATTAATGCATATTTTATTTTGCTAACTGTGCTTTGGTTTGACTAGATTCATCTTGGCTTAATTTGAAACTGAATTTAATATTATTTTATTAATTGATATCGTAATTGATTATGTGGGTTTTCATTTTATGCAAGTACTAAGACTTTTTAAGAATACGTCAACAAATTTATTTAGTTATTAAATGTTTCATGCAAAAATATCCTAGATATACAGAGGCAGTTTTAACAAGATTTGCAAACTAACTACCCAAGAAAAAAGCAAATTGGATTTGGCAGTTTACTTTTGTTTTCTTATTTGTTTTTCGTTAAAGAATATTTTTAAGTCTGTATTTTTTATGAAAAATAGAGGTCTTGAATAGCGGTAAGATGCTTCAGATATGGGAATCAATTGTCGACATAACATTTAGATCTTAGGTAACGCAGATAATAACATGATCAGCAAACATATAATAGTCTTGTTATAACAAAATCCAAGGCAAAGTGTTTAAGACAAGCACTTGGTTGCAATATAATACTTGTGAACTTGTAATGGAAATATCGCTGCATGCAGCTGCGTGTGCCTTTGAATACGGCGTATAATTTAGAATTTGGATTCCCTCACTAAGCGGGATCTAGAATAGTTCATCTTTATCTTGGTGATAAAGTTAGCTCATTAACTTGCTAGCTGGCTTCGGTGTCTGAACGGTCTATGGCTACAATAAAATCGTTCTGGCGAACTACATGTGTTGCAGATAGAGAGGAATGACGTGCAGCATGTAGAACACCCGCTAACTCACTTCTAGTGGAATGAGCCGACAATTAGTTGTGGTGCATTGTATATTGTTCTGCATAATTTACATCAGCTATTTGGGTTAATACAAACTGCGGGCTGCTCCACATTTTGTACAATGGGTGCGTGGTAGCAAGCCATTGTGTGTACGTAAAAACTCCCAGGACTGATTCGCACGGTGTTCAAGAATATGTATTCGCGCGAAAGAAACATAAAAATTTGCTAGAACAGAAGCGGTTATTTACCGTTACGACATTCTCCTGCAATTGATATTGCGTTTCGTGCATTGCAGTTGTGTGTAAAAATTTAATGCATACTAATAACCGCAAGACTATCGTTGAGATTTTTTATAGCGGAATTCTTACGGTCTCACTTCACTTCAAAAATGCTTTTGTCATTGTACTTGGATATTCTTATATAGACATCTCTCAGAATTATCCACTAACCACTCAATATATAATATCAAAGTTATTTATTACCTGAATAACTCATAATGATTATAAGAAATATATTTACCAGCAAGAAATTATTTTAATACTCTGGAGCTGAAGTATGTGGTGCTACAACGAAAGAACGATCTGTGATCTTTTAATCTTTTCAGTTTTCATACCGATATGTAAAAGTGTTAGAAAAGTGATTAGTTACGGAATTTTTAGTTGAATTTTAAATCTCAGACACCAAGTCGAAAAACTGTACTTTTCAAAATCATGATGAGCTCTCGCAAATTAAAAAAGAAGATTTTCATTTATCTATTTTGAAAAGCCAATAAAAGTAATGAACAGAGGCAGTCAAAATCGAAAACAAAAAAACGCAAAAAAAGCGAATAACTAATTTTAAGCATAGCTTTTGTTCTTAGATACTCAACATAACGGGTATATTATCCATCTATATTCTATAGTGACTGACAGAATCACAAAATATAAATAAATAAGAATTATGAGAAGTCATTGCAACATTTTTATTATGCAAATCTAGCCGGATTTCTGACGCACCCTTCTATGCGCCTGTGTATCGAACCAATTGGATTATCAGCCGCATAACCTCATCTTGAGTTATAGAAACGTAGCAAGCTGCATGGCCCTTTGAAGTTTAGGTGTATAACAGGCAATATATAATGATAACATCAAAGAGGTCCATGAGATCTAGAGTAGCCCTTGCATTATGATCGCATCCGATTGTAATTGTCATCATATCCACTTGTTTTCTGTTTAAATCTCTATACTATTGATGAGCAATTTGTCGTGTTGCTGAAACCGACTCCCTAGAGCCAAAAAATGCAGGAACTGGTCTTCACGACTTGCGATGCGCCGCTGGAATCCAGTGCCTCTTGCTCGTTGATGTCTTTCTTTTTTCTTCATGTTCTGAAAACATTTCGGTAATCCTTCTCGACGATATTGGAGATTCACGATAACTGATGAAAGGGGACACAACTCCGAATGGGAAGTATGATGTCTGCTTCTACGTGCATTAGACGAGAGAGTCATCCGAAATTTGTTACAAAAAATATCCGACTGCCCTAAATTGTCTACGTTTTTATATGTCCCTTTGAACAACTCATCTTTATTTACAATTATTCGTTTTATTTTTAGGTGAATTATTTTATATGTCAGTCAGTAAATTTATCAAGTTATTTATTACAGGCCTGCGCATATTTGCTAGGTAATGCGAGTTTAATCTGTTGATGATTGGTCATCAATAGATTGAGCTCATGTAAAGGCGGGTGGTGACAGTATGCATATACAAGTAATCATTTTTCTTAGATACCTACACTATATTTTTGTCTAGCTCGTAGTGGAATTATGAGTATAATGATTTTAAGAATGAACTGAGCATTATTCATATTTCATGTATGTTTATAATGTAATGCTTCATTATATAACGTCAGTGTCCCAAAGTAATGAACGGCATAAATTATTGGTTAGTTTTAACTAATTAGTTTATTACCTACTCTAAAATTTTATTTACGCCCCTTTTTTGCCACTACCCACGTTTAATAAGACTAGTTGAGCAGCCATTCAAAACGCATCATGAAAATACAAATTTATTACGTACGTATTAAAGACACATTTGATGCAGGTGTGAACAGGTAACTCTTTACTACTAGATCCCAGTTTTTAGACGGCGCTCAATAAATTAGCCGAATTAGGGACCTCCACTAAAAGAGTAATGGTGAAGTAACACTATGCAGAGGTTCCTCTTTCATCTGCGAGGAACTTCCAGCCACAGTCACAGCAGTGTTACTGCCCCTTGCACCAGGTCGTGAACGGGCAATCGCCAAAACTTATATTACATTTCTTCAAAAATAGATGTTACTTCCGCCACCCTAAAAGTACTCATTAATTAGTCTCGCGCTGGCCACCCCTACAAATCAATAGTAATGAGCAGTACAGATAGTAGTCAATAAATACCTCTCACATACATACTCATTTCTACCATAACGTGGACACACCATTGGCGGTCCAACACTTAGCATTTGAGGCAGAGCAAATCACTCTTGCTAACCTCTAGCAGCCTCTGTGCCGGATAGGTCCTTTTCCCAGCTCTTGCTTCTTTCATATTTGCTCGGGCCTGTCTGGTTTCTTTACATTCGGACATGCCACTTCTAGTTCAAAATAATGGTAGATTTTCTTATTTTCGTTCTCCCATTGATCGTACCGCGAAGTACGTGAAAAAAGAATCAATCGATCAAACTGCATTGATCGGATCACGACGAAACTTAGTATGGTAGTAGCTCATGACCCACTGGCCTACGGTGTGCAGCCTCCCGCTTCAAAAGTTACAGGACATCAAAGTTGCTGCAGATCGCCATGCTTTTTGCAGATCGCCGTGCACTAACGTCATTAGATTGGAACTACGTTTTCAGATGTTTCCGATCTCCCATTGATCGAGCTGGAGTCGATCATGGGAGAACGCTTTTTTCGTTGTAGACGTTTCCACTGGTTCTCTAGGTAAATACTTGTAAAGAAAAGTGAACGGATGTGTTATGAACGTACGTATAAGTGGGGCACTATAGCTTGCGTTTCTGGTAAATTAATTTTGAAACGCACTATATGCGGGTATACTTTTACTGTTAATGAAGTTCCAGAGTTTATTTAACTCATAAACATTGCATCTGAGTAACGTAATGAGTATATTCTCTTGCATAAACTTTTATTGTTGTAAGAGGGATAAGGGCCAACTAAAGCAGATTTCTCCGAAGCTTCTCTTTCATCGGTCAAGTATTGGGTAAATGTTTTCAAAATCTGCTTAATCAGAATTTAACTTTGACTTTTGCTAAAATTTAGTAGGTGTCAGTGTGACTGCGTTTCTGTCGCAATAAAACCTTTTACTGTTGATCCAACTCAGTTTTTTTAGTCTATAACGCCATGCTTTAATTTTTTATGAATTTTGAATTATTTGATACATATTGCAATATTCTTGGTATTTATTCGATAGATATCTGTCGGTTTTATCATAAACATTATTTAAAATACTGGGTTTCCTGGTTTGGGTTTAATAAAAGTGCTGAGTTTGTTCAAAATTGATTTAATATTTGGTAAACAGTTAAAAAAAGTTGTGTATATGCCATAAATAGAAACAGCGTTGTTAATAATAACTGACAATAAATAATTTGTCAAACTGTCCATGCATAAGAATCGTTACTTCGCTGTATAATATTAATATGGATATGTATTAAAGCGGTACAGAATATATGCATCAGCATACGGTAGGCACTTCTTAGTGAATAGCGCAGACCGTGCAGTTTTTTTCGGCATAAATTCGTGCTTGTACGATTTTTATACCGCCAGCTTTTATCAGTTTTTTTCCATTATTCGCGCACGTACATTCAACTCATTCTAATTATCTGCATAATACTTGTACTTTATGCGCCTAACAATTTTTGTGTGCATTGTAATGTAAAAATTTCCGCCTAGCACGATAGTCAAAAAATTTGCATATTTATGAGCGGTCCTTTTAATTGCATTAAAACTGGGTTAATTAGTCAAGAGGTGTGTTCTGGTGCGATGTAAAAACCCCCCGATAAAAACCGCCGATAAGAAAATACTGGAAAATGTAGCGCGGTGCGAAGGAAGTTCAAACGTTTTTAAGATTACAAGAGCACAGTGCTTAATTTGGCTCTGGGATATGCCGCTTGCATTGTTAATCTGTTTATGTTTTGTTAAAGAGCCTTGTTTGCTTAATTTTACCCCAGACTACTATGAAAGATGTAAAACGAGTTTTCGTTTATTATTGTTAGCGTGTTCGTGTGTGATGACTTCACGATTTCCCTCAGCGGCTGCTGGATCCCGGTAGTTATTGCGGGGAGTGGCGCGTTTACACGAATGATGAAGTAGAATTACCTACATTCAACTGAAAAATTTAAACTAACTAAATTTTTAAACCAAGCCCACGTTTCGATAGACTTAAATACATGTGATTCTACATGGTGTGATTATTTAACCTGTATTTCATTTAAAGCGCATTTAAAATTTGTAATAAGCATTTTGTGCTTGATTGTGTTACTTAAAAAGTCGAATAAGAAATTTAATTGTATACCTATTTCTAAAAACCTGAATAAACAAATAGTAAACAGCAGTGTTTGTACAAGTGCTTCAGGTAGCAGACATATTAGTATTATAAAAATTAAAAATTCAAATTCTGTAGGTACTTAATTAGTATAAAGCTGCTGTAGGTTATACGTTATGCATTTTGACGTAGGTACTAAATCTTCCACACCACAATTAATTTGAATCCACTTATCTTCAAAACGGTTTTAAAAGTGTTAGCTCTACCATATCTCTTCCGATTGTATATCTTTTATTTTGGTTTTAAAGTTATTGCTGCATCCCTTTAGCGCCTAGAGCCATCGCTTCAAAAATTTAAAAAACAACCTAAGTCGAGTTACGCCCATTTTGAAGCTGCTTTCATTATCTCTGGAATCATGTTTTTTTTATTTGAACGACTTGTTTTGATAATAAAAAAATTGTTTAAGGTTTATTGCACAGTTTTCCATCCCAAACACTCGTACAAATGGAATGGATGGGCTGAGAAATGTTATCATATTTGGGCTTTACAGTATCTAGTTGCTTCCTTGTTAATTGATATAGAATACCTACCAAAAGTAAAAATAAAACGAATCATTTTTAAAGTGGTTTATGTACAGAACAAAGAACCGTAAAACTGCTGTGAAAGTAATACGTGTGTAAATGTGACTGCTAAACCATTTAAGCAAAATGTGTGGAACAGCAACTCAGTCGTCAGTATGTGGCTAGTTCAGTTGTGTAATTTGAGGAGACGGGCTCTGTTACACACAAACACATGACCGTGAGCGCCCTATCCGAAATGATCCCGTCGAAGAAGCTGTTCTTGGTCATATTTTGATGGATAACAGGCAAGAATCTGACGTCTCACAAAGTAGTGTTCATCGAATTAAAAAAAAGACATTAGTTTCACCGTACAATATAAAGCTTTTTCAAGAATTAAAGGAGACGACGCGGACCTTTACAGTTTTGCGAAAATTTTACCGAGCGTTTGAGTAATGACGCAGGTTTACTTTACAATATTTCTTTCTCTGATAAAAGTGCATTTATGTTAAATGGCGAAGTGAACAGGCATAATTGTCGTTATTGAAGTAAAACCAACCCACGCATTTTTAATGAAAGTCACGTCCACACGCGTCAAAAAACGTTTTAGTCTGCCATTCTGGACGACCGCATTATCAAGCCATTTTTAAAGGCAATTGTACTAGTGTTACTTATTTACAGTTGTTAGAAGACCTTGTTGACCTTTTAGTCACTTAATCATTGGAAGAAGACGTAAACCTTCAAGAAGRCCAACTTTTTTCAACAGGGTGGAGCGCCTCCCCATTATCATGTACATGCTCATTTTCCCAGGCAATAGATAGGCTTGGGTTGTCCCATCCAATCCCAGCTACGTCTCCCGATTTAACCCTTTTTTTTCCTAAACAATATAAATGTATTTTCATAACTTGCTTCCTTTCACAATAATCTTGTGCGCTAATTGCGCAGACCGTAAAAGAAACTATAATATGAGTACAACTAAACTGCAGTTACCCATTATGCTATAAGAAATACAAGAAGAAATATAAATTAATTACCATTGCGAAAGTAAAATGTCGATAACAAACAACTGCGATATACTTTTATAACTGTAAAAATTATTGCAATCCTGTAGAACGTAGATGTGGTTGGAGTTGTGAGATGAAGAAAGACCTTATCTACCCCGAAATTTTCATTAAAGTAGTTCTAATCTTACTGATTCATAATATTTTGTTCTATCTGCAGTAAAATTTATAATTTATTCACACCTGAAAGTTTTATGTCCCACAAATTTACATATCAGTAATACTGGATGTTATAATAACTTCTGTATTTGATTCACAAAATTAAGTAAGTGACCAAAGTAACAAAATCAATTTGGAATATACAAATGAGTTAACCTTTTTATTATTTTTGAATGCTATGATACCAAACATTGACAGACACTCAATAGAGATGTATTATTCTGTATATAGCTATTGAGTCAATTGATGTTTACAACAGAATTAGTACATCAGCTTGACTTTGGCTAACTTACGTAGCAGTATTTTTAATGAAACGAATAAGTAAGAAATGTTTAGGAATGGGGACAGATAAAGGAGTACCTACTTCATACGACATTTTTTAATATTTGGAAATGATAATGAAAATGTTACGTGCATGTTGCGCAAATTATTGCATGATTGCAGAAGTGGGGTTTAAAATTGAATAAAAATAAGCCTCTATACCTTTACGTAGTCACCTTTAGACATACATCTAGAAAATAAAATCAGAAAATTTTGCTACGAATAAATTAACAGGTAGCCGAATAACACAGAACGCTAAAAACGAGTGAAGCAAGGAAAAAACAGTAATACAAAAGATAAATAGTATAATATGGTCGATTACAATAGAAGTACAGATAAAAAAAAACATTTATTTAAGTATTGTACAACCTATACATAAGAAATCGACACATGGCGGCTTATATAAAAAACAACGCTAGCTACGGAAGGAAGGCCATGTCTATATAGTGTCCAAACTGCAACATATACTAAATGAAACAATTAAAGAGATAACAGATATGCACGGCACTATAATCAATAGAACAAACAATGACCACTTATTCAGTACGATTGATATTGAGAATGGACATAAAAAGGCGGCTACGGCCACTGGACTCTTTCCTGGGCTGTTTATGTATATTAACCGACCGTAACACCGCTAGATGAGCTGATGGTGATTTTCACCAAATTCCCCCAAAGTGCAGTGTAAAACGATTGTGTTGTAGCTACAATTATTTTGTACGTTAAGATAAAATACAGAAAGAATTGCTAGATACTAGATATCACGTAATTTCATTGCATTCAAGATATCCGTTCAGTTTGAAACTGAAGTTGATGGCTTCCGCGGGAGGTGCGGCGGACAATACATCCGCATGGACAGTGCACATTTAGGACAAGTTTCAAACGACCCATTGTTTTGAATTAAATTGAACTTCCTTTAGCGCGTGCTGGCAGTTGATTTCCCACAGAAGCTCTATACATAGCCCATTTTAATTACTGCCTCACAGACGACATGCAACGACAAGCTGCGAAACTCAGTGGACAAAACGTAAACAATTTCACATTAATATAGTTTATTTACGACACATCGAAATAGATACGACGCAATATGAAATGCTTGGAAACTTAAAATGTCTCATATTACGTTTATTTGCAATTTCTGATTACATTACTGCCTAACATTAGCATGTAACACAAATATCTTGTCTGCAAGAACGCTAGTCGCGAATTTTTAACAGTGGATTCATGAGAGTAAACAATAAGCAGCAGCATCTACAACGATAGATGGGGAACAGAGAACTACCTCAAAATTTGATGATGGTGTGTATATACATACATGCATAGAGAATCGGGCTATTTATTTTTAACTTTAACATAATTATGTAGATTTATTGGAAAATTATACAAAAACTAAAAGTAAGCGACATACAAGTTCTTAAGAAAAAACGAAAAATAATTAATATATTTTATGTTTTAAATACATGGTACATCAAATCAGGTACCATTTATTACTTACGTATAGCCCCATGCTAAAGTTCAGTAGTTGACTTAAGAGTATCAGTTCTCAGCAGTCAGTACAGCACATTTTTTTCTTCACCATCATTGTTATATTATTCAATACCTAAACCCCGAGCTCCAGAGTCACACAATTGTAGAGTATAATATACATTGTAGAGTATAATATACAAGCATCAGTTTCATAGACATGTCAAATGTTAGACGATTTCTGATAGGTACGTCAATTAAAGTCCACGAAGGGACTATTTCTAGTTGAGCCGATAAGGCTGATATAGATAAAAGTTTTATTGCAAGCTTCACCCATATTGGATAGCTTACTTCAGCCATTCGCCAAAATACTAAAAATTTCAACACTTTTTTTCTCCTGAAGTATTCGATGCCTTATTCTCTGTTTAAATTATGAAGGTATTTATTTATTTTTGCCTTATGTTATTTGGACAATTTTTCCACTGCATAACTTGGATGTAAATAAAACGCCGCTTGTGTATAATCATTTAATGCCATTTTCATGCCTGTATAATGGAATAATGGTATTCGTTTTTATTTGTTCAACAGCATCAGCATGTTGCGCTTTGACAAGAGTTAATTAATTGGCAAATGAGATTGAATATTTCAATGTTTTGTTATACTTACTCAATGAATACTTCATCGTAGAGAAAAGCTGCGGACTTATTTTTTTTATAATGATTTATTTTTTAATACCGTCGTCTTTGCCTGTGCCATCCCCTTCTGCAGCAACTAGCTTCATGAACACCACCGTGTCTTGCAGGGTAATTTTATGATATGCATCAAAACGTAGACAATTATTATTAACTCCGTGTGTATGCCCATCGTTGGTTCTAAGGGACCACTTCATTCCGACGAGGGCGATTCAAGACGACTGGTTTACCTGTGCAAGACTTAATTGGTGCAGACAGCGAGCTAAGCGAAACCGTGATGACAGTATTATTATTGGCTTTAGCGACAATCTAGATTCTGTCTTTGTATAAATGATGGTCTAATAATTGTAAAAAAAGCGACGTGGTGGAAGACGAAATCCTTAATTTTGGTCGGGAAAGCACATCACCGTTAACATGGGTGGATTTTGCTCACTATGGCAAAAGATCAACATGGCCGCCCGGTGTTATATTCGCGAAGTAGTGGAAGTACAGGTTGAGCAAATAAGAGAGGTGGCCGGTTATATCTCATAAACTAGTAGCCCTAGAGCTTTGAGGTAAAGTAAAAGTGGCCAAGAGAAATTGCTGGAAAATATTTTCGAGTTTGTAAAGTGACCGCTAGAGGGCGCTGTGGTACCTCCAAATTACAAAATTAATGTTTGTGTCATTTTTAGCCTAATAAATGTTTGCGGTATTCCACATATTAAGATTGTTTGGACTGAAATGTACCATTTTTGTTTAGAACATTTGTTTGTTAAATGCCAAATAAAGGAGTAGGGGGTGGGAGAATATTAATATAGAAAATCGCTAATATCTCAGGTTTGGCTTGACCGATTTCAACCGACCAGGTCTCGTTTTCAAAAGCTTATGTGCCTTTATAAAAAGCAATTTTAAGTGTCAGAACATTAATTGTGTGTTGGCCGCCCCAAGAGGGCGTTTTCTGAAGTTACTACCTAAATATCAATTTTTCTCGAAATTTTTAAATGCAAAGTTATAAGGCTGTTTACTTTATTAAATGAACAATTGAATATAGACTAAAATGGTGAAAACTAAAATGGTGAAAACCGCACCATTTAAAAAATTGGAGAAAAATCGATATTTAGGTAGTAATTTCAGAAAACGCCCTCTTGCGGTCAACACACAAACTGTGTTCTGACACTGAAAATTGCTTTTTATAAAAGCATATAAGCTCTTGAAAATGACACCTCGTTGGTTGAAATCGGTCAAGCCAAACCCAAAATATTAGCGGTTTTCTATATTAATATTCACCGGCCCCCACTCCTTCATTTGACATTTAAAAATAAAATGTTCTAAACAAAAATGGTAGATTTTAGTCCAAACAATCTTAAAATGTTTAATACTGCAGACAAAAGAAATTAGGCAAAAAATGACACAAACATTTATTTTGTAATTTGGAGGTACCACAGCGCCCTCTAACAGTCACTTTACAAACTCGAAAATATTTTCCAGCAATTTCTCTTGGCCACCTTACTTAAGAAATTTTTTACCTCAAAGCTCTAGGGCTACTGGTTTATGAGATATGACCGGCCACCTCTCTTATTTGCTCATCCTGTTTCCCTACCTCAAGATTATCTAATCCACTTGCTCATCATGACAATACACGACCACATATAGACAGTGTTGCTTTGATCTGTTTTGAACGAACTAATGTCAGTTTGTTTGTCTTACCCACTAAGATCATCCGATCTTCTACACATCGAATACTCTCGGGCATTAGGGGTAGAATAATCGAAAATTTACCTCATGATTGTGATGCTAATAATTATTAAAATACACGTCTGTGCTACACTGTCTGCACCGCATCCAACTAAACAAGAATGGMCAGTGTTGATAAATTTTGTGGAATGAGTTACAGCGCCATCTGTGAATGTTGTATGTGAACTACTTTAATGAAACGACCGGCAGGTGTAGCTGATAAATTAGAAACTCCAAGTTATACAAAAGTCATTTATTTTGACGTTTATTTGTTGTCTTAATTTTAAAACCTGGTATCTACTTTACCCACTAKTTTACAGGAAATTAAGACAACAATCTTTTTAATTTATGTAAGCATGTCTAGCTTAACTTTTTTTTATATTACGCTGACTTTGTACGCAATTGTGTACTTCATAAAAAGTTAAGTCAGAAAGGTTTACTTTAAATAATAACTAATAGGGTTGTTTTCTTCGTTCCGTGTAAAATAGTGGCAAGGGAAATGCGAGGTTTTAAAAAACTGCAAATTATTTGAATTGTTGTAAATGTAATTATTAGAAATAGGATTCAAAAATCTTGCACCATAGTTTATTATTTATAGTGTGGAACTACTCTTCTATTTAGTTCATTTTGCTCTGGGGCTTAAAAGCAATTAGCTAGAAAGTATTCTCCACATGCCACAAATGATACTCGAATGGATGTAAGGCTGCGAGACTGCACGTCCAAATTGTTTGTCCGTTTTACATATTCTTCACACATGGCATCTTCTCTTGGGAAGTGGTGAAATGTGATATTTGAGTTTGCTAAATATTTATTACTAAAATGCATGTCTATGCTGTGCTGTCTACACCTCAACCAACTGCAGATAGTACTATTTCGCTGTCATTACAGCTCGTCAGTGCAATTTAGGTCTAGTGTAGACAACACGGCATAGAACTGGTTTTGCTTATATACCAAAGCAATGGTATGATGAAAGTAAGAATTTAGGATGGCAATGCCATCTGTCAGCATTACACTGACATGATGACAAAGCCACCTATCTGCCTTAACGGGAACTACTTCCTAAAGGAAGTGACCTGTAGCCTGACAAATTGGCATGCAACTGCATACTTCAATTTGACAGCAGGCCCCCACGGCACTTTTTGCTGACGGGCAAGAACCAACATACATTAAAATGCATGTCTATGCAGCTTCGCTTACGATATTAAATAATATTAATGTTAAATAATATTAATATTAAATAATACCAGGTAGTTCCATGCTATACTAGTTTTAAATGAATCATTAAAACATAATGTCGCCGAAATGGCCAGAAACTTACTTAATCCCTTTCTGAAATAAATGATTCAACTGTTCGCGAATTGCTTTGCACCAGGTTGTTTATGTCCCACACCTATATAATTAATTAGAGACCATTAAAGGGTGGTATTTATGCACGAGGATGTAATGGGGATGCTTTTTAGGTCACATCTATGACATAGGGCATGTTTGGTGCGTAATTCTCGAATGGAAGCTAAGCATCATCAATCACTGCCGATGTTAATGAACATGTGTTATTGATATCGAGTACTAATCTCTGCCATAGCATTGTCGTCCTCGCGAGTTAGGAGGGATGACGGATAAAAAAACCGTAATGAAATTCGAAAACGTCACTTGCAACACACATAAGAGACGACGACTGACAGTCTAATTCATTAATGGCTCCCATTATTCCGCTAGTATTGACGGCTGAGCGTTGTATAAATGTTATGTCAGGAAATTCATCCCGGTAGGACCATTATATGCGAACACAATGCCAACGGAAATTGTTATATAGGTGACTTTGAGCTGAATAAACACCGTCAGCTTCGATTATAAAATTCTAATTAAGTAAATGCATTTTCCTTGTTGCTTTCCTACATTTTAGATGCGCTTTGGGGATAGTTCTACGAGTAGAAAAATGGACGGGGGAATGTGGCAGCTAGGAAAATAAACTTTCTGGCGTTGCGTTGGAGGATATGGCACGAAAATCAATATTCACAAATTATATTTTCTGTAGCTTAAAATCTTTTCACACTAAAAGTGCTTGCATTAAGACTACGATGCAATTTTATACCATGCAGGAACGACGGCACTGTAAAAGCTAAAGAAAGGACTAGCGGAGTAAAAGCATAATGCAACTTATTCAGTAAAGGGTAATGCTAGTACTATTATTACAGTTTTCAGTTTTTTTAGCAACTGTAAATCGATTATCTATATATCTGACCAACAGCACTATTACCAACATATATGCATTCGATGATATCAGCACGAGTTTGTTCAAATTCATGAATTCAGAGTTTTTCAGGATCACTTACTTTTACTAAGGTGATGCAGAAAGTGATGTGTGGTTTGGGTGGAACTCGTCAAGCAAATTCAGCTCTTACACTTAATATAAAACCATCCAAATCCAAAATATAGTGTTATTTGGCTAATGTTCATTGCGCCATGAGATGCGTTCTAATCTACAATATCTCCATATAAAATCATACTGTTTAGATGATAAATAGAAGGGATTGAATTAGATGTTAAATTAAAAGCTTTGAAATTTTGCCTTCATCCACAATAGTTATTTACATTTGTACAGTCTTCCACTACGCAGTAACAATATTGACAATGTTATAAAATATTTTCCGGTTTCGCTTTTGCGACATTATAAATAAGTAAGTCACGTTATAGTTTATCGTTACAAGTGAATGAGAGTATTATGTATGTATGTGAGTGGCGTTCACCTATGCTGTGAAAACGAAGTGTAAATACTAATAAGTTCATGGGCGTGCATAAATACACAGAAAGCATCCTTCTTAAACACAGGTGTTTTAATTGTTTCTTTTAAAAATCAAAACTTAGTATATTTGATATTTATTTATCCACACTAAAACGGTTTTTGTAAACTTTACACTTTGCATACTTACAATCTTATACAATTTCTTTTCCTTCCATAATCGTACTACGGTCTGCTTCTTGCTGCCTTATCATTATACTAAAACGTGAAGAACGTGGAACGCAAAATACAACAAAAAAGCCMCTATTATTTTAGGTTACTCTCTATTTACGAGCTGTTMGCTTTAACATATTAGTGTCCGCACKCACGCAATGACTCATTTTATTCGTGCCATGGAAACRCAAAGGAARTTATGCATCATAGTGGTGTTGCTGGAAACTTCCCGCTGCTTCCWCAGTTCTGCAGGTCGCCCTAGATAATGCCGTAGCGTAATAACATGACGAAAGAGAAGTTTTACGGTCAGTGTTAGAAAATGTGCCAGCTGCATTGCGGTTTGCGGTTTGAAAGTGATACAAAGTAAAGTCTACCTGTTCGCAAAGTTTGGTGGCCGGCGGAACAGTGTTTTGCGTCGTTCGATAGTTGCTAAATATATTATGTAGTTGACATATTGCAAGGGTATTTAAGAATAGATGTTTCAAAAAGTTTTACGTATGTAGTTCTACCTAGTTACCTCACTACAATGAAGTCTAGTATACCTGATACATATTCAGTTACTATTAGTGTAGTATGTGGTCTCGTGTAAGGCTGGGCAATGTATCAATACTTACACAAGGTATCGATACCTTTGGCGGTATCGATATCACATTCAAAAGTATCGAAGTATCGAAAGTATTCAAAAGTATCGAAATATCGAAAGTATTCAAAAGTATGGAAGTCCAAAAGTATTAAAAAGTATCGAAAGTATTCAAAATTATCTCAAGTATCGAAAGTATTCAAAAGTATCGAAGTCCAAAAGTATCGAAGTATCGATAGTATTCAAAATTATATGAAGTACTGAAGATAAATATATTGAAAATATCGAAGCATTGATCTGGCCTGGGCAGAGTACTGATACTTACTCAAAGTATCGTTACCTCTGCCGGTATCGATACCACTTTGTCGTGGTATTCAAGTATTAAAAGTATTCAAAGGTATTGATAGTATCAAATGTGTTGAAAATCGAGAATTGCAACAATGCAAAGTTGGAAAAGTACGTATCAAAAAAATAGAAGCGTCCAAAATATTGACAGCATCAAATATATTGAAGATATCGAATATTGATACTTGTCTAATGTTATCGCCTAGCCCTATTCGATACTTTTGATACTTTAGGTACTTCGATACCTTCGATACTTCGATACTTTGCTACTTTTGATACTTCGATACTTTCGATACTTTTGATACTTCCGATACTTCGATACTATTAAGTATTATCGATACTGCACCGGTATCGAATATCGATAGCTGTGTAATGGTATTGCTCAGCCCTAGTCTCGTGCTGTCATCTATTAATACAAAGTCGTCCTATGTAAAATGCGAAAGTGAGCCGACATATACTTGAAGAGCATATTCCACATGTATTTGTCCGCTAAAAGTACAATTTTCAGTAAGCAGGACAGCGGTATGTACTTCCGTGAATATGACCGTCCCCACCATCACAGAACCATCATTAACGAAGCGGTGCCGGTGCAGCAAAACATCATTACACACTCTTTGTCGACTATCATGTGACTGAATAAAAACGTGATATACCAGTAAACAAAATAATTTTACTCCATAACTGAAGATTCTAATGTGCATCAAACCACAAAAATAGTGCATCTTTGGTGGGCTATGTAATAGGAATAAAACTACTATCTGTATGTCAACTCCTAATCCTCCACTGACTTATTTCAATCTTATACACTGTTGGAAAACGATGTATAATGCAACTGTTGCCTCGGTGTGTTGAGTGTAAGAGCTCGACTATCAACTACAGTTGTCCTCCTTTTTCTTAACCTTATCTTCATCTAAGATACTTATTTGAGCAACATCTGCAGATTATTATGGCGTTGTTTCTTAAAATCTCAGTTGAGCCTACTTGTACTTCAACAAAAATAAATAATGCAAAATGATCATAATCCACTGCTGTCAGTTGATGTCCGCACGTAGAGGTATATTGTTAAAACAATTTACACATAAAAGTTTAAAAAAATATCTATAATGCATTAGTGTGTTTTGTCGAAAGCAGTAAAAAGTTAAATTGTTAACATTTGTACTATGGCTGGATTGCGTTAGCAGTTGTGAGCCAGCTGCTTTTATGCAAATCAATGCCACCGAAGTTGATGCAACGTTTAGGCATTTGGACACTGTGGTAATTTCTATCCGTAAAGTTGCTAAATGGGCAATGTATTTATTTTGCTGTACGAAAATTGCATCTTATAATCTTTCAGCTACATGTAGAAAATACATGACCCAATTGCTCGGGCAAGCTCCACTATAATATAACTATTTATTTCACCTTTTAAAAAATATATTTTTTCAATGCCTCCAAATTTAACTACCAGTCTGTAATGTTTTATATATACTTTCTTTGAATGGAGTTCGAAGCTAAACTAAACTGACAAAATATTTGCACTTTTCCAATACAGTACTACAGTGAATGACAACTAGTTTCAAGTGCTATCAGCCTAAAATATTTCAATCTTTAAGTTTAAGTGAATAATGCTACCGAGAAAAGCTATAACTTGTGATAGTTTTAGAGTTTAAGGCGCAGCAGCCGACACTGTAAATAAATTTTCTTCAGATTGTACACCTTGGGATTAACAAAATTTATAGATTCAGCATTATCATTGTTGTAAAAATGTGGCAGCTGTTGGTTMCTAACTTCTTAAWATTGTTTTGAACAAATTAMGCATAGCGTGTCTAAAATAAAGGGATAAGTACGTCATATACACTCCCGGCTAACAATAGTGGCTAAATTACACCCTTGAATAATATGTGCTCAAGCTGTACTGTCATCTTGTCAATGCTTTTTGAGCAGTAGGATCAATTTTAAAATAGTTATGATTTAATACTAATTAAAGATTTGGTATATCATATTTTTTTACAAGTGGTTAACGACTTCCTACCTTTATTGTAATAATAACGCAATAGTTGGACTGTTTTACAACTAATTTATTTTTGACTTGACGGCCGTTTAGGTTTATTAGCCTATCTTTAGGAATACAATAAGACAAAATGGCAGTCGAGTCGAAGATAAATTAATTGTAATTAATTGTTGTGTTATTATTACAATAGTTCATAATATTTTACCAAGTGCCAAGCGAGAACTGAATTCAACGTATTTCTATTTTTAGTTTTAAACAAACATGCTTTTGTTGTTTCTATAATTTACAAATAACTGATGAAGTATGCAGCGCTTAATATTTTCCCCGAAACAAACTAGTTTCGTCGTTGTGGAAGCCATCGTAAGGAGCGCATCAGCAATGGTCCACGTTTCCTTTACGACACTTGCTTCTTAAATGGATCGACATTTTACTTAAATGGTATAATTAATCGGCTTAAATGCAGATAATGGAGCGATGTTAACAGCAATTGATGCGGGAAGTACACACCTAGAGATAAAATAATTAATGTGTGGGTTAAGATATTAATCTTTTGGTTTATCACATGTTTATATAAATAAAGAACGTATAGCTGACAACACTGCCTTCTACCTCCAAGATGTAAACAATAAATATGGCGCACACATCATCGTGAAATGCAGTGGATTAGAGCAAAGCGCGTGATATGTGACTGGTCGGGGCTGTGCCATCTGACGTCACACTCGTAAAATCCCAATCTTTAATAATTTTTTTCTGCCTTAACATACATCACACAGAAAGACGGAAAAATACGGGTTGCTTTATTTTCGATGTAGATTAATATTCCGAATTAGAAGAAATTGGGTGAATTGTAGTATTGCTTATGTAATATAAAAATTGAGCATGTATAAATAGCAATAGTACAATAATAATATAAAAGTGAAACGCAGGTTTGGCCGTAAAATTTAATGTTTCCGAAAATTAAGCGATCGTTGACGAATATTGTTGGATGTGTCGAAGCAAACTCTTCGATCAGCTGCTCCGATGGAATGCTTCAGTAATCCGCAGAATGTTCGCTATGCGTTTCTTTATGGAAGCGGGGTTATCTGCGGGGTTGTGTGCTCGCCCGGCCTCACCGCGCCAAGGAAAATTTATTCTACAGCCCCATTATTTATTTACATCAGCGTGTAAGGGATGTTTCCCACGACGAACTCGAGCAGCCGATACATCACGCATCGAGGACGTCGCCGTGCCGGTTCGGACCAGTCTCCGAKGCATTACAGTTTTATCAGCAGGACGGAATGTCAAATTTGCTCGGCAGTTTTCTAGTTTTGCTGTCTTATACACCCAAATAAAATATGTATTAAAACAAGCGCTTGTCGTTTTTACAGTCGCGTTTTACGTTTTACGACTGACTCCATCGATTGCGGTTCATTCCGCTTTATATTCATCGTACGAATGAAAGGGTTTTTATTTGTGCAATGAAAAAGCTATTCGTATGTGGACCCTTTGAAGTTTTATTACTAAGGATGTTTGATCATTATCTAGCCATCAACTTTTGAATATGGGGCAGTTTTCATTATCGTCTTTAAATATTTATTCAGGATTTGCGGTGAACGTAACAAAAAACATCAAATATAAAGAAAATCTCATTTCTCCTCCTCAAAAAAGGAAGTGTTTCAAATTTTTAAGCCGTTTGTTATTTTATATTTCAACCGTAGTAATATAGTTAAATAACAACACGTCGCTGTTGTACGACAGCTTAATAGCATCTCTAACATCTATGTACCCGCAATGACATGCCAAGTTTCCTTTTTTAACATCCTCCATTGGCGAAGAACAGCACCCTATACGGTTACTGCAAGTTAACACTGGGCCATTCTTGACTTTGAGTCTTCTTCGGGTCACCAAATTACTTAATCATTGGTATTGATATACAGATTGTTTCACGGATGACAATGAACCTGGTGACACGATCGAAAATGTAACCTAAAATACATTTACTGAGGTAACATGGATATTTGTTTTTCTTCTTAAAAAACGTGGTAGACGGATAGCTGTAACAATTTGTAAACTTTGACGTAAACTTCGATTGTTTGTAGATTATTTGAAAAGAACGAAGAACGACCTTTTAACAAGTATTAATTCCTGGAGTGACCGATATACAAGCATCACGTATCTTATTTTCTAAATGCAATGTTAATTCGTAATTTATAATCTTGTTCTTTTACTATTCCCAATAGAAAAAGTCCAGAGGTAATCTTCAAATGCACTGTAGGTACCAGATGTTCAGCTGAAAAAGTCAGCAAATTATTTACGATAATGTTAATGAATGAGGATGATGCGAAAAGGGATGTAATACAATATGTTAATGTTATGTATTTATCGAAGTTCGATTGCCACTTCATTAAATGTTTACATGTTAATCCCTTGAGGACAAGTTTTGTTCATTGCAGTCCTTTTTATGGATAAAACATTTCTAAATGTGTAATGTTGAAAATAAGCTTTCAGCCGAGCAGTGTAAAGTACAATTTTTTATATTAGGTATGGGTCTTTCTCAAAACTAAGGTGATCATTAGCTCAGTTTGATCATTTATAAACGATAGCTACCTATTTTGAAAGTGTTTTCGAAAAAATGGATTATAAAGGGCGTTTGCATCTAAGTACTCTTGTTTTTGTGAAGTGAGACGTTAAAATGTTATGCCAGATTCATAATTCATATTTTAAGGTTTCATTATTATTATTGATTGCAGCCTGCCCGAAAAATTCTGCTAAACTAGATGGCCATTTAGTTAAAACTGGAAGGATGTTTATTCTGGAAGGGGATGTTTCTGACGTAATACCATCCGTTTTTTAATAACTGACGTAACAGGATAACAGGAGTCCAAATTTAATCACTATCTGCATGTCGTAATAGATTGAATGAACAAACGCATTGAAATGCAATAGTGTCATAATTTCCGTAATGAAAATAGACTATTTCACGTCATCGTGAATAGCCAGAATAGCACAATCGACCCTGGTTTGAATTAACGCTTTCACATCACTACTAAATTAGAAACGTGCGCTGGTGCATTTATTTGTTCTCGAATTCAAAATGAAAAGCTCTAAACAGAGGAGGGATATTCGTTTAATCGAACCAATTTCGCCATTATGCTGTTGCTAATGGGAAAGCTGCATGTCATACCAACCGGGGATACAGGGGCTCAAACCTTCGGGCCAAAGGATTGGTTTTGATCCTGACAGCCAGTATCAGACATGCCCATGAGCTACATCTGTTTACAAGGATTTCGATGTCAATTTATTTGCAAGTAAAACTGGGGTTTGACGAGAGGGCTTGTTATCTTGGAAAGTACCAGCATAAACTGTCGGTGACAACGACGTGCTTTAAATTATGATGTAAAATTAAAATGTGGTTAGTTTGTAGCGGAGGTCTAGATTACTTTTTAAAATTGTTTTCTTTATAGCCACTTTTTTCAATATATTGTAATATAAAGCTGCGAAATTACTAATGTATGTATTAAATATAAATAATTGTATGTTACACAGAGACATGCCTGTGTTATGTTTAAAATATAATGTGCTCGTCTGTTGGTTCAGAATTTTAAATAACTCTAAAGTTGCTAAAAATACTGATTTAAATTGCGAAGACACCTCCAATTCGTCAGTACCATCGAAATTAGATATTTGATAAAACTTATACATAATATGATAGTTCAAGCATAGTTAATTTGTCATTATCGACCAAATGTATGTTGCTGTAGCGATAGGGCTCTTGTTATGAAGCCAGTTTAGCACGAATTACTATTATAATACTGCATTCACTTAACCTACAAAATTTTGTCTGTTTACGATTACCTACTTATTATCTAATACGCTGTATAATGAGTCGCCTATCATTTGAAACCTTTATTGAAATACAATTAACCGTTTTGCTATCATTTGTTAGCTTTCTATCACGTAAATGGTATGCACTTAWACTAATGAATTACTAATTGCGTTGTCTTATAATGTACGTTGTACACAACGATGTCGGACAAAAGTGCACTGTTGGTACATGCGAAATATTTAGATAATAAATAGCTATAAATCATAGTGCCTTTAGCTAGGAATTCGTCAATATATTCTAAAAATATTCTAAAAGCTAACACACCCCAATATAATTATCTGTATATTACTCTGAAGGTAAATGGTTTTAACATGTCACAGATATGGTTTTCAGGAAACTTGATTGTACTATTACCTGAACTATACTAATTACTTTTTTTAGWATATAGWGTTCATAAAATACTATTAAGACGTTTAACACKGATGGCAACTGAATAGGTCCAGACATGTTACGATGGTAAAAGAAACACATCGTTGATAACGTAGCTTTCAAATTCTTGCAAATGCAACAATGCGTCATAGAATTTGAATTGAATAGATTTTGTCAGTGAATAAAACCGTAGCTGTGAGTTTCTAGAATTATCAATTTTTACAAGTAAGGGAGCTATGACTGAATATAGATTTTTGAAAATAGTATATAAAAAAGCTAGTTTCAATAAGGCGCCTTTTTTAGCCTTTTTTATTTCCTTATTATATGAACTTAATGCTATTCTAAAGAGGTTGCTATTCAAACAGTAGGTATTATTATTACTATACATATACAGGGTGTTATCTTTAGCCGATTCTGCGTTGTTTAAAAGTAACAAATACTTATTGCACTAAATCATTCAAGCTATGAATACCAAAGATTACGTCCGTACTTGTTTCATGGTTAGTATTTCAGGGTATAATGGATATTCAACTATAGCTATAGGTATGCAGATCCTTTTCGCTGGTAACGTACCCCTTTTTTTGCTCGTTTTTATTGAATAAGTAAAACTAAACATTCCGTCTCCTCTAGTTAATAAATATATCACCTGAAAAGGACAAGTTTAAAAAAGAATTTTCAGCCATTAAACAGTTAGCCATTAAAATAGCTGCAACACAAAGCTTATGGTTCGAATACATAAAATACAATATAAAGCTGCAATACAATAAAATGCTGTACAATGCTAACATACATGATAAAGAACGTATTTTCACTGTATCGGAGGTATTATTGATTGTGTTAAAAATATGTTAAACTGCTAAACAGATTCTGAATAAAAGCAGTAGAGGTTAAAGTGTAATTCGGATGGTCTTCTAGTATCATTACGTGACCTAGTGAAGACTATAAACAAAATGCAATAAACGTTTAACTGTAATAACATATAAATTTTTGCAGTAGTGAGAAATAGGTAATATTTGTCTGTAAGGAATTCACTAGAACTGCAGCAGTAATGGCCTAGTGGCGTTTGCTTTCAAGCCGAACAACATAGGTAGTCAGCTATTTGGCAGGCATTGTCTAATTCCGAGCTTTATTGTCCGTCTGACAAAGCGGTAACAATAAGGGAAAGTCCTTGTGTTTTTACATCGTTTTCCTTAGAAGACGCCATTTGTCGTTGGGTTTTAATCTTACCCGGCCGTAATTCGCGGAAGAATAGCCACGTAATATTTTTTAATAATCCTTTTTCAGAACATCGCTTACTTCTATTAGGAGCTCTGCTTCTGAAAATGATTCTTTGTGCCAGGCCGAGCCGCCTTTGTTCGTTCGCGTTTTCACTTAGTTGTGGATACATTCGTCCTTTAGTACACGTTTGTAGTAATTTCGAAAGGAGTCCTTTGGTGCCTTTAATCAGAAGTAGCGATTCGCCTGCGTAGGGGGTATTTTTATTTGGACTCGGCTCTGGTTCCGTATTATCAAGTTACATTTTGGTCACTTGAACGTTTATTTATTGCCTATCTGTGTGCATTGGGTTACCACGCTTGTCATAGTATCAGCGTCTTTTGCGTAAGATTTAAAAAAAGGTAATATTTCTTTTAAAATCTACTAGCCTTGAATCGTCGTCATTATTCGTTGCACTTTTGAATACTTTATCTACCAATTTTTCTTACAAGCCTAAGCAAAATTAAGTTTTTCCATCATAATTTAAATGAGGAAAGTGTCCATTTACCTCCCTCATCTGTCAAAATTACAATAAAAATAAATATAAAGCCATTTATCTTTAGAAAACTGTTACTACAATTATTATAACTATTAGAAGTAGTGACATTTCCAGTACAATAATTAAGGTTTCTAAACGAATAGTAATATTTTGAAGATGTATGTAGAGTGTTAACGCACAAAAATTCATTAGACCTAATTTGATTAGTATTCAGTATTGGTAGAAGATGAGCTTTCATTATTGATAATTTGATTAATAATGAGACGCTTCTTTGTTTCTGATTCCTCCAGGTATCATTCTGCAAGTGTGGTCGATCGCCAACCTTCGTGCCGTTTTAACGTTAGAATATCTTCACCTGCATCCACTAATAACGAAGCAGAATTATGCTGGAAGTAATGTCCCGTGTACATTTCTGGATTTGGCAACCCTTACGTACTTGGCTATTTTGCATGGTATTTGCGCCAAACAGGTTGACTTTTGAATTTTTCTTTTAGTTAATGCAGGAAAAATCCATTATGGTTTGTTTCTGCTGGTTGCAGTGACACATATTTTAATTCATTAATATTCACTCCACTAATTGTTTGATTTGTCACAATAAATCTCCGTTGTTGTTAGGTTTGTGTATCAGGAATCTTCAAAATTATATGTCACCTCTATCTGAAACGTCATCAACTATTATCTTTGTTAACACCTCACTACGGCATGCGCCATGTATTCCAGTTATGAAACCGATCTATAAATTGATAAATCTAATTAGTAATAAATTTTAAATTTAAATTCATCTGTAAATACACTTCGCTGAGGGCTTCCGAAAAAAGCGGKTTATACCATTTCCTCGAAAAGTACTTGTTTTTTGGGGCTGTAACCAACATTTTACCGCTTTAAGAAAGCAATGATTTTGTTTGATAGCCAGCGTAGAACGCAGCTTCGAATATTTTGACCGATGACTTGATAATTTTAAACCTTCGGATCTATTGGCGAAATATGCCATCGCTGGACCGTCCATTGTTTAAAAGCAGAATATTCCTTTTCGAGATGGCTACTTCTAATACATCTTCCGAGATGTCGCTGTTATACTTTCGTTAATATTAGGAGACAATCTTTCCGGTAAACCGTCACAGATAAAATTATAAAATCTTATTTATTTTTATTATTGTGTTTCTAGATTTATTTAACGTATATTAAGAATAACTATTTATACTTTTCAACTTTTTTTGTGAGTTGTAGGGAAAATTGTATGTATTACAGTGAATCTTAATGGTTAATAAACTTCCACTGCGGTAGGAAAAGACCCACTTTCTTCCGTTTTAATCCAAATAAGTATTACCTAACTGTTTCATTCGATACTTGATACTCCCATTATCACTCATTAGTCCAGATGCCCCCACCTCCCTTCTCCTAGTAGAATTGTAATATTGCTGGTTTTTTTCAGTACCCTTGAATTTGCACACTCCTAGCTTTAATAATACAGTGAAATCTTCCTTGAGCGGACACCCACGGGACCGTAGCCAACTGGTCTACTGAAGGGAGATGTCCATTCAAAAGAGATGTAGGTAGAACTTGTAGAAATAGCATACATTTATTAATGTTTGAAATCCAATAATAAATAAACTGTATAATATACATGAACATATTAATTTATTCTTGTGAAAGAAATTAAAAAGATGTTGTTTGTCTAGTTTGCCTTTGAAATATTATTTCTTGAAAATGAAGCTTTAAATCCGAAATGAGCTTTATTAAAGCTTTAACACCACCACAAAATTTTGTTTGAACTTGTGTCAGGCAAATTTTGAGGTTCTTCGTCTTTGACAAAGATTACAGGTGTAATCGAAACGTCAGACTATTAACTTTTTGTCAGTGTTTTCAAGAGACAGCGATCTATCCTACAAMATATTATCTTATAGTTGCTTTGAAATTTTCATACTCGGAGTCTTCTCCTACTTCTTTTGCTTTGGCTTTTATTAATGGACCTTAGTAAGATTTTAACGTTATGCCCAAAAATCAGCTTCTTGCAGTTATTGCTTACCTAACACTAGAATGCACTCGTTCCTAGCCAATACGAAAAAATTGTAGCCCTATCTATTGTTCAACTCTTCTTAAGAAAGCTGCATTTTTCATTAAAGTTCGAATTGGAATACCACTTGTTTGTTAACTTCTCACTATTTTTTATGATATTAGCCGCTTGCGTTTTGCCTATTCCAAAACGATTTGCCAAATTGCGAATACTAGGTTTTTCTTTTTTATACACATCCATTACTTCAATTTTCTGTTAAGTGTTAGGACGTTCCGTTTTTGTAACATAGTGACTGTAAACAAGGTAAATTTATCGCTAATAATGATAGACCATAGATTGCACACCGTACACATCTGCTAACAATAACAATAACGATACGCAATACAATACAATAGAGATGTCCCTAAATACCGGGTACCAGTACGAGACTATACATGTTACATATCGCCTCTGTACGCACAAGAGAGCTTTTACCTGCGTATATATTCCAATTTTTTGTGTCCGCGTCCTTTTAAGGGAGCGTCCGTCTAAGAGAGATGTTAATATATGGTATGTGAGTCTTATAGAACTAAATCGGTACTATGAAAAATTGTCTATCTAAGGGAGATGTCCGCCTATTAGAGCTGTCTGCTAAAGGAGATTTCACTGTACGTGTCATTATTGTTATTTAGCTAGCGTAATGTTCATTTCTGCCTTACATAGTTGATGTGCTAATGACAGAACTATTTTATTTAGCTATTTTTCAGAAAGTAACAAAAATGGTTTAGTGTTAAAAATCACTTGGAGATTTCTTGATTTATAGTATGAGGGCATCCCCTAAAATTGATAAAGGTTGTTCAAACCTGTAAATGATGATTTTTCATACTGCTATCTAATGGAAAATTCAAATGCTTTTTATTCATATCTAAAATATTCTTTATCCACACCTCGTTCAATGTTGAGGGAGTCTAATTTACAGTCTTTTGACTAGACGGCCGATAACGTGCCGCTGGCATTTCGTGTGCGTACGAACTCCATGGAGTGTGATTATCGTCAAAAATATTCTACAATATTAAAATGTTTCGGTACATGGGCGACCCAGAATATATATTTTTTCCACCGGCGTCACGCAATTGCGAATACCCCGACCGTTTTTACATCGTCGCAGGGATGTAAAAATATCCCGCCCAGTTAACGTGAATTAAGAGTCGCTGCCTCAAAAGTCCATCGCTACTGCATGATCCGCAATAAAATTAATCTGTTGACGACTGGCCCACAAATATATAACTGGAATAACATCCGCCGAGCAGCTGGAAATTGGATCTAAATATCTCTTACTAATACCCAATGGAAGATAGTTTAGCGTTGGTTTTATGCGAGTAATGCATAATTTTTGGGCAGTTGAAAGCACTATGTTTTTTTTATTTTTATTTTAGAAGAGAAAAACTCATTCTTTGTAAGTAGATGTGTGATAACGATACCCAAAACCAAATTGTATCTGATGAAAACATAAAGGACTGGCACTTTCAGCTGCGTCAATTCTTGCACGCAAGACCTCAAAATCTTCTCTCTTACTCATGTACGCCTTTTTATACCTTTTAGAGATGTACTTGTTTAATTTGAAAAAAAGTGTACGGAATCAATGTGTGAGCTCTCTATCGAGTTTTTTAAACGTCATCTTTTGAATATTTGGAGCAAATATTGGCTAGTACTACCTACCTCTTTTGCTGTAATGCGTCCTTCTGAAACTGGACAGAATGATGTTTCTTGTTCAACTTTTTATACCTCCAGAGATTAAATACCTAAGTTTTTTACCTGTGCCACTTGATTTTTGCGATTCAGTGTACCTACATTAGTTTGGATCACCCTTCATATTCTTTTAGCATTGTTAACGTGTTATATATGCAAAACACATCACCTTGTATCTATGATGTATGGGGGATATAGTTTTTGCTTTTCGTTTACTTGTATAAAATACGAAGCAGGTTATTGGTTAAAACACGTCCTTGCAAATTCACTCTTCTGTCCTGGCATAGTTTACGACTACATTAGAAACACCATGTTCTCAAGGCAGAGACATGCTTTTAGGGAACCCGGTATTCACATATCATAACAGCGTATTCATACAGTTAAATCAACAATTATGACTTAAGGATAAATAACTGATTTTTTGACATCGTCTATCAAGATACATGTTTCTTATTTGATCGCGTGAGATTTTGGGATAAGCCTTTAAGTGATAAGACCTGTCTCACCTTAAGCAATGTTGACCCCAGACTATCGGCAGTAACTATTATATTGCCAGTTAAACAAATACCTCATCGACATACACACGACCCAGGGCCCGACATGCCTTGGGCGTTTAGAAGAAACTGAAAGTGCCGATCCTGTTGGGTTGGAAATAACAAGCTGACCTAGAGAAATTGAACACGTACCCCACCTGGAGACTGCTTAACCTCATGATAGGTACTAATTTCCTAAGCGTCAAGAACTGGGAGATACAATAGGTTACGAATGGCCGCGGTGCGGTGACATATATGAGCACTCTCCATACACAAAATAATAACTGGAACTGTGATGCGACAAAAATGATCTTACTAAAAACTACTATTGGCTATGCTATAAGTGGTTGTCAGTTATTAACCCTTTCTGCGGGACAGAGTTATAGACGCATTTATAAAACAACTGTGACTATCTCATACCCTTCCTTTTTTAACTATTTGCCACCCGTATAATTTGCATCTGTTTGTTTAAAATATTCCAAATGTGAAATGTCATCAATGCCGCTATATCGAAAAAATACGTGTTTTCTTTATGGTCCTAGACATACATGTTTAAATTAGTTCCATTTAGCATAAATACAGCATGTTCTCCTTTTTCAAGACCGAAAGGTTCTGACCTTAAGCAGTTGGTTACTTGTTACATCGACGAATTATTAATTATCTATCAAGTTTTCCGCCAGCATTTACAGAATTTTACATTAGCGTTGAAGGAACATTTTGCACCTGACATTACTTTTCTGAAATTTTTAATGATCGGGAGGTATAGCAAAATTCCTTTTAACTCGGTCCATTCTTGACTTTTTCAAGCCACAACCTTCCAAGCAGCTGTAAGCTTTTATCGGTTTTTGCAATTATCGTCGGCCCATTTTGCTAGTGTGTAAACTAAGACTATTAAAAAACTGGTCTAAATGGATCTTCTGGAGGGACGATAAGGCTTTTCGAACAACTGAAATCTTATTTGATCTATGTGTTTCTCTTCTCCTATCCATTAACCGGTGCTCCTTCTATCTTTCAGGTAGCTACTAGTTATGTTGCTCAGCATTTCCAGAAGGTAGATAGAAAAGGTTTGCTAGCTTCTGTGGGTTGACTTTTATTAGATCTGGAACGTACGTTATCATTCCAGAACGTGAAACTTAATAGGCATGCTTTTTGCAGTATTATCGGATCAACGCGCTTACATCTACATATATTTACAGAGCTGTAGGTTGTTATCGCCCTGGATAACAAGGTTCTACAATAATACGATATCCAAATAAAATATATAAATGGGAAATCAAGTACCTTAGGGACGTTTTTGAGTAAGCATTTTTCTGGATTTTATAGATTAAGCGGTTGTTTCGATTTAAAGGAACAAACATACTGTCATCAAAACTTTGTTTTCGAAAGATTTTGCATACCAGAGTCGTCAGCTTATGGCTAAAAGGTATAAAAATCATATTTTTTTTCATCCACAGTCTAATCGTATAGAAAAGTAAATTATTTCGAACATGTAATCCACCAATTTGATAGATATGGTGGAGTGTGGAGTATGGAAAGGGATGTTTCGTCTTTTATTCAAACATCGGCTAATAATGCAGAAAATTTTAAATTGCTACGTTCAGTATTTTTGGCAATGTAATTAATAAAATATTATGCTGAAAGACGCCATAAACACAAGAAATACCGAGAAGTAGAAGTAAAACATCTCGTCTTAGAAGACAAATCACAAGTTATCAGCGATCACAGCAGAAATTGGGAAAGTGGTGTTATTGCTTGATTGTCCTTGAGTAAAGAAGGTTGGGTTAAATATTAACCTTTTGTTCTGGAAAACCGAGAGTATAGAACTAGAAAGGAAACTTACGTTCATCATAAAATTGGGACAATTGGTGTAAATGTTAGGTATTACAAAACAAGTAAATCAAGCGACCAACTGGTAACGGTTTCACGGATTTGAATAAACAATCTATTAACAGCATCGATCACTAGCTTTTGTACTACATCAGTCTGTCAGGCCTGTTGCAGGTGAATATGTACTGATTGCTTGTATCTGACTATAATAATTGGCTTCAGAGGTTGATATTGATTGTAACTTGAAGTGCCGAGAAAAAATAAAAGACTTTTCTAAGTATTTGTGATATCTGACGAAATGAAACCCTGATAACAACTATGAAAATAAGCAAGTTTTGATGTCCACTTGTCTATTTATTCTACTGATCGCTAAATCGCTAGACAGCAAATGAACTCATAATGAACGATGAATTATTTCTAGTAAAACGTAAAAAGGTATGTGTCGCTGTGTTACCCCTTCAGAGTGTTAAGGTACCTATATAATGTAGTGGACTGTCATTTTGTATTTTACTTGGTGTAAAAATATTACGGTTGCGAGTACGGTATGCAATATGGACTACTAAGTAGACGTCTTGTAAAATAACTCCAAATATGAGATATGCTACAGACTTCGCCTCTATTGCTCCCTTTGCCTGGACGGTGGAATACATTTAGAAAKTTATAATTCAGTCCTGGGAATAGTGAGAATGACACGTAAATTATTACATGCACCGKCAGTATATGGGAAATGCCACGTCCATTTATTAAAGTAAATGGACCAACTTCCCTGCCTGGGGGGCAGTTAAATTTCGAAAGCCCATCGTTGCGCATGGAATMTATGCTTAATATTAACCGACGTCAGCTGTTCTTTGCACTAATCATTCTGTTTTTGTTTCAGGTGAGTTGCGTACCTWATGGAGTGGCCTGCGMGRAAAACCGTATGTATGCCGCTGTAATATACTTAGGAGCAAGATGGAATCGTTTTTATTACATTCGGTTATACAAGGGGTGACATTTTCTTTAGTTCGCTTATAATCATAATGTATTTTTAACACAAACTCTTAGTCAGTGTAGTTATACTTATCACACATTTGTACGTATTTTTTGATGACAGTATCCATTTGGAGGTAAATCGCTTAGCAGATTTAGAATACCATTGGAATATGGAAGTCAAAACGAAGTCCATCTTAGGTATTTCATAAAAAAATTGTTTTGAAAGCGGTTGATTTGATGAAGTTCAGTTCAATATCCGTGCGTGATATAATTAATAGCATTGCATAGATATATAATGAGTTTTTCTTCATATTGCGAAAAGTACAACCTTACGACAATAAACTTCGGAAATATATACTCAGAGGAGCTCTGAAATTATCAGCATTATTTTTAATGAGTTTGTGGAAGCAATCAAAGCCTACTCGACTAGTTCCCGTGGGATTCAGGTTAAACTCTGGTTAGAGATTAGTACTGTTTCTGTTTTAACATCTATGCCTTTTCATGCAAATTTTATTTCGCCAAAGTGCACGCATTTTGTCCATAAATAGTAACATACAGCACGTTCGTTATATTTTACATTTACGTTTGTACCTTAGAATTTTGTTTGTCGTTGCTATATATTGGTTTATACTTTAGGGTTTCTATAAACGATTCATGCACACGGGCGCTTATAGAAATTATAGATTTAATTAGTTTGAAGCCTCTCAGGATACTGGACATAACTATTGCTTTGACGTATACTTACTTGTCATCTGGAGATTTTTGAATTATTTGATATATTTAAATATGGGAACACGCGTGAGTGTGTGTATTTTCAATAGTAGTGTCTGCGTAGTGTTTTGTGGGATAATCAACTTTAAGGTTGCAGATAGCTCTCATTTCGTAACTGTGGGGTAACATGATTTCGTATAACTTTTAGGTTATGTATCGTATTTGTGAGGTAATGGCTACAGTTACAAGCTTACTAGCCTGTTAAATAATTGTACTATGATGGACTAAATGATGTTTTTACGCTGCCGAAATAGTAAAATTCACAAACTAAGTGATAGTAAGGTTAGCTGCACTACACAAAGCTTCCATAGTGCAAGGGTGTAGACTGTAGAGGTTACCACAAGCTTACTATATAATTATTGTTATTTCTTGCCTTTGAAAAAAATAAAACCGTAAATTGTTGGAAATTCTTCATAAAGCCATCAATTTCGTGACTATAGCTTGATCTGCAACCTTTAGTACATTTATATCGTGCTTATTAATGAGCGATTACCGTGCCTATTATAGCTTGGCAGCAGTTACAAAAAGGCGGCTCAAAGAATTCAGAAATCAACGCCGCCCGCGTTGCATGGATCATTTTTATTTATTTTTATTATGTTACTAAGATTTACAAAGTAGCTACGTTCAATCTACAATGAGTGGTAGTTTTGATATTGAAGAAAAAATCGGAATGAAACACTATTTATCGTTTACCTCAAAAAAATTCAACTTTAGGAAAACTATCCCGCCTTCCACTGAATTTTTGTTCTTCTTTCTGTGGGGTACCTGGAACAAGCTACTTTTTAATTTTGAAATACAACAGTTTGACATAATTAAAAATATTTACTCATCAGTAACACATAACACAACAAAACTCCATAGGAAGTCACCCGTAATTGTATAGTTAAAACGTAAATATATGGGGTACGCTTTTGTGTCCTGAGCGAAAATTACCATTTTTTTCTCGAAGTCTTAGCGTAATCGTTGCGACACTCTTGAAAAAATCCACAATTTCTAAAAAAATATGATTCCTCCAGCTTCTCAATTCGGAACTACCTCTTGGACAGGATGTTAGCTGGCGTAGCCTATAACCTCGCAGTGACGAGCTGACTTGCTGATTGCTCATCTCAGAACTACTTAATTATTTTTTTATATTACTTGAGCTGAAGTCCAAGCATGCTCAAGTCTGGGAAGACAACTATTTCTATGTCGGATACATTAACTTTATCATTATTAAAAAGCTAGGTCTCCAATAAAAAAATCCATGGTAGCTGTATCTTCGATACATCTGAGGAGGTAATTAATTTTGTTTCACTGGTTTTATTTTAGTCGAACTTTTCCAATTAGCTCAAACGCTCATTCAACAGTCGGCATTGCAGATCTCTGTTATTACCAACCGTACCAACCTACGACGTAGTTCTTAAAGTCACCGCTAGATAACTTTTTACCGACTTCCACAAAATGACTTCCAATCTTCCAAAGTACGGCGGCGTCGTAATAAGACGTGTCTACGTCAAAAATAAAACGGTTTTAACTCTTTATTTTGCAATCGTCAAGTTCAACATTCAACATTCAGCTTTTGTAACAGCGTCGCTATGATACGTTCCAGACATAAAGGATTATCATTAGTGATTATGCGAGTATTTTTGAGAATATTTTCAAATCTGCCTCCACGCCAGACTGCTAATCACCATTGTTACGCAAACACTGTTTTAAGGTCTTTACTGATGTGATCGGCAACACTCACTACCGTTGCCTTTGATATTAGTATCTCTCTTTAATCCTTAATTATATCTTTTCACTTTGGGTCTTCTCCTGTAACAGAATTCTACAATTTTACTCTAACATTGTTAAAAGGAATTGAGATAATACGATGAGGACTGAGGATGGTGAACTTGGAACACATAATTTTGTGTCAGTGTAGTTCTAAGTGAACCTTTATTTAGCTGCCTTTACGGTAATTATTTAAAATTGTTTCGAAAGTCTCCATTATCTTTAGTAGTACATACAATTAATACTTTATTCTAGAAGTTTTTAAATATATTTTGGCCAGATTACCAAGAACTGAGTAATTTTTACTGTTATTGTTAATTGAAACAGAGCAGTTTTATCAATGAAGATACTAGGGTAGACACAAGCCACGAGAATTACCATCAAATTAGTATAATAACTAGTAATACCTAGATCGTTATGGTTGCATTTTTATTGAGCTTTATCTGTCCTTTACTTTCATTGTGCAAATTTAAACAATCCTTGTTACATGCACTGAGTGTGTTATAGATTTACTGACTTCTTGTCAACAACTCCTATAACGTTTTTAACATAGGTTCACAGCGTTGAGCTACGATCATGATTACGTCATACATAATGTCAGCGTCTGTGACGAACAAGTGCAATGAGCTCACCCAATAGGCAATATTTTAAATGAAAAAAGTTACGAGCTGTACGGACGAATGATTCAGGTGAACGCGGGGAATTCGATATTGGATTCCAGAAAAACAGAAGCACGCTTCGTCTCAATTGCTCTATTTTTGCAGGACAGTAACCTTCCAGCTAACGTGCGCACAACTGGTTAATATAGTGTTGATGACACGTGTGCATTTTTTCTCGGTGTAACAATGATAACCAGTATTTTAGGTATTTTTATTCTAAATTGCAGTTTTTTGAAAAGAAAAGGTAAAGAATGGGCTCTAGAGTACATTAAACATTTTCCTACTGCTGAGCTTAATAACATAAATGAGGAGTTGATTGTTGCATTTTACAAAATCATAATCGCATTTATCTTTTATCGGCGCGCACTGCCGCCGTACACTGGATCTTTCGGAGCTGATATTATACTTGGCTGACTTGCCACTTTAAACTCATTAATCATCCATCTTTTTTGCATTTGTATAGGAAGCTCCTCCGCATTTGCAGTTTTAGTATATCTAGTTCGTGAACAAAATCGCATTTCATGCTCGCATTTGTTCTTTATCATGACGTTATTTTTCTGTAGTTAATATCTGCCACTTATGAATAGTGCAAGGAGCTTCTTCAGATTTGAGAATAAACTGAAATCAGAAGTAGCCAAATGCTTGTGGTACCAGTTGAATTGTCCCATTGTGATATAGAGTATTGTCGAGATGAAACTAAATTTTCTGTTTTTCCAAATCCAGCCGTTTTTTCAGAAGTAATCGTTGGTGCTCTTGTAGGAGGTTCGATAATATTTTTCATCGATATTCTTCACTTTGGGATTTACTCCATAAGAAGAATACTATTCAATTAATTAATTGTACCGTAGCGTACCGTAGGAATTTTTGCCGCTTTCGGATATACTGCTGGGTGGGCTATATCCACACTAGGTTGAAAGGATGGCATGATTGCTGCTAATGGGCTCCCACATAGCGCATGTTACGGGAAGTTGAAGAATGGAATGGGGATAGTACACCTAACCAGATATTTCTATTTTTGATAGCGGATTAGCTCGGCTGCATTATTCCTTCTCTGCGGATTAACTGCTGTCTGCTTTTTTAAACAGATTTAGAACCTCTTCTGTTCTCGTTTTTTCTTCCTGCTCTGCATGAGCTTGCTTGCCCTTCAGTGCTTTCTTCAAGTTGCAATGTTATCGTGTCCTCTTTTAACATATGCACTGTTCTTTTCTTGTATAGCCTTTATCCTGTTCCCGCTATGATTTTTCCCATCCCCAAACTCCACATTCTTCCAGTCCGTTTAGGAGAGTTGCAATTTTGTTAGCCTTTTCCATTAAATTGTATTTTGGTTGTAGTACCTCTAAACTTTCAATGATTTGTCTAATGTGACTCACAACGTTTTTGGTGTGATTTTTGTGTGATAATCGCCTCATATATTTGGTAAGCCAGTGCGCTTAAAAGTTACCGTTTTCAGGTATTCTTTTGCACCACAATTGTCTGATTTCTTGTATACGCCGTTTTAAGCATCTTCTCTTTCCCTATCATGTTTTCTTTTGATTGCGCTGAGTTTGTGTTTCAAAACAGTGGATCTTAAATCACTGGTGGTCCCTTAAAATACTCGACGTGGTCCGCGAAGTCATCATAATTAGGCTTGAACGCATTTTACCTGTACGGAACATCCATTTCTTGCAGAAAGCAATGTTATGTTTGATCATTGTTAGGCCAAGCCCCATCCAACGAGTCATCAACGAACCCGATATGTTGGGCCATTCTCGAGCTATGAGTGTGATAGGCATCAGACATCAGACAAGGAAAATGTACTAAAAATAGTATTTTAGATACAATTAGTTAGTTTTTTTATTATGAATCAAAAACATGGAAAGTTTGCTGGTGACGTGCGTTGTGATCTTTTAGTCATTCACAAGGACTCACTGAAAATAGGGACTTGTTTTGCCTGTCCATGTATTAAATGACAACGAATCAATTTACAAATAATATAATACCATTGGTTTCAAGTAATTTTATCCGTGTTTTATTTATAGAACAATCTTATACCTTACATTACTGCCAAACAGTTGGTGGTCCATATATAGTTAAGTAAAGAAAGACAAATTTTCCATTTTACTAGATATGGAGTTTAAGGAATGATAATACTTTTAATATACCTACACTAATGATAAAATCCAGATGATAACGAAGGCAAAAGGAAAATAGCTTTACGAACAACAATTTATTACAATCTTAATAAATATTGAACAATAATACATAAGTTAATTACAGTTTCAGGGTGTTATGTAGCTAATTTCGAGTATAGTGGTTATCAGTCTAAATCGTATGTAACGTACAGTGGTGTAACCCAAGGGTTAAATCTCGACCGCTTCTCTTTATATATGGGTGATATGTTATTGCGCTTCCAATGTCATGTTTTTGCATATGCTGATGATTTGAAGATAGTAAAGACTATTTCATGTGGGGCAGACTGCGAATCGTTACAAAACGAACTAGGTAATTTTGCTGAACTGTGTGTAAAAAACAAACTACTTATAAGTGAAGCAACATGTAAACTGTTGAGATTCTCAAGAATATCATCTATTGTAAATTATGTTTATAAGTTAAACGGCACGATCATTGATAGTGTGACACAATTTACTGATCTCGGTGTGGTAATAGATTCCGGCCTATCATTTGTCCCCCATATTAATTACATATGTATACACAGGGCTAAGATGTTAGGTTTTATTATTAGGAACACTAAAGGTTTCAAACATATAGAATCGTTAAAAATGTTATTCTATGCGTACGTTCGTTCTAAGCATGAATACTGCTCAATCGTATGAGATCCTTCTTAGAATATTCACATGTGTGTGGAACGAATTCAGCGTAGATTCAGTAAATTTCTATATAAAATTAAACCTGGGATCTATGCTGAAAAGCTCCATCAAAATGCTGATCTGTTAAGTGAAATGAATTTAAATTCACTGAACTAAAGTTCTAAAGAAGAGTGTTGGCAAGTAACATTTTCTTATATAAATTACTGCGTGGAATTACAGATTGCATTGATTTTTTTTAAAGAATAGGTTTCTATATTCCTCGGCAGAACAGTCTAAGCAACATTACAATTAATATTAAAGTTTGCCGTACGAACCAGCATTATTTATCGCCGCTCAATGATGTGTCGTAATTACGACACAATAACGGTCGGAGTGGACGTTTTTAGATGGGATATGCGACATTTTATAAAAGTGTAGGAGGCTGATAGCCATCTGTTGCAATTTTTGCCTCTTTGTTCTTTCTAAGGTCGTATCTGTGATCACTTTTTGAAGGATGCACTAGTACTTATTTAAGCTATTTGTGTGTTACATTAACCTAATGTGTCTTGTAATGTGATGTTATGCTATACTTACTTTTTCTTGTGTACTTGTTTATCCTTTTTAGACTTTTGATCTGTTATAGATAAATATATTATTATTATTATTAATTATTATTACTTACACGATACTTTTCACAGCATGTAATTATCTGGAATCGAGAGAGATTCAAGATGTTGTTGGTTGAATTAAGCTGAGATATTATTCAAATAACATGTGGTGAGCTTATATTGCAAACCACTTCAGTAAGCGTGTCAAACTAATATGGTAACGACGTTGTACCCTACGTTATGCAATCTCCAGTTGCTGTGAACCATACTGGTGTCCTATCTCCCAAGTGGCCGAAACGGCCCTTGCTGTCTGCACATGATTACGTGTTGCAGCCCCAGCATGTCTGCATGCATATTTATCATTTCATTACACTCATTTGTGTTGGTCCAAATCTGAAGCCGCGTGCATTTCTTTTCATGTTCATGGTTAATGCAGCTTTCTTTAAGTAACCTTCTTCCTTTTGTTTAAATGTTACATTTAATAGTAGCATCAAATAATCTAGGTGTGAGTTCGCATTATTCCATGCACGTTCTTGTTGCTGTTTAAATTCTATTTCATTATACCGTCTGGCACTGTTTCATATTATACATCAACTGAATGACTAATTCACATGTATCTGAGGTTATTCCGACGAGACGTAAAAAGAAAGAAGTTTTTAGTAGAAGTGTGCGTCATCAGCTGGATCTGATTTCACTTCAATGAAAGGAAATACAAACTGGGTTCAGCGTAACTGTACAGCTTCGGGTTCATTAGGTGAAAAGTGAGATACTCGTCGTTAGCATCGAAAAGAACTATCGCGTTTCAGTTATTAGCAACTTCGCGCATTGTATAGGAAGCTTGAGATTGGAAAATTATGAAAATATCGCAACCAGCTTTATATCCGGTGTTATTAATAATCCATCGAGATTTTATTTGCATGCTGTCACGTCGGTCGAAGTTTTATAAAGACGGAGGTATGTGAGTAATAAATACTTATCTGAATAAGTAGTTCCATCATAATTACAGGTTACGAGCTACCTGGATATAGTAAAGGCTCCATTTCCTTGCAGTGGAATAAGAAACTTTGTCGTGTAATGGACTCTTGCGGAAATAATTTTATATCAGAACGCTGTCAAACCGTACCCATTTCGCATTTCCGCGTAATAACGTATTCTCTTGAATATGTAAGTTATCGTGTGCCTAGAATGCACGTTAAATTTCATGTTCCGTTATATTGACCGTGCGACGTAATATACAACTATGAGGTTAGATCTGGATCAGCCCGGCTCGAGTGGTCCCCAAAGAGTTGGAGGTTTATGCTCTATATATACCTACGTATCACTTTGTATAAAACTTATAATTCAAAACGTTTCTTCAGTTCAGTTAGTGGCAAGTACTAAACCAAATAAATCGGCTATAACTCAAAAAGAGCACCCATGTGGGGTATACCTGTAGTATGCGTTATGTATGAGATTTACCAACAGTGGTAGTACTTTAAGTAATGCTTCGTAGAGTATTATTTGTAGTCTATGTGCTTGACAATGCCCAGACAGAATTGAAGAGCATAATTTCAAAACTCAATTTTTCGAAATAATGAGAGCGAAAGAAAACTGCTTTACTGCAGCAAATGTTAAATTGCGCAATTTCGTAAGCGTTTTAAACAAAGCTTTATTGACGATGATAATTATGATAATAATAATTAATAATAATAATAATAAAGTTTATTTCGAACAGATTGTTCAAACCTCATTACAGGAAACAGTAAAATGTGTAACACAAATACCTGCATTCAGTAGTCATAAAATATAAATGAATCCAAATATAAACAATAGTAAAACTAAACGGATTTAGCAACCCAACAGCCAATTCCCATGCAGAATCATGGGTCCATGGCGGATAAGATGCTTTGTTTTTAACTTATAAATAATACTCTTCAATAAAATGCATATCTATGCTGTGCTGTCTACACCTCAACCAACTGCAGATAGATCTATTTCGCTGTCATTACAGCTCATTGGTGCAGTTTAGGTCTAGTGTAGACAGCACGGCATAGAACTGGTTTTGCTTATATACCAAAGCAATAATATGATGTAAGAAAGAATTTAGGATGGCAATGCCATCTGTCAGCATTACACTGACATGATGACAAACCACCTTGTTGCCTTAACGGGTACTACTTCCTAAAGGAAGTGACCTGTAGCCTGACAGATTGGCTTTGTCATCATGTCAGTGTAATGCTGACAGATGACATTGCCATCCTAAATTCTTAAATACTCTTCAATTGTTTATCCGTAGGTGCCTTTAAGATTAATTATTGGTTTTTAAGTTATTGTTGCAAGTGACAAGTAACTAAGTAAAAAAAGATATATTTTACAACGCTTGAATATGTTCGACAAGTTGGTTACTTAAACCTAAACTACTCCAGCAATCATTTTCAAATATCCAGTAGCTAGTAAACTTACACAAAATCTTTTTACTTCTGTCGATTGGAAGACACGTTTTTTACGGTACTAAAAACTGACAACCCCCAGGTTGCGCTGGACCAAATTTCACATTAGAAATAAAACTTATGCAGTAGAGGTAAAACTAATTTCCTTAACTCCATTAATCCTGCAATCCTTTTTCGGAATAACCTACAGAATAAAGAACAAATAAAGCCGCCGACAAAGACCAAAATCGATTTTTATATTATTCATCCATCTCCATTATATTAAAATTTATTCACCCTGTTTCGGGCTGCACGGCTGATGTAGTCATTATGGAAGAATATAAACCGCGAGCGTTCCTTGACAAGAGAAAAATTATAATTTTGCCCAGAAATTAAATGTAAATATATCTGCATTATGCGCTTTAGGAAAGTTAAGTAAGCATTCTCTCCGAAATTGTACCTTTCAAATGAGTGTATTTGTCATTCTTTCTGTCAGTTTGCTTAAACTATAGTTAGCTTCAATCAAATATCATAATGAAGAGCGATACTTCTAAACTAGAAACCAAAAAGCCCTGTAGCAAATTTTGTTACCGGTGTATAGAATACGATAATATAAAAAAAATCTGCTTGACTCCAGCAGGTGCTATGAGTACTGTAACAGTCATCAATTTTTAAGTATCTACCAACTGTGTAATCCAGCTTCGGATTTTATCACATGCGAATAACAAAGAACTTATAAGCAATCACGTGTTACTACTTATTATAAAACGTTCTATTTCATTCCTTTATGGTACTCACTATAAAAGGTTTAGGTTCGACATATTCCTATATGCGTATATGACGTAATATAAATCATCCCGAATAACACAGAAAGCCATACGTTGTATATTGTATTTAAGGAAACTTTAAGGTCAAATAGCTACCTGCTGTGTTTACCCACAAAACTTTTGTATTTAGCATTAATATTTAATTAACTGATTTTGAGAACGCTGGCTCATCAGGTTTGATAATGCTGCATAAAGCCCTGTCCAAACTAAGATATTTTTTATAATTTAACAGCAATAGAAAACACTTTTTGTTAATCGTTTATGCTATTAGCACGATTAGTAATTTCTTGTTTCAAAGTAGATCTGTTTTTGTCACGCATGGTTGTCAAAACCAGTTAATTAAACAAATGCCTGCTATGTATACGAAAGTTTTTCGGACATATACCAAAATTCGTTTTGCTACTACTATATGATCTTATGATCATGTTTTTGTTATGTAGAAAAAATTAGGAAGAGTTTTTAACCATACTGCCTAAAAATGAAACATGATGATGAATTAAATACCATTTGCTTTCCGCAGGTTCATACTTGACAATTTATTTGTGCAGTAGAATGTTTTTAGAAAATGTACATATGTTTGAAGAAAACGAATAATGTATAAGTGTAAGCGGAATCGTCTTTATCTTGTATCCAGTCAATTAGATTCGAAGGAATATATAATTATCTTTGTTTTCTCGTTGATGTTTTTAATAGGCCTAGTTGTCAGTGCCTAAGCAGACCTTTTTAATTAATACATCAAAAATAATAAAGCGTATGTGCTTTTAGGTACACAATTTTTAGAGCTTCATACCTAATCGAAGTCGTCAACAACAATTACTAACTTTTGTTATCTTAGTGATAAACTATAGGTACTATACTATATAAGTTCGTAGAGATCTTAAAAGGTGTGAGTTGCTTATACCTTTATAATCCAACTTATTTAATTAAACGTTATTAACATTAGAACGCCTGTCACGTCAGCGCAACAAATACATCATATTAAACAGTATAGATGCATAGTGGAACAGGTACACAAAATTCGAATTCGATTTCACAAAATAAAAGCAACACACGTTTTAAACCTCAAAATAAAAGTCTGTAAATCAGTCTTGCGACAAAAAATCGGTTTCTTGCAATTTTGTTAAACAATAATTACCTGTATTTACATGCATGTGAAGATCTGTAAGTCCCAATAAGACATAATGAAATTTGTAATTCTGGAACGTCGCATATACTGTTGATCATTGAAAACAAGTCCAAGACATCATATTTTCTAATTCTCTTCTTTAATGTAAATAGTTTAGGAAATCAAAATGCAAACTAAGTATGATTAACTTAATTTTATGAAATAAATACATTCTTCTAGCGTCCTAAATAGAAAGTTGAGCAGTTAATGAGTGGTACTTACAGTGAGCAAAAAATATCGCGACAGGTTTGACAATAATTAATCCTGACTTTCTGTATACCTTCTTGTATAAATTCCGAGACTGTTTTCCTCTGTGCGTCTGTCAATAAGCGAGGAAGTAAACTGTAATAATTTTGTGTACTTACGAATAATATTCTAACCTCCATAGTCGGCTTCTGGAATTCTAGAATCTAGAGCGTAATCAAAGTTCGAATCCGCTTCGCTACCATAGGAGAATGACTTGTGCCATTTCTGCACTTGGTTTTCTAAAGCGTCTTTTCGCCAGACTGTTTCGTCTTCACAAAATTTTTATTTTCTAGCGTTAAACACGATATAGTAATGTGAATTCAAATGATACGAACTTTCTGTTCTGACATTGTTGAACAAGGGATCTGTCTCACTCCTGACGTGTAACCACGAAAACTATGGAAACGATTGTTGAGAGATGAGTTGTTTCGGATAGTTGGTAAGCGTTCTATCGTAGTACCAAAAACGGTTATTTTGACTACTTTAAAACTCCATTAATTTTCAAACGAGCATGTACCCTCCTACTATTATCGGCTCGTAGTATACTCTTTCGTTAGGGAGAAATATAAGGGACAATCCCGCCCACGTAGTTATTGACACCCCCTTTTCATCGGCTCATCAATTCGTCTTTTGTTTCGCTCATCGCGCTCCCGGTTTCCTTGCAACACGGCTTTGCAAATAAACCTCTCGGATGCTTMTTCATTCCTTTACAGATCCATCAAATTATGTTAAAACAATTTGATAAGTTGCTTTCATACTGTCGTGGAATTTAACGCGGGCCGTGATGGATTAGTCGCACAACTTTGATATGAACTTTTGCAGATACCGAAAAATCGTAACGCGGGTCTAAAGTTTGCAGGATAGACGGGCTCAGTGATAAGGACGATCCCGGTGTGGAAACTTAAGTGTGGTGGAGGATCAAAGTTCATATAGATGTTCGATACTGGGAGCTGGCAAGTCGAGGGCAGAAACGTACTACGTCTTGTCCCAAAAGCAAGCGTACAGTGCATGCATATATGCAGCTTCCCGTTTTTCGTACCTGTACCTACGATTAAATCACTTACTTCATTTAACTGTTTTAATTGCGACAGAATGAATTAAATTGACAGTGGCAGTTTGTGTTTAGATTTGGATAATGGATTTCGCTTGTATGGTAAAGGTAATGTCATTGCTGCAGTTTATACACGGCAATCGTTAAAACGCTCCTCTTTATAAATATTAATTTTGAGGTATATACTGAAATGTATTAGACTGAGTATGAAACGTGGGATGATAAATGCTGCCCTTCTGTTACGGTTGACATTTGCAATAACCTCTTCGAAAGTGACTTTTATTTATGTCAATATCAAGCGAACCTGCACTCATTTCGCTGTTTTGGACTTTCATAGAAGAGAGGATTCACCATTTTGACATGCAAAAAGGAATTTTTTTAAATAATCAAATATTTATATCAAGAATCTTTTATCTGTCCTAAACTTTTCCATTATAGCATAATTTTTGTGACCCATTTGAAATAGACAATAAAAAGGAAATTTTAATTTTTCTATTGTGGTTTCATTTGCTGTCCGAAAGGGAAACTTAATTTTTTTAACTACACAGTAGGCGCAAAAACGACCAATTCAATCTATTAACAATGCTTTGTCAAGTAAGAGCTTACAGACGTTCAGCTTATACAATTTGTTACATTTAATGTTTTTTTTTGATGTCACAGTCTTAGGAAATGTGCATTGAAAAATAAGTATATACTGATCTTGACATAATCAAGAACAAAATATAATAATGATCTATGTGCATATATTACACAAATAACAGCAGAATGGACTGTTCTATTTTTTTCTGGGGTACACCAATTAAATAACAATGATAATAAAATAATTATTATTGAACTTTATATGAATATTGTAGAATAACGTGGATTAATACTGAATTGGAATTACAATATACTGGTTGCACCAACGAACAAAACAATTTTTTGAGAACAATATAAATAGCTAACGTGCCGATTTACAGCAAACATGTTTAAATATTTAATCAGCGGGTATACATTTTACCTCTGCACGAGGCATCCTCAACACTGAGAGATAACAGCTGCGAATAACAAAACAAGTGAGATCATCAGTGAAATTTTAAGTTTACAGTTTAAAAATGCCGAAGGCATATAAAATATGCAAACATACTAAAATTACAAATAATTTACAAAATTAAATAATTTTAATCTGTCTAAGGAGGGGAGGTCACTTTGTTTGGCGTAGGCCTATGGCAGCTATGTTTCTGATTTTATATTTGTAAATCTGTGTATTTAAAAGAAGGTTTCATTTCTTATTTATTTATTATAAATCATAATGATAAAGAGTATATTTTTTCAACACAATTTTATCGTTAATAAAGGCTCTAATAACTTTGAAAATATGCAAGAATTAAATAAGTACCATGTCTAATAATTTGCATATAAGTATTGTGATTGACAAAACCAGTTCTATGCCATACTATCTGCACTAGACCTAAACTGCACTGATGAGCTATTATGATAGCGAAATATATCCTTTTGCAGTTGGTTGCAGACAGCATACTTATCATAGACAAGCATTTTAAAGTATTGTGATAAATGTAGGGCTGTCTTCTGTCATATATCATGCGCTTTTCTTACAAGCAGTTCTTCTTTATTGGTTCAAAAATTTTATCATTTGTGTATATTTTACCAGATCCAAATGCGAGCATATTAGTGTTTGCCATGACATGGTTACATGTTATTTACACAATATCGCATATTTAACGTTATATCATGATGAAACTGTATTAAAATGAAATATATGCTGTAACTATCTTATTTATTAAAATAAATGTAGTTATCTATTCGTAAACACATTTGCAAAGGAAGAAACACTGTTTTTGATTAAGTCGTGGACAACTGTGGTTTACAAAAAAAATTGTTAACAATATGTAGATCATAAAAAAAATTGACATTTGAGCAAGCCACTGTATCCTACTTTTAAAAAACCTGTGCATTACTGTAATAATATTTTTAATAAAATCATAATTATGATTGATATAAGACCGTTACAAAAAATAATCAATCTTTCGTTCGTTAACTATAACTCAAAAGCCACAGAGAAGTCAAATACTTCGAGGATATCAAAAATGAAACACCGTATATAATGGTGTTTGAATTTGTAGATGAATCGTTAGATATTTCAAGCACATTACTTTTTAAAAGATACGGTGGTGCTTTAATAATGGTGGATGCGCCGGCGCCGGTAGTGTGTTGAGCTATGACATGTCACTCAGACTAACAACGATATTTTATTCAGCTTGAATCTGCATTGCTCAATTAACATTATGCTGACAGAGATATAGCTATGTTATTACGCTCTGTTGTAATCTATGTGCAAAATCAAACCATCCAGAAACATTGTTTACAAAGCGGTTTAGTTTGATTGAACTAAATGGAAAGTTGGGTCGTATTAATAATGACGACTATGAATTTGATTCGTATCGCACTGAGGGCTAATAGTTATGTACACTGACAGCTTTATGTGCTGTTGAAGTATGCACTTCCCAAAATTTTGCATGTCTTGTTTATTTTATAAAGCATGTTGACGTACACGATGATCTGCAGACGACAAACAACTTAGCAGGATGTCTCACTTAGATCTCAAGTTATCTTGGATTTATTGGAAAATGATCTAACGTCAAATTTTCGTGCACGTATTAATCAGAAACTGAGCGGAAGATGTAATAAATTGAAGTTTCTTTTGTAGTTAGCCGCCTCAAAGTTTGGTAGACAACGGCAAAAGCTTTACTTGGCTGAATTGCTTTCACTCATTTTAAAACTCGCCGGAGGTGACTGAGAACATCGCTCCAGATTTTGAGCGCATAGTAAATGGCTTTACTTTAGCCCGGTTTAAAAATTCGCTTTGTAGTGTTTTATTTTTGTGCTGTAGCGAAGACAATGTAGGTCATGGGTGCTTTCCTTGCGTGTATTTAGGCAAATTAGGTAGCAAATTAGTCCGCTGGTAAGCTGAAATACGTTTTTCTGTTCTAGATAGATAAATAAGTATACGTTCTTTTTATTGAGTAAACGAAAATACTTACTACGTTAAAAAATCAATTCAATTAACTTTGACCCCCATTATTGAGGGGTGACGTAATAGAGGCTCAACCCTTATAAGCGTATATCATGCACTAAAGATCCAAATTAATAAGTTGCGTATTATGAACTGTATCCTCTGCCTCCATGTTTSCTTTTCATTGTTTGATTTCATCTAGGTCCTGATGGGTTAGATGGCGGGTTCAGAAAATTTGTGCCGAAACATAATCCTTTTAGTAAACAAGCTATTAAATTGCGTGTGTAGCTAATTGGTATCTTGGTTATACGAAGATACTCTATCTGTTAGAGAATTGCACATGATTAGCAGGTACTTACTTCACATCTAAATATCAAATATTGTGCAGGATATTTAGTGATGCTATATAAATTAATATGTACTATGTATTACATTCATGCATTTTCTCCCTTGTAGTTTTTGTAATATGAACTGAGTAAAAGGTTGGGTCAGTAAGTAAATGTAAAATTATCTAACGAAGTAATTTTGAGTATGAGTATGAGACCACAAACAAGTTTTTTTAATCCAGTGCCTTAGAACGAAAGCTGTCTGCTTATTAATTTAAAATAAATCAAATTTTTTTATAAATAGCATCATTTCAATCTTAACCTTTTGTACAAAGATAGTGATAGTGATTCCATATTATTAGTTGTAGAAATGTTATGCAATGGGATAAACATACAGATGCACTCGCCTGCAGAAGTAATGTCGTACGGGACGGTGGCGAAAATAACGATACGCCCATTTCCCTGCAACCCGATATTCAGGTGCAGACGACATAGATGTCACAAAATAAGAGATACATCCTCCTTTCTTTAATCCCCAAGTGGTATACTCCAACAAGTTTTAATATTTAATGCAATATTAAGGCTGTATTGGAGAGGATGCACGACTGTCTACTTGAATGTAAAGAGTAGACTAAGCGGGCTTAGCAGTTATTATTCCACATGTTAACTCTTTAGATCCTGTTGAAGGAATAGAAATAAATTCCGAAAGCTTGGCACTAAAGTGTTAACAACTTATGCTTTATTGATTGCTAAACCCGCTTAGTTTATTCTTTACATGCAATATTAAGTACTGAAGGAAAAAATTTTTAATGTGGCCAGAGAACAACAGTTTTTAATAAAATGCATATATTCAAATCATGTTATGTTCTTGTGATATCTGTCCTCTTTTTTTATAAATTAATGAAAGTGTAGACCATAAAATTAAAATTCTTAAAGAGGTGTTCATATACAACTAGAAAATTTTACGCATTTTATTAAAAATTGCTGTTTCTCTTTTCTTTCTGATCACACTAAAAATTTTTGTGTTCAGTACCACAACTCTTAATATTGCATGTATAGGGTAAACTAAGCTGGCTTAGCAATCAATAAAGCATAAGTTGTTAACACTTTAGTGCCAAGCTTTCGGAATTTATTTCTATTCCTTCATCAATATCTAAAGAGTTACCTTGTGCCTTAATAAGCACTAAGTCCTCTTAGGTTACCCTTTACTCTTTACATTCAAGTAGACAGTCGTGCTTCTTCTCCAATATAGCCTTAATATTGCATTAAATACTAAAACTTGTTTGAGTATACCACTTGAGGATTAAAGAGAGGACAAGGATGAATCTCTTCTTTTGTAACATCTACGTCGTCCGCAACTGTAAATCGGGTTGTAACGAAATGGGCGCATCCTTATTTTTCCGTACGACATTACTTTTGCAGGTGAGTGTACATGGTATGGACATTTTATACCTTGTAAATCACTTCACAGAATGGCCAATAAAATTATAAAAAGTTGGAATCCCTTCATTCACATAATCGGTTTTTAATTTATACAAATACGTGACATATCTACAGCTGGCATTGTATTGCATAATGCGAAAACTCCATGACCATATTGGCTATAAAATATTTGATAGCTCAGCAATTTTTGAATATAATCAGCTTACCGATTAATTCCACACCCGTGCATAATCGTAAATGCATTAGTCAGGCGTCCGGCCAGTATATAACTGTGTTAAACTAATACAGTTTGCAAAACATTGCAGGAACGCAATGTGCCATGATGCCCATTAAATCTCAGGGTCATTAGTTTTAGTGCATTCCACCACTCACTCATTACGTTACCTCTTAATTACTGCGGTTTCGAGTCACAATAGAGGAGGCTTAAACCCCTGTTTGCACCCAGTATTTACGTCTATTAGTAATGAACTACCACTGCTGAATCGTAAGCGCTCAGCAATCGCTTTGAATTAATTGATTCGCATCACTTCATTTTTTGACTGCAGAGCATTTTCAAAGCGATAATTGAGGGGTTCGTTATAGTGAGAATATTGAATATTGAACGTCCGAATATTTTGAGCGTAGTATTCGATGTCCTCGAAAACTGGTGTGATGTTCTCTTGTTGAGTTATTCTATGAAAGCAAAAACTGTAACTCCCGTCTTGGAAAAGATTTAGTCAGCAGTGGTTTACGGACAATAGATTTGTTTAAAAAGTTGATGCTCACGAACTGATGGTAAACGCATATGGCTTATACGTTTACATGTTAGGTCAAATAGTAGGGCTGCAAAAAATTTATCCAGATTACTGCTCTTTTTTTAAATAATGCTAAAAATAAACATCGTTTTATATTGATCTGAATGTAATAAGGATGATAAGAATTTTATATCGCCTATACGTTTTTCGCTACAAGCAGGCGTTGATTTAAAATGTGCTTTCCAGTTTGTAACTGTTTTCTTTGATACAATTTATAGATTATTTTATAGCTATGATTGTACGTATTTCCAAAATTGAATAGATTTCACGCTTTCTTTCACAATAATTATTAACATAAAACCAGTTCTATGCCGTGCTGTCTGCACTAGACCTAAACTGCACTGAGCTATAACGATAGCGAAATAGATCTATCTGCAGTTGGTTGCGGTGCAGACATCACAGCATAGACATGCATTTTAAGATACCTCATTCGGAATGGAATAAACGCTTTGAAAATTGGTTTAAGCTTATGCAAAAATGAATCGATTATCGTGGCGAGTACTAAAAGTAAATAATAAAAAATATTTGTTGTTGCGCCGATTCCCAAAATATAAATAGTAACCGAAAGGTAGAGTTCTAACTTAACTTCAAAACATTATATTTCACTACAGACACTCTAAAACACTTAAGTCGCTTTGTTCTCTTTCTTCGCAGGTTTTTAAATCAAGACTTTTCCTAGCGCTTTTCGTCGCATTTATATACCGATTGATGAATATGTTCGAGTGTTCTAAAACCATCTCCCTCTCTAACAGGGAATTTTCCCAAACATTCAAGCAAAAAACGTCAGTATGGTTGTGTAAGCTGCAGCCGCTGGTTTTTTCACATCATAACAATATTTTCCCATCAAAACCTGTATATTATACTAGTGCACGCCTATTATCAAAGTTTTAATCTAGAGTTTGTAAAGAGACCGTTTTGCTTCATTTATACAAAACAGGGTCTTTGCACGGAAAACAATTTAGAAGAAAAATGCCTAAACAACGAAACGTATTTCTGCTATTGAATTGAAATAACCATACAAAATGTTTGTCATGTGATCCAAAATACTTTCTTATCGGTTGGTGTCATACATAAGTGAAGTCAAGCTCCTTAAAAGCAGTTTTCCTCCTTTCGCTCGGCAGAGGACACATAACAGCTGACAGCTTGTTGTAGGCAAAAAATCGCAGGACGAAGCTCAGTGGTAGATATTTACATTGTAGGAACAAATTTGCATCTAACAACAACATAGCCTAAAATGCATGTCATCACGTCAATGTAATACTCGCAGATGGCAATGCCATCTAATTTTCTGCTAACCACGTGGGCTATTTGGCAGCATTTATGTAACTCAGTTTTTCGCGAATAACCATGATAAACCGTTCGTTCTGTATCTTACAATAATATCCCTATTGTTTTCAAACTTTGGCCATCGCTTAATTGAAAATGATTACAAGAAGGTACACAAAGTATGTCGAATTAGAAATTTACAAACCCATTCGTGAAGTCATTCAGGCGCTTCACGGGAGGAATTGTCAGATGCAAAATTGTTACTGTGTGAAACAAGCTTTTATAAAGCCCACCTCAGAGCTGTAATCCTAGTAATCTATATATCTATTTCGTCCACAGCCGAGCGAAAGGAAAGAAAACGGGTCAAATTGTTTTGTACTTACTTATTCGTGACGTCACCTCCGCTTTGGACACCTGGTAACATATAAAGAATAATGGATTTGTATTATAGACAAATAACTTGGTTATTTTGTTTAGTAAAATAAGTAATGACTTGTTGGTTAGTGTAGGACTAGATTTATGATAAAATTTTGACTGTGCATGTCAGGTTTTAAAATTCCCATATGTTCAATTTATAAGTTTGACACCAGCGAAGTTAAACCGATTCTTTGTGATATTTATACTATACTGTAGAATTATATATAAGACCTTAGGCACCTCATCTCAATAAGTCCTGAAGAAGGAATAAACCAATTCCGAAAACTCGACTTTCTACAAAGAGGCTACTGGTTGCCTTCTTTACTAGACTGTAATACCCTAAACTTAAATTCTAATTCTAACTTAATTCTACGATTTAACGAAGACAGTCGCGGTTCAACTAACTTTACAATTTTTTAAATGTTTTATTTATTTGTTAAAGGCTCAGCATAGGGATCTATCCGCGTACTATCGCGCTGTTTTCTTCGATTACAAGCTGCTGTTTTGCATTTTTATCCAGAGCAAGAATATATTCTAAATGGAACAATTCCATTATACATTGATTCCAGCTATCGCTTTTTTTGTTATGAAATATTCATATTAAGTGTTGTTTGATGAACCGTGCCATCTGTTACTTATTCCTYTGTCGCATCTGAGTCAATTTGTTGATGGTTTATAAAGTATTGACGAKTTAAGGATACAATTGCTAGCGAATGAATATTTCACTCGCCATTACGGCAGGCAATGTCGCGCTATTATTCACCTAGCGTTAAATGTTTGATAGAATTTTTGACATTAAACCGCCAGGTAAAAGCGGAATGAATTATGTGCGTCAAGCCATGGTTGTTTGTCAACGTTAATTTCATGGAATAATGTAATAGACGTGACGCACCACGAGGTCCCTGGGGTAAAAACAACCCCGAGTTCATGCAAGATCGCGTGTCTGACTGAATATTTTGCTCATTTTTATATTTTATCGACATGGAACGGAACTTGCTATTCGTAAAGCCGATACGCGAAGGAATGTTTCATTAGGAGATGGAGGTGAAGGTAGTTTTCTTGCTGTACTTACCTTACACATTTTATGAAATATTCGTATTAAGAATAATTTACCTTTGATTATGGATTTTATCCATATATACATATATACTACTGAACTGGATGGAGTGCCCAGTTTTATCCTGAGAGATTGTGCTCCGGTATTTTTATCTGTATTGTTTCGAATATTCAGTTTAATATTCAAATGCTCAATATTTTCTAGCGTTTGGAAACGCACTTACATATGCCCTATCTTTAAGAAGTGTKCTACAAGGGATACAGAAGACTACCGATCCATTTTCATTCTATTTATCTACTCATATTCTATTCTAAAGTATAACGTGACATTAATTCTGTTCATGATTGTCATCTTCTACAGGAAAATGTGGCTCGAGTTCGAGAAATGGTRTACTATATTGCCTGTCTATCAGCATATCGAAATGTGTTGTAGTTTCATTTCCAAGTCCCTTTAATGTTGAACTTTCTAGGTGCTATACAGTATTAAGGACGTTTAAAGAATAGGTCACCAATACTGTTGTGAATTTTTTTTTCATTTGTAGATGAACATTCATATTATGTAGGTAATCGAACTTAGAATTAGAATTTTTACATGCAGTTCTAACCGTTTTGGAGAACTGACTAAAAATTGGAATAGGATGATGTTTTACACTTATAAATTTTCAAAGAACATTAACACACATGCACTGAGTTTACTGAATTAAAATGGCATGTTTTGCTTTGGATTTTCATAATCGATTTATATGAAGTGAATAAAAGATTGCAAGATAAATGGGCAATAATCAAGATTAGACATAACTAAGAGCAAGAATGTCGTTTGCAATGATGAAATATTGGAAAACGGCATCACTGCTTGAAAGTGAATCCTGTCAAAATGTGAAATTGTAGTGATCGTGGCAGGTAATTGAGCCAGGAAAACACACCTAAAGTTTATGAGAAGATACCGAATTATAAGATACTTAGGTACACCATTTAAGTTGTGAGCTAACATAACAGGATTTATTTATTATACTTCGATTTACACTCGGCGGCTTTAGTATAAGGATTAATTTACTGGCCGATCGATGTTTTCTTGGGAAATTAAAGAATCAGTAGAATCGGAGAGGTAATGTTCGGTCTTCACGCCGAATATGGAATGCCAATAAATAGCTTGAGTTGCGTCACACATACACAACTCTAAGTACTATTTCGAGAAGTTCTGCTAAACACTTAAATATTTTTTACATGTAGCTAAAATTTTAAGTTGTAATTCTTGACTATAATCTAAATAGTGTGGCTGTTTGAGTCTCGTTTACTGGCACATATCGGTGAACTACCAAAGTGACCAGTAGCCCTGATTTTTTGAATGCAAGATTTACAGAAATATTCTACCCTTACTTGAATAAAGTTGTTGAAATTTCTGAACACTTTTAATGACGTTCGTATATTACCTTCTAGATTTGATTCGATCAATGAGCATCAGAAAATCATGAATTCTATTATTGCTTCCTTGTAACGTCTAAACAGTTAACCAGCACTTTTTTGTGACATTGTAACGTCTTGGTGTGAATGTATAAAAGTATATGTGTCCATTATTAACTGTCGTTATTCACTCCAGAAACCTTTTCAGCTCGAGGAAGCAAACTTGGTAGACCGCGTTATAATTTAAGCGAGGCTTAAGGTTAACGAAGTGTTACCGTAGCAACAACTCATTACAAATACCGGCGGCGAAAGTAAAACCGCTAAGTTCAAACATTTTTAGGAGTTTGCTTCAAACAAATTACCAACAATTCTTAGGAAGTTTCTTATACCTTTGTTAAAGCGGATGTTCTTACGGTGACTATTTTGCAGAGAACACAATAGGCAATTTATGTCAATTCGAAATACCTTGTTAAGGAAAACACGAAACTAACAAGTAGGTATTGCTTTGGTCTGTAGAAGTTGATGTTAATGCGAGACTTTAGACACTCCACTCGGGAATGGAAACTCGTACAGCATAACGAAGAACGCCCTATTTAATGGAAAAAGATTAACTGCAACAAGTAATCCTATTTTTGAATTGAAGATTTAAATGATATAGGTGTTCTTCTATTTAATGCTTTTAATAGATTCTTCGATGAGCAAAGATATACGGATGTTATACTGACCCATTGTGGGTACATTTCGTAAATATTCTGATACGCTTTAGTAGCGAGTTAGAAGGTAGATATGGTTTTCTTATTGGGATAATGCCATTAAAACCCATTTTTAGCATCACTCTTTTATGCTCAACAGTATCCCAAGAGAGCATCCTAGAAAAGAAAGCTTTAAAAACTTACTACACTGTAAATTAGTGGATATAGCTATAAAATTAAAAGTAGTTCCCAATGTCTTTAAACATTTTTGTAGATTTTGTAATTAAAATAATAACTCTCATTTTGCTAAGCTTTTGGAGGTCCGCATATTATTTAAAATATAAATTTACGTAATTTATTGATGTCTTTTTTTGGAGAAAATTGTAAACATTTAGCAACTTTAAGGAAATTTAGGATCTATATTTTTGTTAACAATATTAACTTTGTAAACTGCTCCTAAAGTAGCCGGCATAATATGATGTCTTTTTTTATTTCACGTTTGCTATAACGATTTTGCCACTCTATTTTATCAAAAGCTACGTTGTAAAATGCAGCTTTGTAACAGTGTTTTTGCTAACTTTTTATACAATACAGTTACAAGCCTGAATCTGCACTAGTCAAACATTACGTGAAATGTCATCACTCGTAGGTAGATTTTTCCATAAATTATAGGATAATATGAAACACTCCCAGCATCAATTATTTAACATAAAACTTATTGGACATAAATTAAATTAAAATATAACAACAAATACAGGAATCTCAGTAGAAAACATAATATAAAAAAAACAATAGCTCATTGTGATACTCGTGTATTGCAACACACACAATGCGTGGCTCGTGACAAACTAATCGTATCACAATGAGTATGTTTGCAACACTTGTTTTTAATATACTATTATAGCTTACAGAAATTTTCAAACGTGACATTTGCGAACTTTAGGTAATTTTTAATTGCTGCAAAAATAATTTTTTATTGTTGATTGCATGTTGTTGCTGGAATTAAAGAAATTGGCAAATTTCAACATACGGTATATAGAACGCTTTGGGCATTTGCTACAAATATTTACAATGTTTGCAATTGTTGGTGGAAATTAAAGCCTAATAAACAAATTAACATACCTGTTGCATACAATCTACCAGTTTGCAAATGTTTACAATGCAATGATTTCTGCAAATTTTAACAATTTTTGATGTTTTTGATTTAATATTTTGTTGAAAACCATTGATTAAATATAACATAATGATTAAACATAAACAACATAATCGGCAATAAAATTTGAAAATTCCTTTATTCAAGCAATTTCTGGATTTTAAAGGGCTTAGCAAAATGAGTTTTAACTATATTGAAAACAAAATTAAGCAAAAAATGATGGAAGACATTTGAATTATTTTTAATTTATCGACTTATTCCTACTTCACTGGTCTTCTGGTAATGACCACTACGATAGAAGAATTAGGAGCAAGACAACAACAACATAAGGGTTCTGTACAAGAAAGTCATGACGTTGCACAGCAAACATAAGTTCAAGATCAGTGCGCAGGATTTTGCAGAGACATAAGTATCACCAATACAAGATTTGACAAACTGTGACTAATTTTTGTGGGATTTCTAAGACACAAAGTTTAGTCCACGCCCTCTTATATAGCTGCTAATATGCGAAACAGAATAGTTAGATTAATGTTCTGTGTGTGAGCAACATCGGTTTTCGTTTATGGTTTGCTATTGTTCGGTTAATTTTTTTAGTACTTTAACGTTGTATATTAATAGTCCCTAATCTGATAATATGTAAGAGAAAGGTAGTTAAATATTATATTATTTTTTTTTGTAAAAACAGCCGGATACTGCAAAGTAGACCACAGCAACCTTAATAAAATTAAACGGGAATTAAATTGTTGTTAATGTAAAAATGTATGTCGTTCTGTTTAAATAAATCAAATAATACATGATTGAATACTACAAAATTTTCAGGTTCTTTATTCGACAGATATTTCAGTAAATTTAAAATATTTACGAATAGTAAACCTGTCCTACCCTACGCAGAAAGCTGCATCTCTCTATCTATCTATTATTTAAAAATTTTCTAGCTCACTGTATTTAAAATCGCCAAAAGACATTCCGAAACGGTGCAAAATAGTGCACATGTATGGTGAACAAAGTGCCCTAATTCAAAAATTTACAAGGTGTTCCGTTAAAAAAAATAAAGTGTAATCTAAAATACTTTTGACGTAAACAAACTGATTAGGTGTAACCTTTATTTGATATATTTTTTTAAATTTTCTATATTAGCGGAACTATAATCCGTCCCGTCTTAACTACTGTAGCCTATAATGTTCAAATATGTACAAAGAGTAGAAATCCTTTTTAGTTATTAGTAATTCACGTGTGTCGATAGTTTTTATATTTCTGCAGACCGATACACCTCTAAGTAACGACTTTCCAAGCACAGGTGCTGACGTGGCCGTGAAAAATGACTTAATCCATTATGTGAGCCAACTTTTACAGAAAGTAATTACAGAGTTACTACCTTCCGAAGCTAGACTTTTATTGATAGTTTGAAATTAATGCCTGTCCAATCCAGTAAATGTTATCGATATGGGCAATGTTACGTTGCTCTAACGACTGCAGACAGAATTCAACCTCTCGACTTGTAATTTGAGAGTAATTTGACGTTCGTCGAATGAGTTTTGTTCTGTTTGTGTAGTTATCCATTCTGTTAGCCGACTTTATAAAAGTGTACCTTCCACGCAATCCTCGCATCAATATATATCATGGCGAAATGAGCAAATTTGCTTCTTTATGGGCCCCTTAGTTTAGAAACTTCGATTATTTGATGGCTTCGCGAGGGAGTCGGTTTGTCCCCAGTACTAGAAGAGACGTCGCCGCCGGTCGCGATTGTAATCGCCAAATCATACCATAAATCAACGCCAGTGACATCTACCTAAATTTTGTTGTTCGCTTTTTGTTTAAAATGCGTTTTCGTTAGGTTTTGTTGGTTGACGAATGATAGATAGCTCTCGTGGGGTACCATTCACGTGGTGCAGAATGTATTCACGAAATTGTGCTTGTGTTTTGGGAAATGTGGCTTTGTCTTCTTGTGTCACGCGTCTTTTCGTTTGGAGAATACATTCTTTAGTATTAACAACACCGCTGTCGTTTTATAGTTTGGTACCTATAAAAGAAGCCACGGCATGCATGCCACCACCATATTGATTGTTCTGTCAATCATTGTGAAATGCATTCTACTAAAATGTATGCAACGATCTCCTAGTTTCATTATTTGTAAATGTTTATGCATTGGGCGAAGGAGATACATTTATCTTTATTGTTTAGATTTATTGACAGATTTCGAATTTCCAAATATCAATTTTAAGTCATTAAATTCAGTTCGTCATTATTTTAGTAGAATACCCTCTTTCCTATTTTATTTATCCTTTCTTCATATAATTACATGCATATAATATAATTACTGCATTGATTATTCATTTTTATAATTCTGCTCTGTCCAATGTCTGTACAGGGTGTCCCATTTTCGTTGTAAGCAATGGAATATAAATTTAAATGAATATAAATTTTAGTAAGTGACGCACCGGCACCAGCAAACGTCGGAGTTCAGTTGCCAACCCAGAGGGCGGCACCTACTCTTCCACTCAACCGGTTTTTTTTAAGAACATGATTATATATTAATTTATTAAGAAAGAAATAACACAAAGAGAAAAAATATAAATAACGTTATAAAGCAAATATTTCAGTGTGCAGAATCTGTATTATGACAGTAAAACAATGTGAACTTGTGAAATGGACAATGTGGAATTGATCTTGAGTTTCAGCTAAACAGAAAGTAAGTATTTTTTATATATAAGGAACGAAATTATATAGTACATGTAAGTTATAAGAAAAACGTCATTTGTAAAAACTATGTCTGTGCGCCGGTACCGTATGTGCGTCCCTCCTGCAAATATTAATATTATGCACATCCATTTGAAATGTGATTTTATTATATAAATACCCTGGAGTTTTTATACAAATGAGCTTATGATAAAAACAGACTGAATGCATTCTTCTTCTAGCCTTCATACTCAACCATGGCACTACCTTGAGTTTGCCGCTAATATGCTGCCCCTATCAAATCCGTATGTCATCCTTAAGCAGGAGTTTTGTACGACTTGAATTCTCCTGGACGTTTCGTAATCCAAACGCTGACCATACACCACGTCAACGAATTTGAACAGAGATAACACAAGAACATCACACAAATAAATTTTTGTTTTAAATTCAAAATAGATCGTATATTATAAATCATTTTATATTTATTTATATGTTTATATATTTATATTTATTTATATGTAGTCTAAAACGAAGCTTATTATCAATCAAGAGTCGCGATGCGACTCCACCATTTTTAGGTTAGGTGTCTTACATATAAATATTTCAATGAGAAATTACCTCAATTTGAAGGTTTAAATGGTAGCTCAAAACTGAATTGCACTGAAGAAGCTTAATGCTCATGTCCAATAATGAAAATAGCGCAATACGAAAACTCAGTGCAAGAGCAAAACCGTCAACATGTAAAGATGACGAAATCGCCCCCATCTACTTTCCTTTAAGGTGGTTGTATGAACGAAAACGATAATAATCATATATGGTATAGTCACAAGTACCACACGCATGATAAAGGGAAATATTCAATATGGAACAAAAACGTATTGTAAAKGTGCTGACTATATKTTACGGCTATAGTAACTAAATTAATTKCAGTTGCGTATATACAACCATAATGAGTGTTTAGCATATTCAAACACTCTAAATATAAGTAAGAATWTAGGATGGCAATGCCATCTGTCAGCATTACATTGACATGATGACAAAGCCACCTAACTGCCTTAACGGGTACTACTTCCTTAGGTCCTTAGGAAGTAGTACTCGTTAAGGCAGTTTGGTGGCTTTGTCATCATGTCAGTATAATGCTGACAGATGGCATTGCCATCCTATATTCTTACTTACATCATACCATTGCTTTGGTATATAAGCAAAACTAGTTCTATGCCGTGCTGTCTACACTAGACCTAAATTGCACCGATGAGCTGTAATGACAGCGAAATAGATCTATCTGCAGTTCGTTGAGGTGTAGACAGCACAGCATAGACATGCATTTTACTCTAAATATAATACCCCGGTTCGCCTACATAGCATGTATGGTTATAAAAACCTTAGAACTTTGTAACTGGGAATATATATTTTTAACGGTAGCGTATGGTAATATCAACACAGTACTATTTTTCTCAGTATAACAACCTCAGAATCGGACTGTATTGGTGCTACTGCCTTGTTTTATTTTGAAATTTGAGCATTGCTTTTCTACATTGGTAGGTATTCATGAGACTGAAGTTTTGTGTTTGTATTAGTATATCTTCTTTATTTTGTTCTTTTGTACGTGACATTAGGGTGAGCAGGGATTTTTTGACTACACGGTAGCGACACTGCTCTTAAACATTCTGGCAACACTGATTGCAAGCTATATATCAAAGTAACGCAATACTTAATTGTAAAATGGATACATACGCGGCACTTTGCGGAATTTTCTCTGGACCACCTAATTAATATATTACGCGCGCCTGCTTCCTACAAAACGGGATAATGGCGCTGTCGGGCCTGTTAAAAGCCAATGTTGAACCGTTGTTTTCCGTTTAAACCTGGTGTTTATCAGCACTGGCCAACGACCGCACCTGTTATCCCGTTTAACACACTCTTGTTACGTTTCGCTGCCTCTTCGTTCGCTCTACCACGGCTAATGCCGACCGCCCCTTCTGCTGGATAATTCGCACCTCCAGCTAAAAACGTCAGTTCGATAATCCGCCCTTTATCAGCGCTGCTTCAGGGATGACCGCGTCACTCGTTGGGAAAGTCCAGTAATCAAGCTAATATTTCAGTCAATAATTGAATCTGATCAGCCCCGATGGTATTCGTTATCGACATGGGGACTGGGTGGAAGTATAAAACCGTTTATACTCCTGAGGGRAGTGGTAGTTTATGTAATGCCATATCTTTCTGTTGACGGATGATTGCTAAATTTTCTAGGCGGAGTCGCATTAGAATCAGGAATTCTTGTAAGTGTTTATTATAAAAGAACATTAGATGTCATACTTTTCCAATTGGACTAAAGTTATATGGAGGGTCCTTTTGTGCCAATCGCTTCAAAATGGGTTTACGACGGACCCGTGCCGTGACCATAAATTTACACTTCTTTTCTTCTCCTGCAAACCGTTCCAGTGCCGTATTGACAATAATTATCATCCTATTTAGAATTCAAAAATGTGCCACCATTTAGAGCCGCTTTAGATATGAATTTGCATAACATTCGCGTAGACATGTTTGCTTTCTTACCTGTACAAATTTATTTAAAAAAATCGCTTAAACCTCAATAAAATGAATGGGCTTATCCAAGTTCGACCGTTCCTGCAAAAATAATCCCTTGTTTCCAAAATTGAGGATAGCTAAGTTTCGAAATAATGTCCAGGTAAACTTAATATCCTTTTACGTGAGAGTTGTGCTTGTGACATTTTTGTGCTAATTCGAAGTGAATTTCTTTCTTTAACATGTTTCGTCCATGGGAAAATGCAGAAGAAGAAGAAGCTGGCCCTTCCCAAGAGCCGCAAGAGGTAGGCGAAGCAAGCGAGAACGAAGAACTACCGTCAAAAAAAAATTTCTCCTAGCCCTACACAGATTGTCGAAAACATTTGATTATGAATTTTTAATAGCTATGAAAATACGTAATAGATTTAACATAAAACAACGCAGGGCGCATATTAATATATCAGCTATCTATTTTCTAACAAGATCAATATCATTAATCAACTCTTACACCGTTTTACGAATTAAATTTACAAACATCCGTTTTAGGTTGTAAAAATACCCAACTCTTGTAAGGTATACGCATCCCCAGGTTTCTTGTTTGTATTGCCAATGGTCAATGTATGCGCTGGTACTGATACATTGCATTATCTTTGCCTTTTATAATGGGCGGTCAAGCAAACCATGGTTTTCTCTTTCTATAATGTGAAAATTTGTAGTTAATAATCGATATGTCAACAGCCTGTATTGCAATAAGCATATAAAATATGAAAAATAACACCTTATATCACACCATTCCTGATTTCAAACATCGTAATACTATAGACTACTTGTTGATTTAATAAACTTATAGTATAATTTTTATATGATTATATTTAAGACAAGAAAAGCGTATGCTTGATTTGTCAATAATGTCGGTTCTACAAAATAACGTGCGTCATATTGCCAATTAGTGAAACACCTAGTTAAACCTGATTAAAATGGAGTATGTAAAAAAATTATAAGAATCTGAAAAAAAATCATCATTTTGATGCTAACGGAAATATATTTATCGCATATAATTTTAGTACGACTTACAAATATATTTGGTATGCTGCACTGTGATTTCTAATAAAAGGTTACAGAGTATATACAAATACCTAAATACCAAAAAAACCACCACCGTGATCTGAAGATATTTATGATGCGCTTTAGTTGTTTTTGAGGGTTACCTACATATTTTTAATATCGCCTTTGATGACATTCTTGTAAAAAACAACATATCGGGATTTCAAAAATATTAGAATTACCATCACACACATCAGAAACCCCAAACTGTCGTCACGAGATCGAGACTAAGTAGACCGATACCTAGACCGATACCAAAGAAACTGTGCATTTCCGTGCAAGTCTCGGTCTCGTAGCACTAATTTAGATGGTAAAAAATGTTTTGAAACAGAGGTCACTTTTGATTCAATATGCAAAGGAAAAACAAAGATTTAGTTTCAAACTGTGGCCTATTAAAAAAAGATTATCTTTAATACAATGAATTCTGTACTGTTGGAATCCTCTTCATTGCGTGTACTCGAGGGTAAGGAATTTAACACCCATTTTCTCGTGGAACTTTGGGAATATACCTACCATATATCTAAATGGAAGCAGCCTTTGTGTCCCCATCCGGTTGATAATGAATAAAATCCTCCCGGGGAAACGTAAATCCGCTTTGACAAATGACATTGCCATCGATACAGTACCCAGCGTTTCAAGGCACATTCGCCCCGTCATTCTCTTGTTTTAAAACAAAACACGAATTTCGAAATCTGCATGAACTAACACGAGCAGCCCTGCAGGGCGTGGGGTGTGTCAAGTTGGCCCCGCCCGATCAAATTTTTACAATTACAATATGGGGATGAATTGTGCTAGTTTTGTGCTGAATTGTGCTGCTATTAAAAAGTTTTGTGCAGCAACCCTTATACGCTTAATTAAATAATCATTTGGCGGGGCCAGCTTGACGGTCAGCCCCGCTTTTTTTTGCAATATTCAAAATCTAATTACGGCAATGAATTGTGCTCGTTTTGTGCTGAAATGTGCCGGTGTCAGGGAGTTTTGTGCAGCAACCCTTATATTTAATTTTTTAAAAACACCGGCGGGCGGGGCCAACTTGACGGTCAGCCCCGCTTTTTTGGGAATATTCAAAATCTAATTGCGGCAATGAATTGTGCTCGTTTTGTGCTGAAAAGTCCCGGTGTCAGGGAGTTTTGTGCAGCAACCCTTATATTTAATTTTTTAAAAACACCGGCGGGCGGGGCCAGCTTGACGGTCAGCCCCGCTTTTTTTGGGAATATTCAAAATCTAATTGCGGCAATGAATTGTGCTCGTTTTGTGCTGAAAAGTCCCGGTGTCAGGGAGTTTTGTGCAGCAACCCTTATATTTAATTTTTTAAAAACACCGGCGGGCGGGGCCAGCTTGACGGTCAGCCCCGCTTTTTTTGGGAATATTCAAAATCTAATTGCGGCAATGAATTGTGCTCGTTTTGTGCTGAAATGTGCCGGTGTCAGGGAGTTTTGTGCAACAACCCTTATATTTAATTTTTTAAAAACACCGGCGGGCGGGGCCAACTTGACGGTCAGCCCCGCTTTTTTTGGGAATATTCAAAATCTAATTGCGGCAATGAATTGTGCTCGTTTTGTGCTGAAATGTGCCGGTGTCAGGGAGTTTTGTGCAACAACCCTTATATTTAATTTTTTAAAAACACCGGCGGGCGGGGCCAACTTGACGGTCAGCCCCGCTTTTTTTTGGGAATATTCAAAATCTAATTGCGGCAATGAATTGTGCTCGTTTTGTGCTGAAATGTGCCGGTGTCAGGGAGTTTTGTGCAGCAACCCTTATATTTAATTTTTTAAAAACACCGGCGGGCGGGGCCAGCTTGACGGTCAGCCCCGCTTTTTTTGGGAATATTCAAAATCTAATTACGGCAATGAATTGTGCTCGTTTTGTGCTGAAATGTGCCGGTGTCAGGGAGTTTTGTGCTGCAACCCTTATATTTAATTTTTTTAAAACATCGGCGGGCGGGGCCAGCTTGACGGTCAGCCCCGCTTTTTTTGGGACTATTCAAAATCTAATTACGGCAATGAATTGTGCTCGTTTTGTGCTGAGAAGTACCGGTGTCAGGGAGTTTTGTGCAGCAACCCTTATAATTAATTTTTTAAAAACACCGGCGGGCGGGGCCAGCTTGACGGTCAGCCCCGCTTTTTTTGGGAATATTCAAAATCTAATTGCGGCAATGAATTGTGCTCGTTTTGTGCTGAAATGTGCCGGTGTCAGGGAGTTTTGTGCAGCAACCCCTATATTTAATTTTTTAAAAACATCGGCGGGCGGGGCCAGCTTGACGGTCAGCCCCGCTTTTTTTGGGAATATTCAAAATCTAATTACGGCAATGAATTGTGCTCGTTTTGTGCTGAAATGTGCCGGTGTCAGGGAGTTTTGTGCTGCAACCCTTATATTTAATTTTTAAAAACACCGGCGGGCGGGGCCAACTTGACGGTCTGCCCCGCTTTTTTTGGGAATATTCAAAATCTAATTGCGGCAATGAATTGTGCTCGTTTTGTGCTGAAAAATGCCGGTGTCAGGGGTTTTGTGCAGCAACCCCTATATTTAAATTTTCAAAAAACCGGCAGGCGGGGCCAACTTGACGGTCAGCCCCGCTTTTTGTGGGAATGTTCAAAATCTAATTGCTGCAATGAATTGTGCTTGTTTTGTGCTGAAATGTGCCGGTGTCAGGGAGTTTTGTGCAGCAACCCTTACATTTGATTTTTAAAAACATCGGCGGGCGGGGCCAGCTTGACGGTCAGCCCCGCTTTTTTTGCAATATTCAAAATCTAATTACGGCAATGAATTGTGCTCTTTTTGTGCTGAAATGTGCCGGTGTCAGGAGGTTTTGTATTTAATATGTAAAAATGTTTATAACCTGCAACAAGAGATAATAGCGCACATCAACTCCCACGAGAAATCAACACCATGKGTAAATTGTTCAAGCCCTACTATTCGTGAGAATTGGTTGCACACAAAAATCATCCTTAKTGAAATTCTTGACACATCATTGAATATACCTGAATTACAGCTAAAAAGTATACCAAGACAGGTAGTCGTTGAAAACCAAATTTATGTAKTAAGAGGAACTATATCWTACTTTGGCTCCTATACGAATGAATCATCACTTTCTTCAGTTGGCCATTTCAAAGCTTACTGTTGTCGCTTAAACGGGAAGTGAGAAGAGTACGACGAATTGCATACCAAAAAAATGGATCTGAATGAAGCCACACTCGTATAGCCGCACCTAATTGTATATACTGTTTAAAATATTAAGGGCTGTTACAGTTTTTTTGTTAATTCTTAAATGTATTTTTATACCTAATTTGTCTATCTGTAAATAAGCTTACGTTTCTACTGTAAGTATCTTTTGTTATTGCAATTAGTATATCCACGTTTATTTTCTACTCGTTGTTAAATTGTATTGTCCAGTTTATAAACTTATAAATACAAAAAAATTTCCAATAAAATAATATGCCTAAAACCATGCATTATTCTCAAACCTTTGTTTGTTAACCGTAAAAGCACCTACAATTTTTTTAAATTCTACTACTACAAACACACGGTAAGTAGAAATAGCTTTATCCTGTAAAGCTGTAATTTTGTAAATAGCAATCTATTAATAATAATTAAACCACATCGATTTGCAATATTTCAGAAAAACGAAACAAGGCTGATCGTCATCTCGAATCCGCCCGCCAATGTTTAAAAAAACAAATATAAGGGTTGCTGACATCGGCACAATTTAGCACAAAACAAACACAATTCATTGCCGTAATTAGATTTTATATATTCCAAAAAGAAGCGGGGCTGACCGTCAAGTTGTCCCCGTATGCCGATGTTTTTAAAAATTAAATGTAAGGGTTGCTGCACAAAACTCCCTGACACCTACACATTTCAGCACAAAACGAGCACAATTCATTGCCGCAATTAGATTTTCAATTTTCCCAAAAAAAGCGGGGCTGACCGTCAAGCTGGCCCCGCCCGCCCGTGTTTTTAAAAAATTAAATGTAAGGGTTGCTGCACAAAACTCCCTGACACCGGCACATTTCAGCACAAAACGAGCACAATTCATTGCCGCAATTAGATTTTGAATATTCCCAAAAAAAGCGGGGCTGACCGTCAAGCTGGCCCCGCCCGCCGGTGTTTTAAAAAAATTAAATATAAGGGTTGCTGCACAAAACTTCCTGACACTGGCACATTTCAGCACAAAACGAGCACAATTCATTGCCGCAATTAGATTTTAAATATTCCCAAAAAAAGCGGGGCTGACCGTCAAGCTGGCCCCGCCCGCCGATGTTTTTAAAAATTAAATGTAAGGGTTGCTGCACAAAACTCGCTGACACCGACACATTTCAGCACAAAACGAGCACAATTCATTGCCGTAATTAGATTTTGAATATTGCAAAAAAAAGCGGGGCTGACCGTCAAGTTGGCCCCGCCCGCCGATGTTTTTAAAAAATTAAATATAAGGGTTGCTGCACAAAACTCGCTGACACCGGCACAATTCAGCACAAAACGAGCACAATTCATTGCCGTAATTAGATTTTGAATATTCCGAAAAAAAGCGGGGCTGAGCGTCAAGCTGGCCCCGCCAAATGATTGTTTAATTAAACGTATAAGGGTTGCTGCACAAAACTTTTTAATAGCAGCACAATTCAGCACAAAACTAGCACAATTCATCCCCATATAGCAATTGTAAAAATTTGATCGGGCGGGGCCAACTTGACATACCCCAGGGCGTGTATTGCCACGCAAGCGGAACTGGGCCGCCAACGGCGTGTTGACATTATTGTATCAAAATATTATTTAAAACTGTTGTGCGTTACATTTTCTGAAACGTTCGTTTCACAAATAACACCATTTGTCGTGTTTTGCACCGGCATGCGGCAGTTGGAATTGTTGTTCTCGTAAGCTCATATTTACGGGGATTATGTAGCTACCCATTGGATAAGAGTTGTTTTTAAAGCTTGTTTTTTTGTTTCAGGTGAGTCTACCGTTTACAACTATGTATATAGCTTTGAAGCGTCACTATATAGTTTGGGTGAGTTATGGATTTGTTAAATACATTCGTTTGCCTTTTAATATACGAGTAACTATCTTGCACGTTTATGAAGATAAATACTGAGCGCAATAATGTAGATTTACATGAATTTTTATAAGTACTATAAAAATATGAAATTTAAGACTAGTTTTCAGTATTTTAGCGTACGCGGTATGCAGATATACAAAATTGTTCAGGGTTGTTGTGTTACAATTGCTATTGATTACATCATGACTTCGAACGAGGCTGTCGTTGTGGAAATTAGTAGCTTTTATGCTAGGACGTAAGTGATCAGGAACTAATGTTTTGTAAACTTTATCTGAATCTACCGTTTAAAGAATGCAGAATTTATCGCCATTTTTCACAAGATCAATTCATTTTTCATTTAAGAGCTGTACCTATCTTTAAAACAGTACTTGATTATCGTTGTCTGTAATATTCACTAAAAATATGGGAGTGGTTGCGCCTCGTGCGCCATGGAGAACACCAACTGTACATATAACAAGAAATTGCACGGATAATGTATTGACAATGTTCAAATAGCACAGGAACCCTATCAATGGGAATGTGGTATATATTTCTATTATGCCTGTTTACTGATCAAAGTTGATAGCGATCACCCTTCACTGCAAATATTAATTCCACTTATAGATCCCCTTTTCGTATCTCTATGCTTGACCTACACTATTTAATGGGGGATGCTTAGTAATTAAACAGGTTCCGGTATTCTGGTAGTCGCTTGGAAACTAGTTGTTAGTAGTACAAAATAATTGAACAATTATAAAACTGTGTATGACTTTCCTTTAGTCGAATGCACTTACCAAAAACTTCCACAAAGGGGGCACGCAACAATATATGGCGAAGTTTCTAACAACATGTATATATTTAACAGATAATCAATAAAATACTGAACAAATTAAACAATAATGTCAACATCTKTTATATAATATATTCAGAAGACTGGGAATTAGCCTGAGACCGGTAGTTAACAGTTTAAGCTTACACGTGAATGCACCATTGACTTTACTTAATTAACGCGGGACTAAGCTAAAACGTTTCCAAAAATACAGGGAAGCTGGACTGACCTAACATTTAGGGGAACTACATTGAATGGCTACGCGAACCTACATTTTCAACACAACTTCACATTTTTACCTTAAAGCATTTGCAATTGAATTTGCAAACTCTTAATCAATTACTCTACATCGCAAGCCTTATCAGAACGACTTACTTACCCCCATCTACCATCTAGACGCGTAGCTTATTTCCGAGTTTTTAGAATCAGTTATCAAATATAAAACGTCTCAAAGCTAATTAAAATTTAATTTCTAGGTGTCTTGTGGATCTCTCAAATCTGGATTTTGAATCCTATGCGATATGGCAACGAATCCTGCTGCTCTTTTTTCATTCTAGTTTTTCCATATTAGTAACTAAATTTCCTAGTTAATGTAATGGGGAACTTGAGCGATGGAATCAATCATTTGTAGTGAACCAGCGAGATTCCAATATAAACCTGAAGAACTCGTGCGATAACCCATAATTTTCAAAAATGCGCTCCCCACCACCACACAAAAGAGCAATAAATTTTCCCTGCTGACCCGTCCTAGAAACGACGAAACGGTAGGTATACTCGCGTTCCGAGCCTATGAATCTATGGTCAAGTGCGCCTGCCTATTTGAGACGCCCTAAAAATTTGTGAAAGTTGCTTTTCTTAAATAAAATTACAATAACTTGTATATCCTTTAAAGTTTTAACAAAATGTTAGCCGGAATGTGCAACTTTGCTGCGAATTAATGTCAAAATTAATATTCGTGAGGCCTAGGCACTTGATCACTGAGCCACCGCATACTTTGAACACCAATTCAAATCGAAACACTACGTTCCACTAGAATAACTTAATAACACTTGATCGCCTTTTTCCACTTGATCTTCAATCGCTTTTCAAGTCGTGCCATATTTGGCCACACTTCCATCTCCGGCACATTTCATCCCTTTCGAGATGATTCCGGATGATTACCGAAGAAGTGATTACTGCCTAACAAATTGTACAGTGTGTATAAGAGTAACTCAATTACTGCAACATTGCCACGTAGATGGCACTGATGGCAGTCATATCATCCGCTAATTCGTAACACCGTAAACTAGAATTCTTTGTCTTCAAATTTGGCTGACGTCCATGCCATCCATAATTATTTCGTTAACTTAGTTTAAAAGCTTCAACCTGATGCGACTTGCTGACTTATATAATAACCCTGTCAAGCAGGATATGTTCTTCATTTTGTAATAGTTCAAGATACACATAACACACTTCTTCTATTAAATGTAATAAGGCATCTGGGGTGCAAGGCATCCATATTTCAGTAATAAATCTAGCCCGTTTTAACACATGTAACCAATACCTGTATTAAAACAGCTACATTCCTCAATAAGTGGAATGTTCCGCGTGTCACACCAATACCAAAGCTTCTCAATACCAACAACTATAATGATATTCGACCCATAAGTATTTTGCCGACGCATTTGAAAGTTTTTGAAAGGGTGTTGTTGATACAGTTTAGCAACTATCTATGCAGATAGTTATAATTTGCTACCTAAGTGTCGGTCAGGTTTTAAGATCAAATATAGCTGTACTATTACTATTTTAAATATAACATACGTTATAGGTAATCATTGGATAAAGTGAAATCAAATTGGTATATTATTGGTCTAATGTAAGGTGTTCTATAGGCTGAATAATGCATATATGTGATTCTGTAAATTTTAATGCTGACGTGTCGCAAGGTTCCATATTGGGTCCAAATCAATTAAGAGGGGCATTTACTTGGAGCGATCGGGCAGAAATGTAAACTATGCAACCCGTATTACCAGCGGGACATGGGACGTAAGAGGGTAGCCGATAGGTTGAAATCACGCAAAGATCGTACGAGCAACAGACGGGCTAAACTAATATTCGGAAAATTGCTGACTGTAGGGTGTGCATAAAAAAGTAACCATGATATTAGTAACTTACTATGATATTATACCAGGTTATTCAAAATATGGAATAACCCATTTATTTCTGTAAATATGAACTATATAACATTGCATTCTAACTGCACGTCGACTATGATTTCTGGAGGAACTTTTATAATAATTTCCCTTCCGCCTCCCCATTGCTTCGGCAGACAGTAAATTAATCTAAAAGAGCTTTTAAGATTAAACTTGTCACGTGTAATTACTAATTAGACATACAATCTTAGAAATCCAGTCATATAGATGTATCGTATATAGAATAGATCGTATACCGCTCGATCATTCCCGACAGGATTGTATCTTAGCCTCACTGTTCACTGTTTATCACGCGACGGACCTGGTGGGGATGGGCATTCGCATTCCGCTCTCGTGATGGACTCGTGCGAAAGGGTTTGCGGTTTTAGATTTTTTGAATGTTTTTACTCATTTTTCGTGCTCATGTTTTTGAGAAATAGCTCGCCAAAAATACGCCTTTTTAAGCAAAATATAACAACAAATATTTACATTACCGTACCAAATTCAGAAAAAACTCGAACTCTACGTTGTTGCTACATCTTTTGTCATTGCCATGTCGAAATTTCACTTCGAAAAAGTTTCGAATAACTCGGTAAAATGTAAAATAGTAGGTGCTTAAAATGGCCCGATTCGCTCTAGGTAAACGCCCCTCTTAAGCAGCGGCTAGCTGAGACTTTTTTATTATCACAGGTTAATTACTGTGATGTGTACGGGCACCTGTTTAAGTGCTATAGATTGCAATAGTTCCGAAGAACCTCTAAATCCTTGTCGACGGTTTATACATACTATATACAACAAACCTCATTTAATGTCATAACGAGATATTTGGAACATACTCCATGGATTCAGTGTTTGCCTTCAATAATTCAGTTTTAACAAATAAAATTTTGCATTTTCACAAGTACTGTGCTTAGTTGTGGATATTCAGTTTAATTTCGCAACGTACCTGTAACAATATTCAGTTCCACAGCTAAACTGGTGGTGGTGGATACACCTCCAGAAACATGTATTATTCGTAATAATTACATGTCATCGCCGGAATATTGCTATAAAACGACTTAATCTTGCAACCTTTTTGTATGTAGTTAAATGCATTATACGTCAACGAAACCGCCGTGGGAATGAATATTCATGATCAACGCGTTTCAACGTAGTTGTAAGTCTTTCCATTTGAGTTTATCAGATTAGGGCGAGTTCTGCAAGATGTGGAACTTCGAATTGCGTCGATTGTTTGTCCGGATGAAATTCATACAGAATATCAGATGAGAATAAATCCAGGCAGAAGACGCTGAATGGACCTTTTATTTTGGGGATGTCGCCTTCATGGCATAAAAGAGATACTAAATAATTTACGAGCTTGATAAAGAGTAAATGTGGAACACTGGGTAGCAGCCGTGTGTAGACGCGTCTTTTTCCCTATAAAATTCGAGGCCGCGTCCGCGAGTATTTTCGCTAAAATTGTGCGAAATACACTTACATCGCACACTGAGAGAAATGGGTTATGAGATATAAAAGAAAAGCTTAATGAATTACAACTTGTAGATTTAAAATAGGCGCCAAAAACAACTACCATTATTCAATGCATCTACAGAATATTATACTAAGATCTTCAATGCATAATATTTAAAGTGTTTAGGTATAATAGTCAAGAAATAGTGTCATTTAAAACTACATATTTTTAGTTTTCAAATACTCTACTTGTAAAAATAACATTCCAGGTAGTTTAAGATATTCAACATGTAGTGGTGTGCATTACAACTACACATTCTTTTATTTTAAAGTATTGTAGTTGCACAAATTATAATTTTAAATGTTAATTACAATCATCCTGTAGTAGTATAATTTACTACTACAAGTTTGTTTTTTTAAAAACGTAGTTATATACCTACTATAATATAGGCTATTATTTTGAACCTACGATGGGTTATAAATTAGGAGGCATTTACATAAAAAGATAATAATTGTATTATTAAAAGTTGAGATTAGTATTTTACGTTTTACGTTTTACTACATAATTGCCTCAACAATTGCAGCATTTTTGCTATCGTGACACCAGGTATTCGATCTCCTCTTTAAAGAACTTAGCTATCAACAAGGTACGTTTTAGTAGGCTTACCTGACTTCGCTGGAAACAAAGTTCTTTGAGGAGGTGATCGAAAACTTGTTGGCACAATACAACAAATTTAATGCCTCAGCTGTTTGGCAATTTTATATAGATGAGTAATAGCACTCAACTTTTATAATAAACTAATATTTTATGCAAATAGATCTTATTTCTATAACCCGTAGCAGATTGAAAAAAGAAAAACGACTTTCATATTAATATTAAACGCCATATCGCGTATACCAAACAGCAACGTTCTGAAAATATCTAAAGCACACGCACCGATATCATAAATATTTAAGAATGTTATAATTACAACACTAGTAATTGACAAAAAAATACGCATCTTGTAGAGGTATTATTTATGAATTAATTATGAATTTAACATGCCGTAAAAGCACTGAAAAGAGAACTAAATATAATCCATGTGCAGAAATTGGGTTTCTCCCGGTGTCGCGCCAGGTTGGAATACAGTATGTTGCTTCTTGCTCTTCAGGAAATATTACACATACATATTTGCCTCGACAGTTCAAAAAACGCTGACGCCCAATTCTGTAGGCAAATCATTGGTTTTAGAGAAGAAAAAACAGAAAAACTTCTTTTCTTTACCTCCGGACTATGTTGCAGCTCCTGTCTAACAATAACCTGGACTAACAAGCGTCGATTTAATATTTTGTGTAGTTTGTAACGAGTAAGTACTTCCTTTCCTTATTGCAACATTGTAATATTTTTAAAAGTGGCACCAAAACCTAAAAAAATAATATTGCTTAAAATGAGAAACAACTGAAGAGTCTAAAAGTTAGTGAAGTTTCTTCATAATATAACTTTGTCTGTTTAAAACTTTTTTAAATTTTATTTAGATATATGCTTGCCTGACTGACTATTTTTAACTAAAGTACTTAAAATATGTAATTAATACCTTCCTACCTACATTACCCCCAAAATATATTTTAATTATTTTTTTATTAATCCATTATAACATCTTTTTTTTAAGTAAATGATTTGGAAAGAGCCTTCACTCATTGTGGAAGGTTTTCAAACAATTAAGTAGCTTGGACTGATTGTTTCAAAGCTAATTAATTAAGATTAATTTTTCGACTAACTAATTAATCAAAGCAACAAATACTTATGATCCATGCCTTATATATCGTAAATCAGGCACCTAAAGTGGCTCTCACTGATAGGTATTATAGATATTACAAAGAAAAACAGTTTTGATAACGCTTTCGTACTTGATCACGTGATAACCACGTGTAGTACAATCGCAAAATGGCAGAATGCGATATTGGGATGATCATCTTTGAATATATTCAACATAGTCAACTAATTTATATGGGATGTTGACATTACCATAATACTTTACTTTTCTAACTGACTAGTAGCACACAATTTATTATTAAACTATAATGCTGTAATAATGCTATTTAGACGCCATGGCAGCATTTTTAGGACCACGAGCACACATCTGTTGACAAACATGTATTGAAACTTGTATTTACCTTCGAATGGATTAACGAGGTTTTCCAAATTCCAAAGCTTTAATTTGCTTTCTATTTTCAACAAATTTTTTATTTTTTTAATATCAAAGTTCGTTTGGTGACTACGAAACCACGCACCACGCGGCACTTGCACTGAACTGGCTAAACGCCATTACGCTTTTAAAACTAGCCAGTGTTGTCAACTTTCTATGCGGGATTGCACCGTATTTCATCATTGAATTACCGTATCTGAGTCTCCATTACGGTATCTAACTAGTAAATATTATAGCCTCTGTTTGCTTACTGCCTTAAACATGCAAAGCTTGCGATTAAGGATAATGGTCATACATCGAACAATTGCTAAACATTGTACATGAATTCTAATTAGCGTAGAGTTGGCAACGTTGCGAAAACATATAYTCGAGATGTTAATACTACAACTACGTATTTAAAATATGTAGCAGTAAAATATTCAGCATGTAAAATAACACGACGTAGTTGTAAATACAATAACTACAAAAATTCTGTTTTTAAAATACACATTTCAAAATATAACATAATGTTCTAAAGGGTCAGTAGTACTAACTAATAATTTTGTATACATAAAGAGCTATATATACAAGATACAGTAAATATTGCAGTTAGGTTTATCACGTAAAGTTTTGTAAAAACAACTTAGTAGGACTAAACATGTAGCACTACATTTCTCTCAGTGCAGGAAAGAAAGTATATATATGGTAAATATTTCGTTTTAGCATTATAATATTTAGTGGTTTAGTAGATATTGGAACAATTTCTTTGAATAATGAATGTAATACGTATATACACCGTTTTTTGCTGTTAAACTTAATAGTAATTCACACTAAATTTTATCACGTCCTCTACCGTTGTGTTGTACATCATTTCCATAACTTTGTTTCTGAATCAGACGATTCTTCGAAAGGAAGTAGGTATTAATCAGAACTACAAGAAAAGGGTAATACTGAATTCTATTTTCTAAAGGATTCTATAGACGGTTTCCTTGTCTCTCGAAAAGTGCATTAAAGTACAGGGTGTTCACGCTAACAGTCTGCAATAGCTAACTTTTTTATTTGAAGTCGTAACATAGTGGATTAAATAAGAAAGTTTCTTGATTTTTCGAGAAGAATTGGATGGTGTTTACAAAAAAACAATTGAACATCCTCTGTCACAGATATTGACTACAAGTTTGTTATTTTAAATAGAACGACCCCACTTTTTACAGCGCATTCGATTCACACATCAAATTATACAAAAAATTATTAAAATAGCATCACCCTATAGTCATTTGTTTTTGTGATATTTCAGGTAATATGATTTGTGTTCACCAAACAGTCTACAATAGCTAACTTTATTTATTTGCAATCGTAGAATAGCTGTTTAAATTGGAAAATTTCTTGATTTTTTGAGAAAAATTTGATGGTGTCTACAAAAAGAACAATTGAACATCATTCTGCGATTTCAAATAAAAAGTTAGCTATTGTAGACTGTTTCATGAACACAGATCACATTACCTGAAATATCTCAAAAACAAATGACTATAGGGTGTTGGTATCTTGATACTTTTTTGTTTAATTTGATGTGGTGGATCGAATGCGCTATAAAAAGGAGAACCGATCTATTTAAAATAACAATGTCCTTGACAGATGATGTATTATTTTTTTTGTAATCACCCTCGAACTGTTCTCGAAAAACTTTCGCATTTAAACTACTACTTTACGATTTCAATCGTTTTAATTACCTTATTGGTTCTAAATTACATGTATCATACCAAAGGGTTTTCCACGGGAACAATGACGCATATTTGCAAGATGTAAAAAGTAGCATAATGTGTAATTATTTTTTACATATTCTTTAATACTTTATTTGTAGATATTTTCCGCTATAAAGGATTCCTGGGTTAAGTTTTATGATTATAAGAGATTAAATTTTCAGTGAATGTTCTAGTATATTTTTACAGAAAACGATAATGAAACCTAAAACTTGCAAAATTTAAGAATGACTTACGAAGCTCGATCTAAAAGCTAACGATGCAAGCTTTCAACAATTTCAGGTTTAGATTGTTTGTTTGTCATAATAAATTCCCATTGTTGATGGTTTTTTTATGTCCTGAATCTTCATAAATAATATGTCACCTCTATCTGAAAAACGTCATCAATTGTCTTCTTAGTCAGCTCCTCACTGCGACATGCGTCACATATTCCAGTAATGAGATTGATCCATCAATTGATAAAAGCATCTTATGTGTTTTCTACAAATGTAATTGTTTGTTGGGTCTGTAATAAACATTTATCCGTCTTAAGAATACAATTACTTTTGGATTCTTGATGTCGATGTTTTAGTTGATAGCCAACATAGAGCGCAGCATCGAATATTTTAAACCTTTGAATCTATAATATGCTAAAATGAACGGTCCATCCATTGTTTAAAAGCAGAATACTCTTTTTTTGCACTTCTCTCTAGATTTTTCGAGTAATAGGCATAGAAATGCTTGATTGGTTTCTTTCAATACTTCTTTAAAGAGGTCGCTGTTATTGTCGTCCATATCCGGAAAACTGTTGTGGAAGCCCTTTAATAGGAAAACTTTGTGGGCATGACCGTCACAGATGAAATTATAAAAGTGTTTTGATGAGAAGACTCGAGAAGCAAATAACCCACTTTCCTTCCTTGTAATACAAATAACTATTACCCAATCTTGAATATAGAAATGAGCTTTTATTAGTTGTCTGTATTGCATAAAACCCTTCCTGCAAACTCCATGTTAAATAATGTGGTGTTCAATAACTACATTGTCTATCTATAACAATAACAAAATTACGTCTATGCCATGTCGCCTGCAGTGACGAGTAGATAATGCCGCTATCCACATTCTATTTCTCGCAGGGTCTGTCTATGTCAATTACATTTTACCTATTTACGCAATGAACAAACATGAACATGGTAACACAATATTTCAATAAAATTGAAATACATTAGATTTTCAAGATAGCCTACCTAGAATATAGATGCAAGCTGAGTAATTTTTCGTAAGTTATTTACAACTCCGCAAGCTCAAAAGAAATGTTTACACTAAGCAACAGGGAACTCTACTTCGTGATAACACCGCCGATCCCCGAGCACCACGGCATTTAATTTACAAACAGAGTCCTTAGACATAGAAACTGATCCACCTAATAACGTTATAAAGAGTTCTTTTCTAGTTGTTTTCCACCATTTATTATAACGATTTTATAAATATAATATATCCTTTCATGTTAACGTTTTAGGTAAGGTTAGTAGTAGTAAGGATAAAATAGTGAACAAAAGTGAATATGAACAATGTTTTGGTTAAAAATGTATAACACATAGTAACATAAATAAGTATTTTATTTCCATCACGGCAACAAAAAGATAAATAGGTTTGAGTTTTGTTTTTCTTTCGCGAATTGAGATAAAAAGTGTCTTCATTTAATCAATAAACTCCCAAGACGTTGATCGATGAAGTGTTATTAGTATTGGAGGCAAAATGTACTGCATTTACAGAGTTTTCGTCTGCTCTATAAATCTCGCATAAAATTTTTCCATGCATCTTGCTTTGTATCTATATTTCATATTCCACAGATACTCGAAATTTCGATTCCATTTAATTAACACACGGCATGTTTATTTAAGAGATTTAAAGCACCGAAAGAATAAATCGTCGCAACCAATGCATTTTTTCTTTGATGTGTTCTGTTTAAAACGAAAACGTAAAACATTGCGCAGCTTATAAATAAATAGGCTAAAGAAAGACAAAGATGCTCTACGTTGACAAAATTTTCTAATACTTAGAAGATAGTGCATGTTAAGAATTTGCATATATATTATATAAAAGTTGCACCTCTTTAGTGTTGATGCACTTCACATTTCATGGTACGCCTTACTTTGATGAATCGGGTAAAACGATGCGCCTGTAATCGAAGCATAAACCGCGCCAGTAGTATTTATCACCCCCCATTGAGAGCGTCGTGGCGCGTTCTCAAAAGCCCGTCGAGAGTCACATGGCATCGGGAGCGGCGCCAAGAAGCAATCGCTTAAACGACTCGAATGCACTTACCGCCCATTGTGATATATCTATAACTTCCAGGGCAATCACGGCCTTTTTTGTCGAATCATTTCATCCCAATATGTTTGCCATACTTTGTCATTAATATTGATGGTTTCTTGGTGTTTGTGCGGCTGTGGCCGGAAAAATGAAATAAATTCACCTTGTAAAAACCACTTGGGGATTTACTAAACGGAGTTGGCGTTTATGGACTTGTCTTGTACGGGGTTTTCGGCTTGACTTTCTATTTGGCAGCAAAATGATCATTCTCTCCGTAAACGAGAATTTTCTCGGATTCTATTTAGTGGAGTGCCGTAATACACAAAAATCGAAAAATCTCTGAACCTGGGTCCACTGAATGGATTATCCTAAAACCTTTTCGATAGCATTGCTAAAAGCTGAAACAAAAAAGTGTACCCATCAAATAAATTATTAAAACCTTCAGTATATTAAACTACAATATAGAATTAGTTTACGAATTATTAAGAATCAATATATATATATATATATATATATATATATATATATATATATATATATATATATATATATATATATATGGTGTGAAACTTTTCCGGGTTGTATTCCGTGTAGCTTGATCCTCAGGAGGACCGTTCTTCCGACGTTTCGGCAAGGTCGCACTTGCCATTTTCAAGTGGTAATCTTTCACTCTATTCTTCGCAATGAAAGACGTTGTTAGAGTACTGAGAACATCTAAACCTCCAAAAAGAAACCTGAGTACCAAGGAAATACAAGCCCTTAAAGCTACAAAAGAAGACAAATCTGTTATAGTACTTCCAGCGGACAAAGGTAACGCTACCGTAGTCTTAAATACCACCGATTACAACCAAAAAATGGAGTCATTGTTGACTGATTCGGCCTACCGTAAGATAAACTCTGATCCTACGACATATTTGGAAAAGACAACAAAAAGCAAGATTAAAGCCTCTCCTATAGATGACGAAACCCAAAGGCAAATCATACCACGAGAGAAATCTTCCAAATGTCCCAAAATATATGGGTTACCAAAAATCCACAAAGCAGACATTCCGCTCAGACCGATAGTTAGTTCTATTGGATGCCCGCTACAAAACCTAGCTAGGTACCTAGCCAAACAACTTCAGCCATACGCAGAAGAAGCAAACTCGTACGTGCGCAATGCTGATCACCTTATTAACATCTTGAAGGTCACACCCATAACAAATAACGACCTCTTGGTTAGCTTTGACGTGGTATCTTTATTTACCCAAATACCAGTGGAAGAAGCGTTGGAGATAATAAAAGAAAAATACAAACCGCCATCCCATATCTTAAACTTAGTCCAGCATTGTTTAAATAATACCTATTTCATTTATAACGGACAGCGCTACAAACAGATAGAAGGAGCACCAATGGGTTCGCCGTTATCGCCGGTCATAGCAAACTTATTTATGGAAGATTTCGAGACCAAGGCGATTACCACCGCCACACAAAAACCGACCCTATGGTTAAGATATGTGGATGACACACTGGTAATTTGGCCGCATGGCAGGGCAGCCCTACAGAACTTCCTGGATCACCTTAACAGTCAACATGGCAAAATTCGTTTCACAATGGAGATAGAAGAGCACAACAAATTGCCGTTTTTAGATGTGCTCTTGACAAGAAAACGTGACGGTTCCCTTGGACACACCGTATACAGAAAACAAACACATACGGATCGCTATCTTAACGCTGCGTCCCACCATCATCCAGCGCAAATATACTCAGTGGCTAAAACACTTTTAACGAGATCGAAACGTTTAGCCGACGAAGAAAGTAACGACGCTGAAATGAAATACATCAAATCTACACTGCTTAACAATGGATTTTCTAAAAAAGTTATAAACAGAGCACTCAGGCCAAGACGACAACGTAATGATACAGACGAACCTCCAACTGGAATTGCCTTTTTACCATATATCAGAGGAACAACTGACAAAATCGGTAGGATATTAAAACGGCATAAGATCAAGGCTGTCTTTCGACCACACAAAAAGATAAATACGCTAATACGTAATCCTAAGGAACGTATACCATTGGAAGCCCAAGGGGTGTATGAAATACCATGCGGTACATGCGCCCAGTCGTATGTAAGTCAGACTAACAGAAGGATTGAAGTAAGAAGAGCCGAACATGTTAATGCGGTAGTAAAAGATGACAAGAATTCCTCTCTAGCGGCACACGTAAGAATTACGGGTCAATTTATGGTCAAAAGTAAAGTAAAGTAAAATCATTTTTGAAATCTGTACTACCGTTTCTGTCCATTAAAAAAGTGGCGTAAGATACTATTTAATGCAAGTTATCAATAGATGGCACTACTACTTTGGTTATAATTATAACCAAACAGCCGATTAGCATGGTTGCAAAATAAGTTATGAGAAACGTTTCATTCACTTAAATTTTAATATGACTTTTGCTTTTGTTTAATAGTTTCCGGGCAGAAGTACCATACTTTAGTCTATCTCGCTGCTTCAATTAATAGGTATCTACATTCCTTTATTTTGTGTGCTAAACTAGTAGCGACGTGTTTAGGAGAGTTTACAACATCTTGGACATGGTAAAATATTTTCTAGGCAGGTATGTGACAAAAAAAACAGGAAGTAAGTAGAGTAAACGTGCATTCTCAGCATTGCTAGCTGATCCTGAATAAATGCTTATTGCGGGAAAGGGGTTAAGGACAAATTTGTATGGAATTTCATTGACAAGTAATAAATGTTAATCCATGTCTAACAATTTTATTCGTTGCTCTATCTAGACTAGAATATGAAAAAGAGCTCTTTAAAAGACTGCAAAGAATGTACTTTCGTACTCTTTTTTGTAGGTCGCGTAGCAAGCCATCACTGATTATGCTAACTCTTGTTTTACTTAAAAACGTGTACTAATTATTTTACTATACTATCTCGAGCAAATGCCAGTATCATATCAGCATGTTGATGTTACAACTTAACCAAATGAATTTCCAATTTCTGAATTCTTTACCCTCATCTCTGCTGTAGTACATGCCGTCGCTTTTTGTAACTCCGGAAACTTCTGGGTCCTTATAATCTGCTAATGGCGTTCCAGACTTTAGGGTTAGGTAAAGTAGCTTTCGTGCTTAATTAAATGTTTATTGTTGTAAGTATGCATGAGATATTGCTTTGTTTATGAGCGCATGTCTATTTTTTGCAATGTAAACTTTGATGCATTATTTATGCATTCGCCATTAGTTTTTGTGTTTTGGCATATTTACCCAAGCTAAGTGGAAACTGAGGCGTCTAAAGCGAGCAGTGCGGTAAGCAAAAAAGGAGAATTATCTGCGCCAAGCGTTTATAGTTCAGCACCACTATAGAAGATGCACCAAAGATAGAAGTTCGTAGAGGTGCAGGCATATCATGAAGTGAGTTCCTCTTATCTTCACAAGGTGCCATTACTTTCTTTACTTCTTTGGCTCTAAGTGCTTTGAGAGAAATTAGTAGACGCGGCTAAACATCTTATGAAAGATGACAAAATGGAAATGACACGTTCACTGCTTTTGAGCAGTGTTTAACGAACAATCCTGTATAATGGCACGTTATTACAGATTGTACAAGTATCTGAAAGAGATTATGAAGCACTGCATGTTGAAGTAATTAAGCTCTAAAAAACTTACGTTCACCAAACCAATGGGCTAGATACTTCATACTCGGCTATCTGCTAACTATTTGCTTTTCCTGTTGGAGTACGGTGCTTTTAGTACCTTCGATTTTCAAGTCTGCTCTCCCCTAGAGACACATTCATCTAAACCTGGTATTACTCGTGTGTTTTTGTCCTCCATTTTGGTATTTACACTGCTATAAAATACCTAATGAACAAATATGGGCTTGTAAAAATCGAATGAAGGGAAAATACTCGTAGTAGACATATATCAGGTCGCATTTCGTTGGAACTTGATATTACGAGGGAGCAATGTGAGGGTAATTCGGATATATGTAACTTCCACGAGGTGTATTACTGATGTCGATACGACATATATGCTTTATTGTTTCTTTCGGTCATAAATAACGTTCTCAGGCCCCCGTAAAGGATAGTCCACCGAAATAAGGTAAATTTATGTGTTTTGTGGTACAACATGAAAGAACAATGTATTTTTCAGTGCAGGGGCATTTGTCTTTTGTTTCAATCTATGCATACTCTTTTGTTACTGCGTTTACCAGAAGTGTAGATTTTAACATTATTGGATAGATTTCAACACCAGATGGGATCAAGTTTTTCTTGTATATAATCGAAATTCATATATTCGTATTATTGCTTACTTATTGTACTTACATTCTGTTGTATATGTTTAATTCATTATAGAAATCAATATTAACCCCCAAGTTCCTTGTCAGAAATAAGTAATAGGTTGTCTGTGGGAATGACGACGGCAAGGAAGCAGGTGAACTATGTCACGCATGTTACTTCATTCTCGCAATCTACCTTTAATTTATATTAATATTAATTGAGCGACGCTTTATGAAGCATATTATACTTAGTCCCTAGCTTACACTAATATAACGTAGGTATAGGGCGTATCAGGGGAAATAACCGGCTGTGCATAAGAGACATGGCCCTAGTATATCACCTAAATTGCCAATGTCAGCTTGCCCGATTCATTAGTTTGTGTTTAAAAAAAAACCTTTTTCCCGTTTAGCCATGGCAAGATCACCCATTAGTAATTGTTCTATTTGTATAAACTTTAATAGTACATGCTCATGTATATTAGCATTGTCCCAGACGTATTCGAGGTATTGATGGGCAAGGCAACAAATTGGTATTGATTTATTCAAAGTAATGCCTCGTTTTTTTGATAAAGTGGATTGGAGATAGTCTTGAGGTAGGGCAATACATGTGGTTTCTCTACTTCCTGGATATAACGCTGGGCGATCACGTTGTGTTTGACGAAAGCTAAGGGTGATCTGCTGCCAACAACATTGCTCCAAAGATTGATGCAATAATCAGCTATGTGGAGTCATGTACTGGATCATTACCTAAAGACACGACTCAGCGTATCCTTTTTGAAAGGGCCCAGGTTTTTTAAAACCAAAACATCCCTGGCCCAAACATCGCAAGTCCAATTAAGAAATAACTATCGTGTCCAGTTTCTGATTACCCTACTTTAAGAAATAAAAAAGAAAAATTAATAAAAAACAAATTGCACCTATAGCATAATCAATTTCTTGGCAAATCCTACGAGTAAAACATATTTACTTGTTCTTAATTCCAAGCACTTTGTAAATATTCCGTCAGAACTCACTCTTGACCTAGACGATATTCTAGTCTGCTTCAATTCTACCAACAAGGCTTTGAACACATACGAAGCCTTGAAGTTATTTGATTTGAAACCTAAAGCCAAGCTTCGTTATGTCACCGACACTTTCATTGTATGATGGCCTCGCGGCTCCCATACCTTGACAATCTTCTTGAATAACCTTAATTCTTAACATTCTGATATCTTTATAATGGAAATCGAAAGCAACAATTCTCTGCCATTTCTTAATATAATTGTCACTTCTTTACCGGATGGTGGTTTAGGCCCTACTGTATATAACAAACCCATCTATACGGTATTGATATGTACATACGTTTTTTGTTACCATCTATCGCAAAAACGTTCGGTCCTTTATTCTCTATTCCCATTTTCTGAACCAAGCAAGMTGAAGTGCAACACAGTCCGGCCAAAMACGGAGATAACAGCCGTGAGATACMATCCGCCTTTGATCGTCATATTTATCCAAACCATCYCGCGAACCCTCMAATTATAGGTAGAAKATAGTTATTATTTCCCAGTAACACAACGGCTGCCCCACGTTTACAATCTCTACCCTCTTCCATCCACCGTTTGCATATAACCAAGGCAATCCCGCTGTTTTCTTTAGGTATTTAGGATTTGGTTTGGATGGATTTGTGGCATGGTTCTCACGTTCGTGAGTGATGATGCCCCTTACAAGATTGGCCGAAGCGTCGACTCTATTGCCAAAACCGACGCCATCTAAACCAAAGCAACCAAGATTTCAATTTGTATGGAGCACCAAATCGTCCAAATATCCGTACGAGTGTACTTACATTATCGCCGCCTTCATCCGTGGGTCATTACAATGCGGTCACTCCGGTGGACAAACGAGGCGGTTTCACATACCCGCGGGAGATGCAAAAACAAAACATAAGTTACTCATCCGTTAAACTCAAACATATATAGTTAAAACTCACCGAGGGGTTTTCACCCCAAGTTCTCATCATTGTCCTGTCTACGACTTTATCCCTTAGATTACATCATTAGCCAATGGTGGTTATGAATACCTTGTTAGTTTCTCTCTTCATTAACTAGCTAGTGCCAACCTGAAATAGTAGAGGCTTCCCCGAACGCTCACCCTATGGCCTATAAGGTCGCATCCCAATAGTCTGGATCGGGGGCTCCTAATAAGGCTACCCTCTCCACCAGMACTATGTCGTTCGAGTAGCCCGCATTACCATCCGAAATGCAAGTTACCCACTCCAAGGAACCACGGCTGTAAACCGGGCACTCTGTTCTAGGAGTCTCAACCTGCCCTAAGGCACATCATGGTCAACGACCTCGCTCTTTCAGAGACAAAAGAAATAACAGACGGAAAGGGGTTTTTTCGCCAAAAAATGACATATCATCACTGCCTACTGTTGCATCYCCTCGCGACGATGCTATTTCTCGGCAAAACAATAAATCGCACGCACACGCATTCGCTTCTATATTAGTGTTTAGTTTATTTTCAACGATTCTAAACAGGCCAAGAAATTAATAAACATACAGAAACACCTTTTATTTTAACAAAACACAGATACAAAAAAGAACATGTAACAGTAGATAGTTGAAAGGCCGGCGTCCTTACGAGTACGTATACGCGGCGAGTTACACGGGTTATCCACCAACGACACCACGATACTAGGGTTGCAACATCATGAGTACATAAGCGGAACAGTATCGAAGTAGTGTGGGTTATATGGAGCAATATATACCAGAACGAACTTTTGAAATTGATTCATTGATTATGGTCATCGTTTTATTCCCTTTATTTTTTACTTGTGTAACGTTGTTAGTTATTTATTATTATTATATATTTCACAGCACAATTGGCTTTTAATTTCTCATTTCACGTTCATTCACGGAATAGGCACTGTTATTAATAATTTTCTAAAATTTTAGTCACGTTGCAGAAAAACTGCCTCCGGTTGCCTAATACAACAATCTGTCACCCCCTTCTCCACCATACGCATCTTGAAATTTTCCGCTTGGCACCATTTACACCAATTTATCCGGAGCTGTATCCACGCAACGGGTAGGTAACTGACGACCCCGGCGTGCATTATTGTTAATGCATGAAGCATTTGACGTGTGCGTGCCTTCTCCCCATCATCCTAGTTGGAGCAGGGAGGCAACGTATCGGGCGCGCCAGGGTGCGCCACTCCTGACGTCACGATATCCTAATGTGCCGGCTCTTAACCTCGCTCCGCAGATCTAATTCCCTGTTATGCTACTGGCAACGTTATGCTGCGATGAACAATAGATGCACGTGATTCTTTATAATTAGCGATAGGCCGGTTCGACGTATTGGTCGATTTGGATGGTCACGTGAGAATACGGGAGCAATTTCTTAAGCTCCTGTTAAATTGCACTTCTCATAGAATTGACCTGTTCGCCATTGAGACAACTACGTTTGAAAAATAGTAAATCTCAGAACTGGAGAAAAACTTTTGAGTAGTCAATACGTTCAATTTGAGTGTAGCCGCGAACCATCAGTCTAGCTTTATATCTTCTGGTCTATTATTTTTGTTTGTTCTTAATATTCTGCTATAGCCCAACTATCATTTAATTCATTCTCCACTGGTTTGATACATTGGTATATTGTGGAATAACAGTTCCTTCCGCATTATCTGGATTAGAGTCCATTTATAAATTCATCTGGGTTTACTCACATTTCTTGTTTAGTGGATATATCACTTTTAGCTTGCTGTTTTTATAGTCCATCAGTTAAGTCTTTATATAGCTTGAAATTGCTTTGTCGTTTTTGCTGTTTTTGGGATAGCTTTGTTCATTTTTCTTTTATAGCTACAGGATTTTGTTGTGACGTATACCATCTAGTTGATATTTTATGTCTGATTCCTTCCAACGAATTTGCAAAACTTGTCTTCAACTATATTCAACTATAGTTTTTTTTCGCTAAAATAATCAATTGCAATAATATGTTAGAAAACCGCGTTGATCCGATTGATAGTTTCTCTATCGGTTTGCATACATCTAAATGTCATCTTAAATTTGTGGAATTAGTAGACAGTGCTGTTTTCCTTTGATGCATATCATGCATGGCTAGAGTTCATTAAGTCGTCTGTTCAAATTAATTCTAGTATTACTAAGTGCGGCAATACTTTTAGAGTTGAAGTGCTTAAGTATTGTTTCATAATTCCGCAGTCTGTACATTTGTAGCAAAGTTAACCTGTTGTTTTGAACACTTGTACCACAGTTAATACGTCAACAACAAATTGGTCTTTGGAAGTAAATCTGCTTGTGTACGGTACACGTGACAGCGTATGCTTGTATTCCTTCAGCCGTTATTACTAAAGTTCTTATATAACAAGTTCCTTCGTCTGTGATAATTCTATTGAAACTGTTGCTTGTTCAGATCTGCTTATTCTATTTTCAAGTTTCTTTGAAAACATCGTCACCAAAACTAATGCACAAAAATCTATGTACCGGTTGTCGTTGATTATTAAGTATATAAAGTTAAAAGTGTAGTAGTACTGGTTGCACTCTTCGGGTTACTATTTGTAATTTGTGGCGTTCGTTTCCATTTGGAGGGGGGTGGTGTAGTACCCGTAATTACTAAATTTGTAACAGCATTTCCCTTTGCACAGGGAGCTGCCTTCAGCACCTTTTTCATTGATTTTGGTTGGATTATCTGTGCTCTTAATAATCGGGGGTCAATATTCTTCGGACGTTCTAACCCATTCATCTGGCATAATGAAGTGAGCTGGTGTGCTGTTTTTATAATTGAGGGCAAAGCGGGCAATACTTTTTCAACACGTATATTTCATTATATTTCTTGAGGCGATTAAAATCTTTATCATTCAATTTGGGTTGTAATTAGCTGCTGGTCGCCAGAATTTGAACACCGCAACCAATTCCGCACTGTAAGCTCGAAAATAAATAAAAGTAATAACTTTGATGTGCACGTTTGACTAGTGTTGAAAATACTAGGGTTTGGTAATACTTTTTCAACACGTTTATTTGCCTGCATTTCCAATAAGTATATCTTACGTAAATTTAAATTACATTCAGGCGAATAAAATCTATATCATTCAATTTGGGTTATAATTAGCTGCTGGTCGCAAGAATCTGGTCACCGCAGCGAATTCTTCTCTGTAAGCTCGAAAATACTGAGCTCGGCGATTCAGCTGCAAATCTGGTGCAGCTTTTTACTACACGGATCTTTTAGTCCTTAACCTTAACCTGTACATCAGGATCCTATTATCCTTGTTAGGAGTTATGGGGATACGAAAATTGTTATTTTATGGTAGTGCATTTTTACCATTAATGCTTGAACTATTTAATTCATGATTTTGTTAAAACTTCCCAAAACACATTTCAACTGTCTGCTCCAGTAGGTAGTTATGTAAGTCATTGTAATGTAAAACGATAAACTAATTAACAGTTGGAAACAACTTTCCTTTAGCAGCAAACTCCCCTCTTTTAAACTCTTCCCTCTTACAAAGGCATAAGGCTGGTAAATGTGCCTTTCACTAAACGCAATAATGATGCATCAACCCCTTTCATTTTCTTAAACATTCGCAAGCAAAACTTAATGCTTGTGCAATTTAGTAAGAATAATTGGAAACATTATTTTTATCCCACAATGTTATAGTAAAGTAAATAACGAGTTAAATCCTTCTCTAGATAATGAAGAAAAAAATGAGTTTTGAGTACTTCAAGGGTTCCAAACATAAGCTTCAATTTTGGTTTTTGCCAAATGGAAAGCACAAACTTTTTCTTTAACATGTCGAAATATGATTTCATAGTAATAAAAAATTTAGAGTTATAAATTTTATGTGGGCGCAAACCCAAAATATTTATCCAAGAGGTACAAATATTCTTAAAATGGCAGAACTTAGGTATAGGGTGGCCAACAGAAACTAGTGAAAAAACTTGAGTTATACAAAAACTATAGCAGGATAGATTTCTTTTTAAAATAACAAAGTTGATACCGAATTCTTCTTCAATCGCTAGTGCCTCCCTCTTCAAAATATTTTCATTGGTCAGAATCTACCTGTTAATAGTTGTATACAAATTTTCTGATGAATAGCGTTGCCAGGCTATTCAATACTCATAACGGACGGTTTAGACAGAACAACCATTTCAGCATTTAAATTTTCTTTACCTTTGAGGAAGAGCCGTTACTTTCCTTTTACTAGCTTTCACAAATTATAGTAACTAGTGCTGTATCCGTTCGTTTAAACACAGTAGCAAGGGATTTGTAATTGATGCATTGCACTATAGTTGCTGCATTACGAGCAATGCATACGCGAAATTTCCTACGTAAGAGTTATGCCATGCGTAGCACCAGTGACGTAATTGTGGYGACGCTATCAAMTTTAACATCAWATTAAAACGAATTGTTCTCGGGTTACGGTCCGTTCACGGCCCCTAAAAATATTAGCACTAAGTAAATGCTGTGAGTTTACCATAAACACGGCCCAGGGAAATGTGAAACCGTATTATGTTAATGCTAAAAGCATGCATCAATCACACGATAAAACGCACTGAAATTGTGCTTTATGGCGTTTTTACTAAAATGGATTTTCCTCGCGTGCTCCTGCGGTTCACTTTTGTAGCCTACAGTAAAAAGCCTATTCACAAACTGTGTATAATATTGTGAAAATATTCCAACTTTACGACGTGTATTGAGAACTAACTTGCGCAATTACTGCGGAACTAATGGAACGCGACTGGAACACACGTCGGGAAATATTGAGCCATTCGACCACTGAATCGAAATTGCTATTGTTACAAATTGCAATTTGCTACAGACGTGCTATATCAGCAAGCCAAAAGTTCAAATAAGTAACTTTGTCTCAATTTCCTGGAACATTAAAAAGTACCATTTCAAATTGCTCATTTACCTGTCATTCTTTTTGTATGCATAATATGTAATAAATATTGTAATTAATTAAGAATGACGTAAACTCGCATTAAAATCGTTCTTATTATGCTAGATGAATGTTCTGTCATTAACAAACTATTACAGTGAACTTAAATATAATTTGTGTAAAGGTTTTTAAAATAATGGGTGTTTCAGTGCCAACTAGCTACCAACAAATAATTCCTGTGGAAAAGAAAATTCGAGTAAAGCCCTGAAACAGGTCGTATTATTTTGGATGAGACATCTTGTAAGCTACCATTTGAAGTTGTCAGAAGTACCTTCTAGTCCTGGCAGCTTTCACCCTTAATTCTTGAATAAGGAAGGGGAGTCGAGTAAAACCTAGTTTTGGAGGTTTTTCAAAATCTTTTGTGAAAATACTTAGGAAAAGATCACACTTAAAAACAGTTTTTATAATGAAATGTTCCTTAACAGTTCAAAATTTATTGTATTTTTTGTTGTGAGGGCAAATGGATATTATCGCTCCTCACACTTCCCATACGCAAAGGGACCGTAAGGGAGAAATAATAGTGGCGGACAAGGATGCCAGCGTAATAGCGACAATAATGGTCATCTTCACTCACGTCTCGAATTTAAAATCGACTTAAAGCGAACTTAAAACGACCCACTAAACTAATTAAAATTTTAAAACAAAAAAACCGGCACCATAGCCCAAAAAAGACGCCCCTGATTTCGGCTCAGATAGACCCTACTAATGCCATCTACCATAATTATTTAAATTAGCATTAGAAAACTGTAACAGATGTTGTTATTAAAGACGAAAACATAAATTTATCCAAAAACGGAAGCAACTTAGCCAGTCTTCAATTTTTTTCTGACTTTTTCGCACCATATAAATTGAAATACTTTTCTGGATTATTCGCATATTGCATTACCTAAAATTGAAAGCTACCCATCCAAAATGGTATGTTTTCCCTCCAGGTACGTGTGGAAAATAATACGCAGCCTGTTCGAAAAGTATCTTACTATACAATACGATTCCGGAGTTAGCGTGTCATCAGTATTCCGAATCCTCCACCAACATAAGTTTCATGCTTTCAAAATTCACTTGACTGGAATTAATTAATTTATATATTTAATGTAATCTAGAGGCCTAATAACTTAATTACAGATTACAGCTAAATCACAATACAGTGATAAATCAAGGTTTTTATCCGGCACACATATGTATATAAATCTTCAAACATGAACAAATATACAGGTGATCCGTGACAAATATCTAAGGATGAATGCTTATTTACAAAAGTTAATGCCCGTCTTATCGGACAATTCATTATCAGATGTGTTCGCTGCTACTGAATATAAAATCTATTTTGTAAACGACTACTATAAGCCGGAAAGACGAGAGAAATAATTAAAATGCATGTATATGCTGTGCTGTCTGCACCGCAACCAACTGCAGATACATCTATTTCGCTATCATTTATATAAATAATTAATTATTTTAAACAGAAATACAGCGCATTTCACTTACTCGTTTTAGACAGTCTCAGAATATTGAAGGGTGCAAATTCACTTAATAAAGAAATCTAAGGACCCAGTTGCAGAAAGCGTGGTTTACTAGTCACCCTGGTTAATAAAGATATAAATTCTATGATTTCTTAAATACAGACGCCTTAAAAATTTCTGCTGCACGCTTTCACGCTTTCAGTCTCTTGATTGTATCAATTGTAATATGATGGCAAACAATCGAATTGAATTCAAACATAGTCCTTACAAAAGTATTATATAAACGCACAAAAAATTAAAAATTACATTAATTTCTGAAGATAAATCTTAATGTAAACCGCATTTAAAATACCTGGTATTTGACTAGGAAATGTCAATATGTTATGAACCATTACTCCTAAATTTTCGGCCTCACTTTTTTGAGATAATAGCCATTAATATTAAAGCAAAAATTAATTATATTTTTCTTACTGTTAAMTGTAAGTGAAAACACTTTTTTTATGTTGAGTTTTAAGCAATTATTGCTGTACCACCAAGATAGCCTGTCTAAATCTTCTTGAGGCAGAATAGTATCGGTGATGCTGCTAATTTCTTTATACTTCTTGGAGTTATCTGTCAATAATTAGGAATAATGGGAACGTTTGACCACTTCTGGAAGAGAATGAATCGTACATATAAACAGCAAAAGTTCAGTCCCTGCGGAGCACCTAATTTTATTTCAAATACATCGTAGTTGAACCCTTTATACACAATGCACTGTTGCCTTCTTGACAAGTAAGATCCAAGTAGTATAAACAGAGTCTTGTTCTGCAAAAACTTAACGGAATGCATCAACGCATCAACAATAATCTACTTTTCTTTACAATATTTGCTTATTAGACGAGGCTACGTTTTTCTTAAACGGCCTTGTTAACGGGCATAACTGGAGTGATATATTACTCCCCACTTGATGCGGAAAGTATCTTCACAGTCAGAGATCAAAAAAAGCTTAATGTGTGGGGTGGGATATAAGGTGATCATATCGCAGGTCCTGGGCATATCATTGACATTATGTAACAAGAGGAATGAAAATAAACTAGTTTTTGCGCAGGATGAATGAATTGAATGTTCAGCAAGGTCTCCAGATATTACACCTTTAGATTTTTTCTTTTATGAACACTCGAAGGCTTTTGAAACGCAACCGACGTTGGTTGTGTGGGAATTACGTGAAAGAGTTTTTAGTGCCAGTAGTTGACCCCAAAGATCTTCAGATATGTAAGATAAGCATTTCAGTTGCGCCTCAACGTCTACATTTTTTTCACAACCAGCGCTTGATAAAATGAAATTTTCCAAAAAAAAAGTAATTGGTTTTTCTTACGCATTTTCAAAAAGGACTTTTAAAAGCCTTGGAAATAAGGTATTCAAAAGTTAAGGGTGCGCGGTAGTTGCCTGGGTTCTGACAACTTCGAATGTTACATCATAAGAAACAAAATGGACCAGTATGAAGATTTTACGCGAATTGGGAATTATTGAAAGTTCCGGTATTTGAATTAATTCATTTGAGTTTCTGAATGGGCGTAAAAATACTGAGGGTCAAATATTTATCTTGTTTAAACTAGTAACGGTCACTTTTTCTTCAGGTTGATCAATTCTTTTTCCCAACTATCCCTATCGCAAAATTAGTTTTGCAGCTGAGAACTTCAATCGCCAAATTGTAATACCTATTACCGGTGTTTCGAGGGTTATCTATGGAAATTGTTACCTAGTAGTAGTAGTAGATAATGATTTTGCCTATGGGCGAATTCACGTAAAATCGTTGAAGTTACGAAATCACATATCATTCTACTCGCCAGATGCGGTGCTGCGTTGCTTATACATGCGCACATTGTCATTATAAATGAAACGTTTGACACTAGGGCTATTGATTGACAAAAAGAAACTTTGAAAAAATAGATTTTATTGCTTCTATGTGGTAAGCGGTAATTGCAAGTGATTATACCATATTATGTTCGGCTCAGAGCATTCGATGTCTTTTCGAACTTTACGTACCTACAAAGCCTAAATTAGCTCCAGAACCCCATCGAACTCCTGGAGGTCCGCCTATATAGCTGATAATTAAAAATCTCCGTCGTAAAAACTTCCAAACCAATAACAAACTTTGCGGGCCCGATAAAAGTTTTACACCCTATAGGTGATAGGTATAGCTCCAATATGGTTGTATCTTATCTCCTTCGCCAGGGCTTACTCCCGTTCGATTGCCCTGGTTCATATTTCAGGAGAATCCTACCTTCATGTTTATTGAATGTTAAAATTTATAGTTTTTCCTCGGCCAAGTTTTATTAGTGGTAATCACGCTGGCGTACCCAATTTTTCCTATAAATACGGAAACCAGACGGCAATAATTCTCGTTACGCTCCGAAAAGCGCATGATGGCCTCAGGGGTTGAAAAATGAAGTTTTTATTGTTTTTTCAGTGACCGCTTTCATTTGGTATATGAGGCAGCTTATAAAACCATTCATTATCTGAGTTTGCCCCTGACAGTGCTTGTAGTTCTGGAGCTTTCGCTTTTATGCTTTGTCCGAAATTCAAATTACCGCAGGAAATAAGAGAGCGTAGCGGCATTTTCTTCGTTCGCCTAGTGCGTTTTATACGTTGGACAGTTGAATATATGAAACGGGCAACATTGTTATTACAAACTGTGTGCGGCATTGCCAACTGAAATAATGTGGCAATCTTCGTAAGAGTAATTTCTCCTGCCGTAACAATTGTATATATTACGTGTCACGAATTCTTATTTCGTTATCTGCTTTTACAGTTTACCTAGTTTTGCAAGTAACATTATTTCGCATCAAAATTAGTCTATCAAAAGCAATCAATAAATCACATCAAGGTAACTGCAATGTACAGTTTGTCGACAAAGGAATGCCTAAAATTCAAAACAGGGATTATTTGCAAAAATTCTAGGAAACGTGGAATCACTTAACTTAAGTTTTAAAAAGAAATTTATTTTATATATAAAGCTATATATTTTTTTTTGTCATTCATCAAAATGAGCACATTTGAAAAATGGTTATTCAACATGTGCGTAAATATGAAGTTTTATTCGAAAACGGGTAAACGATTATTCCTATTCGTTTTATTCGAAAACGAATATTCGTATTCGTTTTATCTGAAAACGAATAAACGAATATTCGTATTCATTTTATTCGAAAACGAATAAACAAATATTCCTATTTATTTTATTCGAAAAACGAATACTCGTAATCGTTTTTTCTAAAACGAAAAAACGCATATGTGTATTCGTTTTATCTGAAAACGAATATTCGTATTCATTTTATTCGAAAACGAATAAACAAATATTCCTACTCGTTTTATTCGAATACGAATAAACGCTTATGTGTATTCGTTTTATCTGAAACAAATAAACGAATATTCGTATTCATTTTATTCGAAAACGAATAAACAACTGTTCGATGGAAAGCAGCTTATTGTTCGAAGACTGATATTATTAAAAATACATGTTTGTGCGACAAATCTAGTAACAGTAGATTGTGCAGTAGGAGGTCTATTTTAGTATTCCATGTTAAACTAGTGACAAACTTCCTGAKGATTCCGAGCTTACCATCATTAAAATTTGGGTTCGTTCAGTCTCCCTTGGACGCACCATTTAAATTGAGCATGCAAATCGCGGATTTAAATTACTTGTTTAAGATTTGTCAACCGTTGATGTGTTATTATTACAAGGTCGGCTTTTGATTGCATTATATTTTTACTAACTAAGCTTTTGTTCACTTTAGCATTACTTCATACTGGGTTAAGCACTTGTTGAAGATCAACGATACCAAAAACGTGATTGGTATAATTAGATAACAAACTATCATCTGTAGTAACAAGCATCTGCAAATTTTGAATACTTTCAGTTTCCCTGGAACGTAGAGATGATGACTTTTTGTCTATTCGACATTTCTTATTTCAAGGTATTCGATAAGTGTTTACTGCACTCGAAATGAAGATAAAGTACCAGAAGGTACTACCTGTTTTAGCTTTTTTCCGAATCTCTGCAAATAACCCTCATTTTTAATTTAATGCGTTACTTTAACGATACTCAGTATACATGTGTTACGGTATTTTTGTAATTATCACCCGATTTTGTAATATAATAAATATAAGGGCCTGTCTAATAAAATTTGTTAATCACATATATAACACAACAAACACTGCATGAAATCAATGATGTGACGTAACAAATCGCTCTATCTTCTCGGATGCGAGGTACGAGTATATAATTTCCGTATACTTTTTGGTAATTCAATTTTTGCTATTGACGGCTTCATTCCTTATGACAGTTATGGTGGATAAGATATCATTCTGTTTTTTGTATTGACGGATGAAACCTGAAACTAAAGTTGGCTGTGCCTTATAACGCAGTGACCTTAGATTTGCAATTATTTATTTTATTTAATAATTCATTTTATGCTACGTCAAATATTCTCTCGCTCCAAAAGCACACTTTAAAACATTACTTTAACAAAAAGCAGAGACAGGATAAATAATATAAGGGTCGCAAAAAGTTGCTAGCTCGTAAACACCTAGCTAATTAATTCATTAACAAGTTACTTCGTTAGTCCCGTTTCACAACCTGTATCTCTTTTTTGCCGTGTTCGGCCAACGCAGTCAAATATTTGCAGGTGTATTAAATCAGTGTAATCGTCTTTTCACCTGGAAGTTCGCAGTTCGGTTTACATTTCAGAAAATATCCCCCACGCCTGTACATCGAAGCATTCAAAAGGATCGTTATTCGGTATTGACACTAGATTTCGCAACGGTTTGAAGTAGCGAAGTTACGCAGCGCAGCCGGCAGACGCTTTTGAAGCCGAAGTCGTAAAAAATTGTCCTGGAAATAAAAATTCCTACAAAGAGTAACAAGATTTGCACGATTGACGGTAAAGCCGGCGCTATCGTTTGTACGGATTCTTATAAGATTTCGGATAAAGTGCGTTGAATAAAGGTTCAGGGCATTCAGGTGGTACTGTTTGTTGTGAATTACTGCTTACAAAGTGTCAACATGGGTCAGGAAGTATATCCTCTGGAAACGTTTCTCTTATTGTTGCAAAATGGCATTTTATTTAGAAAAGTTGAGAATAATAAGCCAAAACAGATTTCCATCAATATATATGAGTAATAACCAAATGATTCGCTAACCCAACTAACTATTTGGACTTCTTCACTTACAGCTAACTTCTTTAATTGCTAAATCATCGTTAAAAGATGAAAATGATTTCAAAAGAATCTTGTTCACATAAGTAGTAGTTTAGGATACTTAATTTCGTGATATTTACTTAAAATTTCTATCATTGAATACGAATACGAATAATAGTAATGTCTTTACTAACGTCAGGGCCTTTGCAACATAAATAAGTATAATGAAAGTAAGAAATTAGGATGGCAATGCCATCTGTCAGCATTACACTGACATGATGACAAAGCCACCTAGCTGCCTAGCTGTCAGGCTACAGGTCACTTGCTTTAGGAAGTAGTTCCCGTTTAGGCAGCTAGGTGGCTTTGTCATCATGTCAGTGTAATGCTGACAGATGGCATTGCCATCCTAATTTCTTACTTACTTTCATCATACCATTGCTTTGGTATATTAGCAAAACCAGTTCTATGCCGTGTTGTCTACACTAGACCTAAACTGCACTGATGAGCTGTAATGACAGCGAAATAGTACTATCTGCAGTTGGTCGAGGTGTAGACAGCACAGCATAGACATGCATTTTAATATAAATTAGGGATGTTCGATACAWCGCAAAATACCGGTACTGTGTACCGTATCGTACCGGTTATACAAGTATCGGTACAGTGCAATACCGTCTATAAAAGTACCGGTACACGAAGTACCGGTACATAATATAAAGTACCTACGGGTAGTAGAGAGTAGACGTTGAGGATTTTGCTAGCAGTCCCGCAACCTGCATTCCACCGTCGCAGCTTCGTCTAGTGCGCTTCGCGCAGAACTCCATATTTGCACTTAATATCCAAAGGTGGCAAACGCGAATTCTGGACATAGTTAAAAAATACAAGGCTCATCAAGTTAATGTTGATTTTTTTAAGAATTAGTTTATCTGAAGGAATTTCTTACAAAAGAGAATGATTTGTTCATGTTACCTTGTGGCAAAATTTATTATTTTTTTATTATTTATATTTTTTATAATCATCCATTTTCTGAATGCGTAATGAACATTAGAAGTAATCAATACATTTAAATACTATCCATATGTACATGCAGAAGGGGTACATACTTAACATGATAAACGATTTGCTGGAGGGAGGAAAAGAGCAGATTTTTAATACAAGAGTGCAGCGGTACAAAAAACCGCAAACAATCCAATACTTGTTAAAAAATGACAGTATCGTATTGTACTGTTTGCTAAAATACCGGTACAAAATATCGAGTATCGGTGGACAATGTACCGGTACCAAGAAATATTGGATTGTATTGCACATCCCTAATATAAATAAGTATATACAATTTGAAGGTAAAAATCTACAGTTCCTAACTAAATGCAAAGATAAACGTTACGTCATCAATGCTATTACGCGAGCAATATGACATGTCAATTTTAAGCTTAAACTTGGTATAGCTTGGTATTCATCCAGACTCAAGTCTTCATGGTTGCCAGGTATACCGGCTGGATGAATACCAAGCTATACCAAGTTTAAGCATAATGCTCGGGTAATAGCGGGTGATACGTTTTAGTACTATTGCAACTATGCAGTTGCGTTGTGACATTTTGTACATGCACCAAGAACTTTAATACTTATACACGCACTACCAGTGAAAAACCAAGTGCTGATTTTGTACACTGATACCAACTTAAACCAGTTCTACCAATCTCTGCGCATTGGCGCTGAGGGTATTTTACAATAGTAATGGGAATACGCCATTGATGACGTAACTTTCAGGTTCTGTGAACATCGCTATAGGTACGAGTAGGTTGAATTCTGACTAATCCTAGAGACCTATATGCAATTCATTATTAAAAAAAGAAAAACAAGGACATTTATATACTTCTGTTTTATAAAAACATTAGATAAATATATTAACGTACCTGATTCACGGAACCACGAAATAAATTTGATCACCGTAATTTAAACTACATGAAATTCATCTGCATTTTTATCCAGCCGATCTAGACGATTCATGAAAAAAGTACGTTTCAAATCAAAAATGACATCTAGAACGAAACTAACTCGAGAGCTACCCCATTTAGGTCATAGATTGATTAAAATGCATGTCTATGCTGTGCTGTCTGCACCGCAACCAACTGCAGATAGATCTATTTCGCTATCATTATAGCTCATCAGTGCATCATCATGCTGTGGGAACCTGCTGTCAAATTGAAGTATGTAGGTGCATGCCAATTTGTCGGGCTACACGTCACTTCCTTTAGGAAGTAGATCCCATAATGACAGCTAGGTGGCTTTGTCATCATGTCAGTGTAATGCTGACAGATGGCATTGCCATCTAAATTCTTACATATAGATTGATATTCGTCAGCGTTAAGCATCCTGCCATTCTCCTGGTATCAGCCAATACGAGATCTTCCTGTAGGATTAATGGATCAATAGCATCAGAAACTTTCCTATAGATTTTTAAATCACGGTGACATGAACTATTTATGAAAATCAAAAGCAATGGAGATCTGGAGGTACGAAATGTGAACCCTGGGGAAGTTCTTTTTTTACGTGACAAATTAGTTGTCAACCAGCATAGTACATTTCTTCCGACGCCATATTGTCTGAATTTGAATCCAAGGAGTTTGTGTTTCACCTTGTCAAAGATAGGGTATGTTTTGGTAGAAAAATAACATGCGTTCATCGAATTCAATTTGTCACTATTTGGCACGTCGCATATTTTACACACACGTTGCTATTTTTGCAGGGATGGTAGGCAAAGCATATATTATATGTTGTGTATTTTTTGGTGTTTTTAATTATAACTACTTTTAGAACTTTTGTAGTATCGAGTATAGGTACGAATAGTCGATTCACTTATACACTACAAAAAAATCTGGTCTGGTGTCCGCTAAGCCATATATCAGCAAAAGATGGCAAATATTAGTGCGTGTCAAACTTTTTTAGGAAAAAAATCGTTGGTCTAATCTCAATATTTCGATTTAAAAAATTGCTACTTCAAAAGTGCATGAAATATCTTGCAACATATTCTTACTTATTTACCCTTAAGCAATGACCACAACCGCTTTTCCTAGTTTTGTTTAGTATTAAATTAAACCGATATATCGACAGACCGCTGTTGCTCCTTTTTTTCCATCACTATCTGGACCTGTGCAACCAAGACAGGTGAGGAAGTAGTAGTAGTTGTCCTTTACATTACGACACGTAGTTTCAGAAAATTGCTACATTTAAATTAGAACAATTCCTAGTTATCCAATAATTAAACATTATTTATTAAAATGTAAATTCGCTGTATGTGCTTTTTTATCATCGTACCCGACGACTCTGCATATATCACAAACATACAAGTTTACTGCTGCATACTTTATGCTCTATCCTCATATAATATTCCAAGTTTACTGCTTCAGTTGATGTTCATTTGTTGCAGGGTATGGGCCGTGACTTATATAATAGTAATGCAGCCGCCTCATTTTTAAAAACCTTCTAGAATGTCCAATAAGCTTTCGGCAGCACCAAGGTAGTTCATTACGTAGCCTAACTAGCCTTTAATAATTAAACGCGCTGTCGCGGTTCAAATAAGAATTAATTTAAAAATTGCTTCCCAGTATGCCGCTACTTTATTAAACATTTGACGGCGCTTCAATTAACATCTTATAAAGCAGCTAGGAGGTGCATTACTTAGTAAAAATGGAAAATAAGTGGCGGTCTTGGCAGTTTTGTGTAAACGAAGTTAACTGTCTTAATCAGAAACAGTAGAGTTCATTGCCGCTGGAATCTTGCATACTTTTAACTATAGCGTTTTAAGGGCATTATTCATCTAGAATCWAGACAGCTGCTTAATATCAGTAAATTTTTGTTTCATATTTAGTTTCTTTAATATTTGATAAATAGATTTCAGTGCAAAAATTGGTTTATTTKAGAAAMGACTMAACGTTTTATGCTAATATTTGAACTAAACTAAAAATTTATGGAAAATTTGAAGATGCAGCAGTTAGTATACCAGACCAAATTAGATTTTTAAATCATGTAAATCGTGGGAAGAAGCCCGTTTTATTAGCATATGTAATTAGTACTTACGCATGTTTATCAAATAGTTTCAAAATGCTTGCATGCAGAAAGTCAAGTTTATACTAGTAGATGATTCCGCTTTAGTTGGCCGCGGCGATTTCTTCTTCGATGACGTTTAGCGAGCATCTGCAAAGCTGAGTTCATCGTGGACGGAGTTGTCTCCGAGCGAACACCAACTTTTGTTTTGAAACAAAAATGCAACAAAAATGATAAATCTAATCACAAAAATAAAATATTGATGTCACAACAATAATTCTAGTGTGGGAGTCGATAAGTTTAGTGAGAACAAATTGATCTATGATTGATCTAAGAGAAATCATATCCATGTAGGTAGTGTTATAGTCATATGTTTTTTAACGCTTTTTGGTCTTTAATCACCCAAATATAAAAAAATACCTGTAAGTGCATTCTCCACATGATGTAGCATCGATGCTACGTTTGCAGCTGTAGTTTTCCTTCTATGTCAGTCTGTGCAATGAAAGCGGTGAGCCTACAAGTGGTGTGGCATTTCGGGAATGACCTGCTATTGAGTGTGCATTGTAAGGTGACTTGACGGTGGTTCTTCTGCGGCCATCMACAATCGCAGTGAGTAATTGCAGTCACAAATCCTTGTCTCCCGAATTTACTTCAGGATGTCATACCCTGACAAATTATACTCCCAAACATTTGCCCTACGTGAGCTGAATAATKGCACTGCTATGACTGCTGCATTTCGAAATGGGTAAGATGAAATTAATGGAATTGCTTGCCGGCATCCGTCCTCCCACCCACGGGATAAAATATACACCGTGCAAAAATGAATGTATACTGTTGGTATATATTTGTTTGGTTTAAAGCGTATGTAAGAATACATTTACAATTCTATGTGAGATCACAGTGGATTTCTATACACTTTTATTCAGTTTAGCGAATTTGTTAATATAAAAAAAACGTTACATATGTATTTATATTTATTTTTCCATTTATTAAACATAACACGTGAAAGTAAAATCACCAACTGATGTAATTTTAAATTTTTATATTTAGCTTAATTTGCTTGAAATAATGATAATAATAACTCTAATGTTTTCCAGTAGGTGTTTAGGTACAACGGGTTATTAAAATTGGTAAGATGAACCCGGTAACCATGACAACACCTTAAAGTTAGGTCTGTCATTGGGTTAGATTTTAATTCCAGAATTGATTTTAGCTTAAATGGAGAAAGGAAAAAGTGGCAACATCTTTTAGAAATACCGACAATTCAATGAGTATATCACACAAATATTTGCTGTCATGAGTTCGTGTTGTGCCCCAGTTACTAGCGTTCAATTTGAGTTTGAATTTGATTTGTAATCTTTATGAATATATAATATTCACACTATTATTAGTAATCAAGACAATCCATTACCTAGTAGTTTATATAATTACTTTTTTATTTAAAAAACTACTTCTCTTCCACATTTGAGTTTCGTGGTATTGTTAAGAACAATGGAGTAATTATAAATATCAGGTGAATAGTAAAATTATATTTGTTCTTAGCCTTTTAATAAATATTTATTTTAGATTTGAGCTACACTTGAATTAAAATTTAAATTAGTGGTGGGCATTAATATCTTATGTAGAATTCGTTACATCACTTATATTCTTCAAATAGTTAATAGTATGCAACATCATTACAAAGAGCCCCTATATATTTAGTGTGACCCAGGTAGGTAAGCTGAAGATAGTGACTACGTACTTAATTTACAACTACATGTACTTCTTTTATTATATTATTGGTCCTTCTATTGTCTGTACAATTTCAACATATACGCTAATCTGAACATTATTTAATTAATATAGCATAGGTACCTAAGACAAGTGCAAGCATTTGTAGCAGTGGTATTTTTCATTTTGAAATATTTTCTTCAGAATATTTTTGACAAAAGACAAATGTTGTTATATAATGACTCCTGATTAGAGTATGGAGGTGTTTTATTGGTATCGTACCAATTGTAGGTATCTAAATGGTGGATGTCTCATCACATTGCTGTATAGCCAGAATATCATATCTGCAAATTGGCTACAGTCAACATCTTTGTAAAAATAAGAACACCTAGTAATAATTGTTTTGTTTGAATAAACTTTGGTACATATCAGATGTTTTCGAAAAAAAATGCTGTATACTGGAGTAAAATAAGTAAACCATTAATAACAGTCGAGAATTGGAAAGTCAAAGGAAGTTATCGACTCAATCAGATTTCGATTTCCTTCTGAGATATCTCATTTTAGGCTGCTTGTATAGCATCTCTAAGTGCCGCAAGAGCCTCTGGAGGATGGGGTAAATKTTGCAGTTTTCTACACATAATGTCCTAGGTGTGTTCTGCGGGTGAAAGGTTGGGAAATTTTTTTGGTCGTAGGAGAAAATTACCCTTGTTTTGTTCTAAGCAATAACTATGATTACATGTGTTTTTACTTAGATGGAATAGACAATGACATGTCATTTCTGGTTCAGCTATTCTGGTTTCTGTTCCACTACATCAGTCTGTAACGCCGATGTTCAATGGTGACTAACATCAGCACCAGACGAGGACGGTATGGAAATAGGCCAAAACTTCTTATTCGATTGTAAACGGACCGCATCTTAATAGGTCTTCCATGTAATCGAATTTTGATTTTATGTAATCTCCTCCGGTGTCGAAGCAATCCCACTACATAACTGCATTCATATATTTATGCGCAATCGTTCCCATTTCTGGTATATGTGGCAGTACAAAAATACTTCAAGAGTAATGTTCAAAACAAACTAACAATTTAACAACGCGGACACCAACACTAGTTGAATTTGCAGGTATGATGTATTCGTGTTTATGATCTGCCTATCGGATCCCTATAAACACATGAACAATATAAAAAAGGGCTCATATTATCTATTCCTATATTCAGTTTATGACTATTATTGTGATAAAGAAACTGGCTCAGGTATATACCAAAAAGGCATATATTTATGATATCCAAAAGCCGCAGTTACATATTCTTAATTGTTTAAGAAGTTACAAAATAAATAACAGTGAACCAATCTAGCGAATGCTACTTGCCGACGTATCCGTATCAAACAAAAGACAGAAACGACTATAAAGGCAACTTTTTAACCCGAGCTGTCCCATTCGCGGCAAAACTTTCACGCTTCCCGGAAAAGCAGAGGCGAGTGAGACACATCGTGTGTAAGGAATTGCACGCCGACGACATTGTTATGCATTAACCGCCGTTTTACGTGTTTGCGGAAGGATAAAGCATGTGTCTCTCCCCTTGTTTCGAAGCGAGGGCGTCCCCAGATATATAAAGAAATATCTTTCGCCTTCGGGGAGTGAACAGTAAAAACTTATAAAGGATTCAATGGGGTTGGAGCGTCCACAAAAAGACGAGATAAATTTCACCGGATAGAGTCGATTTTGATTGTACAGAATGAGTGTTGACGTGGATTCCATGACTGTGAGAACTGAAGTGCACATTGATGGTTTAATTTCAGTTATGCTGTATAATTTCCAATAAACTTACAATGATACTTTACAGATGACAGGTCCTCCACAGTTATAGCAAATTTTACTTTTATCCATGTTACCCAAAATAAACGATAACGTTTTTTATTCTTAATTGTAAGTGACGAAATAGCGGGGTTATATCTTTGGATTTGGTTGTGTCGGTATCTGATCATAATTTCGGCGTATAATAAGCTTCGGTGTATTATTGAGTCTATTACGACACAGATTTTATTTTCATTAAAGCAAGGATTCTGGGGGATTTTATAACACAAAGTAATCCTGTCAGATGACAAAAAAAGTCAACAAAATTTAAACCTGGATTTTCAAACAAAATGGAACTTATTTATTATTTCGGAATGAACAACTACTGGATATGTAAATATTAGCGGCACAATTTTCAGGCGACTAACTGCAAATCCTAGCATATTTTTCAGATTTTGTAGAACATTTGTTAAACTTGGAAATGTTCTTCAATAATTATTTCCTTCTAATTATGTGTCGTAAACTTTCCGTTTCGGTAGATAATAAATGAAGAATCTGTTAAACTTGAATATTTTTATCAGCATTATTCTTGGTCATCGGAACAGTTACATATATTGGATCGGCTATATGCATTGACTATTTCGTCGTTTCTTATGCATGTTATTTCATCCCGTCTGCAATCGCCACAATAATCGAAAATTACAGCAACTTGTAAAGAATAGCAAATGCTATGAAAATTGAAATAAATTTTTGTCGCAAGAAATTCCTGGTCTGGAGCTTTATCAAGGAAATTTGAAGGATCTTAGACTTCTTATGTCGGCAACCTTTTTTCTTTGATAGGATGATTACTGTCACAAATTTGGATATTTACACATTTCTTTTGACATCTATTACTATCCTCAGCCTTCTCCGTTTTGAATAATTTTTCGAATTAGGTATTTCCATTCGTCGGACCGATCTGTAAATTTGTTGTATCTACTCTTTCAAGTTAGCTATTCCTTGTGCAACTGCATGCAACTCCGATGAGGTGCATGGAAAATATTTGTTTTTTGTTTTGTGAGCTTTATTGAAATATCTAGATATCTGTCTGTACTGGTTTGAAACCGAACGACAGATACCTACTGTAAAATTAGCTTTCAGTTTTTTCCTTAGTTTTTTCTATTGCTGATTTTTTGGCGATTTTCATTGTTTTAAATGTCATAACAACCGTAGGAATGATAACAGTGACAATTAGTGCCAGTTTTGTAAAGCTCTTATCGTAAAAGGTTTTCCAACACTTGCCCATTAAAATCGGCCTTCGGCCTCCTTTTATCATATTTGTCCACATGCGAGAAACTGTACCTAATGATACTTACATTTTAATATACATTGTAACGTCACCTTAAACGAGTTGTAGTGTTTTTATTCGAGCTTTCTACTAGTTTAGAATTCAAACAGATCAACGCAAACTAAACGTTATCTTTTTCACACAATTTTAATTTAGTTTATTTTTGTTCGTTCGGCTACGGTTAGAAGGTTTTTGTTACTAATATATTAGAGATCTATGGTTATAACAGAATCCGAATCGTCGGCGTCGTCTGCAAATATTTGAAATGTGCAGGTGCTTTAGAAATTGTATTTCCTATTACAAAATAAACAACAGTTAGACGCATCAGGTATGATAAATTAAGCCATATCAATTTGTTTAAAGTTCCCACATATGCTAACAGTAAGACACAAACAATGTTAATTACGCCTGTATACTTATTATACAGGTTAATATTTCCTAAAACGGCTGAAATCCCCTTGGCGCTAAGTAAAAGGGTCGCTATATACGATCCATTTCGGTTCCATAACACAAAGTAAATTTACTGTAAAGCCGTTTCGTAACGAGCCCCCGGGTTTTCCTCCCTCTACGAAATTTAGACGTTGTCGTAGAAGAGAATTAAAAGTCGTTTCATGCTGAAGTCTTCGGACGGGGATAATCGCATAAGTGGTTCTTAAGCTTGTTGTAAGCAAACTATGACGTCGCGTCGCGTAAGCTGACACCAGCAAGACGATTTATGATGTTATCAACGGTTGCTCTTGCATTGCACATTACATAGGGTATATACAATTTGTAGATAAATCCAGTTCTTTTTGCTCCTGTTATATTGACTTAGTAGTTAGTAGTATAGCTATCACGCGTGTAAAATCCTTAGTGGCAGGTTTCATCCACTGCTGTGGTGAACATCTTCAGCGCTGAGTTCATCGTGGACGCAGGTTTCTCCGTGCGAACACAAAGTTTGATGATTAATCTAGCCCTAGAGATTATCATTGCATCAGTAGGCGAAACGTGTAGGAAGGAAAAGACGGGCTTTGATTATGACGGCTAGTTTAATCACTGTATACAGGTAGTATAAAAGCCATTACAGGACATTCTAGGTCAGTCATAATATAATAGCCGACGCAACATCTATTGTGATGAACGGAAGTGGACATAATTCCACCAGTGATTGCAGCTAAAAACTGTAGGCATTTTTTGGTACATCATACATTTCTAAGCTTTTGTCAAAAGGAAGTGACATAGTTTTGGTTCTTTCATTGCTTAACTTGCACAGCAAACGATTGATATTCATTTTAGCATTCTTCTTTCGATGTACCTACAATAAATATAAAATTGCTTTTCATGCTAGTTTATAACAGTATTATTTTGTGTTGATTTCGGATTGTTGAAAAATTTCTTCCTAATCGGTCTTGTTTCTACATCGAAAGATATTCCATGATGGAAATATAAGTACTTAGTTGCTAGCCTAATTTATGTAGTGGGAATGTAATGTTAATGTTAAGGTATAACCAGGTACAGAAAGGTATCAGACATATTTTAGATTAATTAACACTTTCATATTGAAAAGTCCAGTTTCTACTCCTTGTATCAAGTCACCTGGCAATTATTATTTCATAGCAACAGACAAATAAATTTAATATCCAGAAATTGTTATGATCTGTTTTAACATGTATATATTTTATATCTCAGTTTATTTTGGTATCAAATACCAAAATCCCTATATAACAACAAGATGCGTTTCAATGTATAGTTTCATTCTTTCTATTTATAAAGTCTACGTTGCTTTACATTTATAATGTATTTCAGTGTCAACACACTTGTAACTCCAACTCGATGCTTGCATTGCTACCCTTTTTGTCGTTATTTGAATTTGGTAATGGCTATACAATAATATTTGCTTTGAAAACAATAACACTGCATTGAACGTATAATCTAGTAGTCTGATGAAATGGACTGCTGACATCGTAGTTCAATTTTTGTTTTATCACTAATTTGTTAAAGACTATTTAAACATCTACAAACCTATTTTAATACTAGCTGCATATGTTTCACTTTGTGTTATACAACTAGTTTGTTTAGAAAGTATGCAAAAAATGTACATTGTTAATGAAATTACTGTAGTTAGCTGTAGGTCTTGCGTTTCCTTCAAATAAATTGTGTTCGGGACCAAAAAAAGATTATAACTAGTTTTTCAAATAAATTTACATGCAAGCTGTCCGTAATGTCAAATGCATGATCATTAGATCGTAACCCTAATTTACCTTGTATGGCAACGAATTGTAAAATTATATACAGTAATAACTCATGCTATTTCTGGTGATGTAGGTATGATTCATTTGTTGATAATCATTTACGACAATCATGACGAAAACCAATTCCTGTTGTGATTCTCATGCATTCTATTTGCTTTTAAATGCTTTCGTTATATGAAAAGCTAAATAAGAATTGCATTCTAAATTAATCTGTACACTTACGCATGGTATACGGTAATTAGTATTGAACTAGATAGTTATCTTTAATGAAGCATAAAAATTTTGTGTAAAGTTTTGATACTATGCGATTTCATGCCGTAGCAAAATCAAGACAAACGCGTAATTTTATAGGATCGTTATGAGGAACCGGTTAGGTTATTGAGAATATGATATGTTGTGTTTTATTATGATCTGCAGATAACACAAAAGCTCTTGACGAAATCGTTGAAGGCAATTCATTTATAAATATGATAAAAAGAATGGGATCAAGGACAGATTCTTGTGGTACTTCGAGGTTAATTTTATGTCTACAAGTCCTGGCCTGATCAATAATTACAATTTGTTCCCTTTTCTCCTGATAAAAATGTATTCAAACTGAAAGCATCACTTGTTTATAAAGGATATCGTATACAAATGCAAATATCATTCAGTTTTTGTAGGTGGATCTTATGCCATTTAAATAGAACCATTTAAATTTTTTTTGCATCTGAACTGAACTATAGGAAATAGTATAAAGTTGTATGAAAACGGCAATTTTTTTGTGACAGTACAAAATAAGCAGCGTTCGTTATTATCGGATATTTGAGCTAGCTAACTAGATCGGCATTATATGTACTTATGCTATTCATGCAATGCTTAGATTTTAGATGTCACGATCGATTCATTAAGAAGTCGCGTACAACCCTGCCACCGCAATGGTATCATCCAGCCTTTCTACAACTTTTCAACAATTTGAACATATTAATATCACAAACTAAGTATAATATGACATATATGTAGGATTGCTACGTAATCTGGACCATACTTCAACAATAATCTTAAAGGGCTTTATTTATTGTTTTATATCTATATAGTACCTGGTAATAGTTTGTTGCGACATCTTCAAAACACTAGTGTCAAATTTTTCTTCCTGCTTTAGAAAATGCCCCTCTTACAATAATTATTGTTTCCCGTTTCAACTGATGGTTTCGAAACGTTTTTTCGAACAATTTTTAGCATAGCTTCCTATTCCTATTATGTAAAAACATAATATTCCAGTCCTCTGCTTTGATACAGTATATTTCTTTAGATTAAATATGCTACCAAATGCATGCACCCACTTGCAATTCTATAGCTACTTCTAACCCTTCAGAAAGACCCCCTCCCATCCATTCACGAGTTTACTCCAACAGTTCCCCACATTAATTATATTTTCCGCTGCGCACGCTTTTCTACTAATTTAAATTTATCTTCCTTGCTGACTTGATTGGCCTACTTGAGATCCGTAGAATTTCCGCACGCCCTCATTTAAAAAACACGAAATACAAATTATCTGATCATAAAAGGGACAGATACCGACTGCATTCGTCACGTAAATTAATTTAATGAAGCTTCCTGCTGCAACCGTACTCTGAGATACTTTTTTTCCAAATGCCGGAGTTAGGGTCGAATTTACGGACAGGCTACTTAGGCTGTAGCTTGTGGTCCCGCACCATTGTTTTCCGAGTGAAAAATGACCCTAGGTTAATTCTGTCTTTTAGGCGAAAAATTGTAGTATACTCTAAAAAACTTTCAAATAAGTAATTGCTTTAAACGTTTTTCTACAAACTAGCGAAAAACTTTCAGAATTGTTTATTTTTAGGTTAAAATTAGGAATATAGTCAAAAACGATGTTAACTTTATACACAAAAAACTGCTCCAGGTATTATATTTCTATGTATTATGCATGAAAATGCAATACGTTTACTAGTATATTGTTACTACTGTTTTGTGTTAAATTAAAGAAAAAATATTTTTTTATAAATCGATCGTGTGAAAGTTACAGCATATATTATTTGAAAGCAGTCACTGTACATTGATTATACATATTTAATTCCTCTATTGCTTCCTATAAATATAACACTCGCATCCATTCCGATGTAAATTACTAAAAAATTTTTCTTGTTGCAGGTACGTTAAGCTATCCGAGCTTGGAACTAATGTTGGCAAATTTCAACCGTAATTGGAATATGTCGGTAAACACGGTAGGATTTCTGTTTGCTAAAACTTATTAATTTTTAATATCAATCAATGTACGTTACGCACCGTTTGCCATTCAATACGCCTAGAAAAGTCAATTGGATGATGACATAAGCTGTTTGGAATAATACTGTTTAACATCCTTTGAAATCGTTCGTCCATAAATTTAGTTTGTTTAGCTGCTCCACATATTATACTTTAGTGTTAACCAAAATAGTACTATGTATAGCTGAGACGAACATGTTACGTTAACATGATAACAATTTGATACTATGTACGTGATTACTTGTTAGGTATATGATTTGACATGCCAACGTTAATAAATTGAAGTGTAGGTACTAGAAGTGTCAGAATAACGAAGTAACAAGTAAAAAGTATCAGCGTTGTCTGAATATTAATATTTAGACAACGGCACCAATTATTCGGTCGCACACCTACGGCTACCATCGGTACTTTCCTCCCAACAGTTATTGTCGGTACCGGTAACGATTACCATAACACACCACGCCATCGTTACTTTTGGCAACCGGTGTCCGTCAGAGTACCGAGTAATGGGAAGTATGAGTAATTATTATTACTTCCACATCCAACGGATGGAAAGTATTGTATCGCGAAAAAAAATTTCAAATATTTTTATTTGCTCATTCGCTTTAAAATGGTCGAAAACGCAAAAAAAACAAAACTTGTGCAAAAACAAATTTCTTGTCTGTGTGTCTGTGTGTCTGTGGTATTGTTTGTGGACACGATAACTTTCGAAAGACTTAATATATGAACTTGAAATTTGGCAAATGTATAAATCTCAACTACCCAAAGCGACCTATTGTTTGTGGGATAAGTAGGGCATCGGATAGGGGGCGAAATTGGGGGGTAACTACCCTTTTTGCAAATTTTTATTTTTTCCTTTTTTTTTCTTTTTAGTATGTGATTAGTAGTATAACTGCGAGTATTATTAGTTCTTATAAATTTTCGGTATAGCAAACTGCTTAGACGATATTAGTAAAAAAGCGTCACTTAAAGAAAACGGTTTTTCTTAAATATCTCCGAATATATTTAATATAAAAAAATGAAATTACCATCAGATAGGAAATAAAATTTCTCACAAAAAGTGTCTTAAAAAATGTATCCAAAATCTTGACATTTTCAAAATATTTCCAAAAAAACCTATTTTGGACCCTGCTCGTATGATTTTTTCAAATTTTGGTATTATATAGAAAATCAAATTTCTGATCAGAAAGCGCTCTTGTAAGTTAAGTCTTGTTAAGTTAATAATTTTCGAGTTATTTAGAAAAAACCGATTTTAAAAATGTATATATTTTTGCTAATATCACGAGGACTGTTTGTCTTAGAAAAAATGTGCAGAGAGAAAAAATGCTCAAAACTTGATTACTAATCGTATAGTATAAGAAATAAAAACGTAAATGTCATTTTGACAATTGGATGTGGAAGTATTGATTCAATTTGCAGTGGTTTTTTTAGAGAAGTAACGAGTAGTAAAAAATACCTAAAAGTAATCATACTTGGCAACACTAGTAGGTACCCATATGCGAATATACGTTAGATGTATTTCAGGCAATAAAGAAATTATGGAATCTGTCAGAAGTCCCAAGAAGCTATTTATTCTTGTTAAAGTTAATCTAAAAGTATTACCTATATAACTTCCTATCTTGAGATGGCCACTTCTTGTGTTTTAATTCTTATAGCACGTCTCCATAAAGTTGTTTCCTACATTTTCGAAACTTCGCTAACCTACAGTATTAGGCAAGAAATTGTTATATTATCTTAGGTCTACCCCACATTTCATGTTTTTCTTTTATGGTCTTAATTCAACCATCCAGAAACTTCGATTTTCCTGCATTATTAAAATAATAACGGTACCAAAGCTACAATTAAGACGATTGAAAATACAGAAGGGTGGCTATAAGTTTGTTGCCTCCTTTTTAAAACAAATTTGACTATGCAGTCTCGAAGCAATCACTATTCTCCTACCCACACGCATTAATGAACTTGTATGGCTCTCCCCCCGCCTGCAACCCAAGTTCTTGTTGGAAAACAACGTATCAAGAAGGCAGGCACACACTGTTTCTATACCTGGTGCACCTAAAAATTAGAATTCAATTTGCACACTGGTTTTCTTCCAATTTTATAGGTGAGGCCCTGCCACATGAGGTGTCGTAAGCTCAATCGTCTTCCTTTGTTTCATTTGATGTCCATGCACCTCATAACTATCTGACCGCATTTTACAGCCTGGGTTGTTGCATATACCCCATAAGTCGGCTTTCTGTGAATGATTTCTTATCGGACTTAGTGTTAATTTGCAAGGGAAAATGTCTTGCGAAGTATTTGATGCCAGATGCTTTCAACAACGACAACGACTTTCTACACAAATGAACCCTAAAATGCGTGTACAACACTTACGAGCCATTACTAACTAATGACGTCACAATTCAGTTGTGTTTTCTCGCACGGACGAATAATTCAAACTTTACATCCAAATAGACAAAGCCTTTCTACAGGCCGTTATGTGATCATGACGATTGAACTAGAGTATAAAAAAATTGTTCGAATAATCTATTGCTACAGACTTTCATTTGTATGTACATCCATGGATACATATTAAATGGCTGATGAATTTGTGTGAACTTTGTTACATTTGGTAAATTAACATTTTGCCTTTTTTGGGGAATGTTTCGTTAATGTTTGTGTGTTACACATCAAAAGCCTTTCTTTACTTTGTGTGAATTATATGCAGATAAAGCGTATGGAATACACATTATGGAACTGATATTGGCACACTTGCCAAGTATACACCATGCACGATTCAGGGTACCACATTTTGTTGCTATGCGTATACTAGTTGTTATTTTTGTGCAATGCCTTGTATACATTTATCTTTTTTTAGTTGCAAGAAGAGATATCACAGATATATTTGTCTTATTGAGTTTTAGAAAAAAAAAAGAAAGAATCAAGCGGAGTAAACTAATAGCATATCAAAAMATAAATTTGGGCTTAAAGTAAATACCAAGACGTAGGTAGGTCGCATAAAGTTTGATTTTAGGAAGGAATCCGTATTTCAGACAGTCACTCCGAAATCCGACAAGTCAATACAGAGAATGCCCGGAATGTACTAAATTGATATTGGATGTTCGGTGCCATTGGGTAAAGAAACAACGCTATCGTGAAGTAATTCGTGCTTGACTCAAACCTGCACAGATAACAGGAGGAATTTTTGTTTCTGGGACAACTTTTTATAGTTCGAGTAATTATTATTAAATTGTGCTTAAGCTTAAACGGATTTAACGTATCACATCTGCTCGTGTATACTTGTGTTTATCTTTCTTAGAATTAAAATAGTAAATTCTCTATCGGCAACCACAAAGATAGTATACAGTTATGATTAGTGGTTTATTCTACAAATAGCAATTAATTTTCAATTTTGCCGGAAATTCTTGTCACATTTGGCGGTCACGTTTTATTTTACAGCGATGGACAAATGCACTGTGAAACATTCTGTAGCGTTAATCTTAAAATCAGTTTTTGGTGGAGAATCCTTAACATTCCGAATTATATTGCTATAAAATAAAAATTGAATTCGAAATACTGAAAATAAGACGTAATTAATCGTAGTAATTTCTGCGTATGCATATTATTTATTACAAATTAAGCATTTTATACTTGTTTGATAGTGTAACAAATATACTGTTAAACAGTTTAATGTAACTAACACGCTATTTTGAGAATTCGATCAATGAATTGTATGACGACCGTTCTTAGTGAATGTATAAAATCTTTTTCGGAAGTAAAAGGTGGCGCAAGCATAATATTATTTAAAATATACAGTTTCTTATATTTTTGTTTGATATATAAAAGAGATGCTGTTAGGGCTCTCCGCGAAGAGGATGGAGGTAATGAAAAAGAACGCGAAAAGTTGTAAGAGTGAAGGTTGTTATGCTACGAATAGAAAAGTGCGTGAGAACGTTTATCCAAATTTACTATCAAATATATGCATGAAATAATATGAAATGTAAAATGTGAAGGCCCAGAGGTAATTATCCTGTTTACCTTTCCGTTAATCCGGCACTGCCTTAATATAATGACGCATTGTTTTTTGTTTAGAGTCTGGCTTTTATTTTTTAATAACAGTTTCAGTTTGTATGCTTTTGGAAAAGTAAACACCTGAATTTTTGAAGGTAACAAATTTTTTAGAGTCCGAATGTGGGTTATGAAAAGTTTGGGCCGTTTATTAGGCGCCTTTGATTAATTGGTATGCATGGGACGCTTGCCAACTGGCATCGGCGTACATTGCACCCGTATTAAAAATTGAACTAGAAAATAAAAGTAATGTTTGAAACTCGCTGTAATTTATCAGTACGGATGCCCCTGAGGAATGCAGATTGCTTTTGTTGTTTGATTCGTGAATTTATCGCGAAAGCCATTTTTTAATTATCGGACTACGAAAAATGCATGAGGATTTGTACGTTTTTGTACGATTTTCAGGACGTGCATTAAACTACTGTTTTGCGATTTTTGTTGTCGGTAAATACTATGAATAAGGGCTTCCAAAAATGTACGAATCGCTATAAAATTGAAACAAGTGCGTTAAAATTCAGATAACACACCAGTTCAAATTTTTTTAGCCTCGAAAAAATGATTCATTAAATCTTATTAGTTTTTATTTTCAAAGGGCAAACTCTCTCATTAGTTCAACTGCAGCTTCGCATTGAATGCTTGTTCCATTTGTAGTTTTCTGGAGAAGACCATATGGAGGTATTGAAAACTTTGTTAAGGCTCTACTGCAGCTTTCCGTTATGATTATTTGCCCAAAAAGTGTGTTTAAGACAAACATAACTACAGTTATCTTCGCACCGTTGCTGCACAAATTAAGTAAAACTGGAGGCGTTTATTTCATACATGCGATGTAAGCATGCTTATACCGAAACAAGTAGGCAATGGTAGCGGTATGATTGCTCAAAGGATCTAATAAGTCGTTTTTCCCTAAATGCCAAGAAAGTTTACAGGTAGGACAGCCAGTTTTTAAAGTCTACGAATGCGCCTAGTTATGCAAGCACTTAAGTTTAGGAGAAAATTGCGAGAATTAATGAGATGTCAAGTTAGCATACTTGATGCCGTTTTGTACAGGTTGAAGCAGGTTAATAAATATAACTACTTGGCATTGTCAAAGAAACGTTTATAGAAAAGGCAACAACAGAAAGGTTATATTTCAAAGGGCTGATAAATGAAAACAGAATCCAGACATACGATTTCCGAAAATCCAAATCAGTTAATTAAATTATCGAATCATTTTGTGACATATATGTACAATCGAAAAATATCTTTTGAAGTTATGTTAGAAAACATAATTATTGCTGGTTTTCCTGAATTGCCAAAGCAATTTTTTTTAATGTTTATATATCTACAGAGGTTTCGTTATCCGGAGATTTACCTGGATTAATTACGAGTGTTAACAGCCCTCTCGATGAATCCACCTGTTTGGGAAATGTTAGTCGAAAAATTCTTTAACAGCTGCGTATTTTATACGGAGGGGCTAAATCATGTTGGAACCACATTTGCCAAAGAGCCGTTAGAACAAATTATTAAACTGCTCTCTGAAGAATTTCAAAGACAGGATTTATGAAAAAAAATTAGCCCAAACATTTGGTGATGTTGCCGATCTTTGTTTAGGTATTGTGGACATGATCACAAACGCATGCCAAAACCCTATCCAGCAATTGTCGAAAAGACCATTCGCGCTGATGTTTTCTGTTTGGAAAACGTACAGTATGAACTACGTTGACTAATTGAGTATTGGCTGCGTTATCAGAGAAGAAATATCGAAAGTTTGACTTTTGCATCAACTCGGTGAGAAAACAGCATTTAAATGACGAACCAAACACGTCAACTTCATAAATCTCATTAAAACCTAAAGGTGAAGATTTTAGTAATTATTTTGGGAACTATCAGTTGCAGTTATCTAAACGTTTAATCACATTAAAGGAAGTTTATTTCTCCAATTAGGTAATGACGCTCAACAAGTTTGCCGCGTAATTAAAAAAAAGTTAGCGGGCATTTCCAGTAAAAACGGAAACTGACTATAATTAGTAATATTTCTGGTATATACTGCATCTAAATCTAATTAAGTTTTATATAAAAAGGATATACAGAGTAAATACGCTGGAGTTAGTTACCAAATATAGATAAATATATAAAAATAATTACGCAGACCAGCCAGTATTAAAATACAATTACTACAGATTTGATCAACATTCATGTGATTGATATAAATTAAAATATTATTAGCCTCACTCCATTCCAGGGATACGTGCTTTTAACTTTTGGTTCGACAGAGAAAAGTGTACTGCATAAATTCCGCGTGTTTACTATCTACAAAATAACTATGTTTTTCGGGTGCAGTTTCAGAACTCCGCCTTCAAACTAGTCCGAGCACTGCATCCTGCACTTCAGAGTTTGCACAGTGATAACCTCGCCGCAGACCCATAAACTTTTATTAAATCACTTTGTTTTCGTGAAGTTCCGTGGCCTCTCCGTTTATTCCTTACGTTTTGCACTTTAAACGGTTTCAACCGCACGAACAACAGAGACAATTTTAATATTTATAAAGCGGATTAAAACCACAAACTTTATTTCCCCGAATCCAATATAAAATACAATTTTCCAGTGCGCCCTCGCCCTCTGCATCCAGAAAAATCTGGCGTTTGTATATTATCCCCGGCATTCCGTACCGACGAATCAAACATTCAATATTGTCTACGTCCCGAGATATGTAAATGTGTAGACATGATATCCCGAGTCGGGCGAGAGCAGGAAGTTCTTCTGGAGAACCCTCGTCGTATCCGCAATTCAAGGGCTTCCTCGGGCCCCATACATTAGTGAAATTGATGAAATACGCAGATAACGGGCTAGTTTTAAATTGCAAATGCTACAACCACTGGGCCATGGCACCTGAAAGAAACGGACTAATTAAAATTGTTCACGCACGCGAATCCAAAATTGCTTCTTTACGTAAGTAATTACATCGTTAACAACACCTTACCTTACTCCAACTTGCTTACCGACAGATTAATAAATCTGATCCATTAAAAAGTTGGAGACCAAAAGGAATGCAACACCTTGTACCTACATATATCTGGTACAATCCGACAACAAATATCCACGCAATGCACTTGTTAGGAAAACTGAAGGTATCATAACGTTTTCTTTCTGCAGCTGTATCATTCATTGAGCTATCCCAAACGCATTTTTTCCAAAAAGGCAGGGCCGGATAGCATATATCCCATCAAACCGTTGACTTTTTACCAGACACTGGCATGCAAGTTTCGGGTTGCCAATGTCATCTAACTTATCGCCAATAGAATAATACGTATAGTTGTCGCGAGACGACACGAGATTTTGTCATTCTCGATCCCGGTCTGGATGCGGAATTTTTGCTTTCGAATTGAAAATCTGCTTCGAGAATTTCGATTTTGAAATGCGCATGGCGGATGGTAAAAATAAACGCATTGTGAATCGATTTATTAAAATATCGATTCAGTTTTGTACACGACCGGCATGAAAAGCGGGCCACCTACAATTTTTCAGGAGAAACTATTGAAATCGCACATTAGGGATTAGCCGTAAATTAATATTGCCTCCACGAGCTGCCTATATTCGCTTCCCCTAAATTAATGACATCGCATTCTGAAAAACGAAGTCCCAATCCTCTACAAGCAGGAGCAGGAGCAGGAGCAGTTTCGAATTCTTCTACCCACCATACATGTTCTATGGGATTTAGATCTAGGCCTAGTGCTGGTTAGTCCATTACGGGCACTTTTATCTCCTGAATATATTCTCGGATTAACCGAGCAACATATGGACGGGTGTTATCGTACATAAAAAGAAAGTTTTTATCCTATAAACGGTACATATGGGGCCACATGATCTTGCAGTATTTCCTCAATGTACCTCTCAGCAGTCAGAGAACCCTTAGGAACAACACGCAGCTCGGTTCATGCCTTCAGCAAAACTCCTGCCTAAACTCTAACTGAGCCACCTTGGAAACTAATCGTTGGACTAAATGTACACTAAGCACATCGGTCTGCACTGCGTCGCCACACTCTTTGGTTGCCATGAATCTCCGACAGAATCTGGACTCACCTCCAAATAATACACGACCCCAGTCATTTTCATTCTAGTACTCGTACTCTAGCGAATCCGCATCTGCGCTACTCTATAAAGTCTTTGGAGTTTCGGACCTATAGCTGCGGCATTGAGCTTTCTTCTGATTGCCTTCTCGCTATCATTTACGTTTCTGACATACTGCAGTTGATTCCTCATTTCAACAGCAGTTAAATGTCGACTTCTGAGACTTTAAAGAACCACACATCGGTCCTATCATTATGTAGTTATCCTTCGAGGGCCACTTCCATGCACGGCGTTTGGTGCATAATTCGGTCTTTAAAAACCGCATGTGTACACGTTGCACAGTACTGCTACACCCACCATATCTTTGAGCGACATAACGGTGAGATCTTGCATGATCAATTAAAACAATGATTGCAGACACTGTTTCGGTACTTAAAGACATTCTACACTCAACAAAACACAATAATTATGCAACAAAACGGGCGTGACAACAAATATTCCTAACAGTCAAAACAGACAAGACTATTGAATTTACAAGCCCACTTCGCAAAAACCATATAACTTTTTATTTATTGCCTTTACACTGAAAAAAATTGTACAGAAGTCGGAAAAAGAAAAACTATTGTTGACATTTCAAATCAGTAGCAGATGTGCTAAGAACTGTCTGTTATACATGTACCACTAAACATATAATAATAGTAAGATCTACAACAAAAGAAAGAATTTATTAAGAAATATAGAAAAAGGCTAACTAAACTATTGAATGCAAAGCTTAGCAAAAAATTTGATAAAAGCTGTAAACACTTATGCTGTAAGTAACTACACTCACCTACTCTTTTTGAATATTAAGATACATTGAGCCTGATCTCGATGAGCTTGATAGACTTACACGGCGAATGCTTGTGAAGTTTAGAATGCACCGTCAGAAAAGTGCAACTGAGAGACTATACTTTCATAGAGCGAATAATGGCAGAGGCCTTATTAATATATTTACTATGTGCAGATCCGAACAAAACTTACGAACCTATTTCATTAACCCTACTGATCCGTTTTTAATACAGTATTTCAGAGCAGATGGTAACTACACTCCTCTGAATTTGAGGGGTCTAATCGAAAATGTTCGGCGCAATGGAAAAGAGCTGCAAAACGATTGCCCAAATAAGATCTTACATGGGAAAAGGAAACCTTTTCCCGGAGACTAAGTGCTGTATTATTGGAATTCAAAAAGGTATTATTCGCACTTGCAACTACAAAAGTGCGTCCTAAAAAACTTTAACATCTTGAATGTTTCGCCCGGTGAAACAATTGTGTGACAAAGAAAGTAGAAAAGTATTCATAATAGATGTTGGTTGCCCACTCACCAGTAACCTGCATACCTTGCTGCACAAGTTTAAACATGTCGGAAGTAGTACCGATACTAATGTGAGTCACGGTGATTGTTAGCAACAAATTCTTGAAGTACTTAGACCGGCTAGGAATACCTAGAGCTCTAGCTAACAATATGCAGAAAACAGCAATATTGCAAACCTGTCGCATCGTTAGATGCACTTAGATCACTCTCCTACTTGTACAGTGTAATTCTACAAATCCCTTTGAGTTAATTGTTTTGAAATAGAAGATAGCTCTGAGCTTTAGTTTTCACTATTCACTAATAGATCAGTAAAAACAAAAGTTTATGTGTATATGCACAATATTTCATTCTCGTAGATACGAAATGTTTCGAGGAGACTACCTGCTGGATAATTATTTTTTGATTCCCATATTGCTCCTTCACATCACTATATAAATAATGTAGTGTATCGCTATACCATAAACCTAAATCAATATACTTTTGGAAAAAACTCAAAAAAATTCTAAAACCTCAATACATATTTTTCTCGCCTTATGTAAATACGTGCTTTTTAAATGAGTATCAATGATAGACAAAATATTTTTACATTTTGTGGTTTCAAGTGGCTTCGATGGGGATTCTCGATGCAAGATCTCGATCTCGCTTCGAAAGTTCGAGGTGTAAAAATGCCAGTCACGATCTCGAATGTTCAAAAATACTGCAGCGATTACCACAACTGCTTTTGTTCAATTTTACCCTTTATCAAGATTAGTTACAGTAATGGAAGTTTGGTAGTGACTGCTATAGTTTATGATGTCTTTGCTTGTTTGAAATTTATTATTCAGTCCATCTCTAGTTTTTTTTTGTTCATAATGTAACGTATTTTTTAATAACCGCTTTTACTAGTGCTTCCAAAATCTGTCGTAAATTGCTTGAAACCTCCACGCCCGTCTACGTTTATTTAGGCGTTTAATTTAGACAGGTTCCGGAATCCCATCAAGCACCGAAAGTCAATAATACGTATAGTACGCAGGGAGCGTGAAGCCTTATCTGCTTTATTCAGATGTAAAACGATTCCTCTGAATCGGGCGTTCTTTTATGCAGATCCACTTTGCGTGTATAATTGAAATTGAATTTGCCGTTTGTTTACACAAGCGTACAAAACCAGCATTCAGGCCGTGTTGTGTTTTCTTTCAAACGAGGATTGTTTTACATCGAAATTTTTTAGCAATTACGCGTTTGTGTGTTTAGCGCGCGTCTGTGTGTTACGGTGACAATTATTTTTGGATTGTGCAAAATTAACATACACAAATACGAAAACACTATATTATCCCAGTATTACAGGCACTCTAAAATAAGACTCGCCTACAGCAACAGATAACCAGATAAATTACGTTATTCCTAATACTTAAAACAGAGTTAGTCAAAATAATGGAAAGTTAGTTAATATCCGTAAGTATGAAGTATGTAAATATAGCAATATGTCCCTAACTTTTTTTGTTAATAATTTTTCATTTCCTAACTTACCTTTTGTTTCCGTATGTCAACGCAATTCCATGGCAACGTATTATTTAAATGGCAACCATGCTTTTTTCACGGATTTGTATTCCTTTTATCCTTAATAAGACCAAATGAAGATCAAGCTCGTGATGTATTAGTTAACATTTTGGATAACTCATCTGCGCCAACCACGCTACGTATTTGGTCAGTAATATATCAAACTATACAAAATAAACACCAGGTTGTTGCAAGGCTAAAAAGAGAAATACAACTGGCAAAAAATCGTTGGTTGTCAGTTATAAAAAAGTACGCTACAATGGGAATGCTTTGGCATACAAAAACAAAGAGTAGGCTAAAAAATGAGAAATAATTAGCTGGAATGCTTTTGCTAAGGTTATTTTGCTGTAAATCTGGGTAATATGCAAAACGGCTGTATTGGAGCTAAGGAATCACAGATTAAGAAATCGGAAATTTCGCCGATAGCGCGACATCTTCAGAAGTGAGCTGCTAAATAACTAATTCCATTTATGTTTTTAGGACAGTTTCTGCAAAATTAAGCAAACAAATAACAAAAATGATTTATATATGATTAGGACTAATCATTTAATATGGTGAATACCACCAGAGTTGGCGTCTGATTCTTGCACAGCAGAAAACATCTCAAAGAGAAAAGAAATTGTTCTAGCAACTAGAAGTTTGACCACTTTGGAAGTAGTTGATGATCTTCACATCTCATTTCGTTCGGTGCTAATTTTCTACAATAAATTTAAAGATGAAACGAGCAAGTGCCAATTGTCTCCCAGATATTTTGATGCCTGCTCGAAAGCAGGAGCTTTTATCTATTTTAATGTAATTCAGATCAGATTAGGAAATGAATTAGGCCCACAGTTATGATCGTGAGACAAAGATTCAGTTGAAATGGCATCAAACGGATGTCGATCGTTTTTTTTCAGTTTGAAAGCAATTATGACATAGGTGTTCACTTAGGATTTGGTATTTCGTGATTGTGGTTTTCCCTGTAATGAAAATGACCATGAATTAAAAAAGCTTCGCGTGAGGGCACTCAATATTGATGCGTTTACTGTTTGAAAATAGAAATCGCGATATCACGAGACAGTTGTAAAATAAGCAGTGTTTCTTTAATAGACACGGATATTAAGGGGAGGGAACACGACTTTTTAAAATAGGTTTTTTAATCTAGATTTTTCAATTTTAAGACGCATAACTACGATATGAAACGTCAAAGATCGATAAGTATAATACATTTTTTATTCAGTCCGTTGATTAATCCGTTATTTTACTAAGCTTTAACAACCCCGCAGCCGTAGGCGTATAGTAATCAAACTCTTTCCCCACCCCAGTCAAAATTTCTGGGCACGCTACTGACATCAAGTAATGTACTTTAAAAAAATGTAAACTACTTTTTTTCTTGTATCCCTTCGTTGCGTATTACTTACCCGACATACAGGGTCCGCCACTTAAAATTCCCCAGGCTCGTATTTTCGCTATTTTTTTAGGTACAACCTTAAGTTGTATATGAAATTGTAGGTCTTTTTAAACTCTAAAAATAGAATATTTGCAGATTATCATATTTTGCAAATAAAGTTAATTTTTGTTAATATTTTTTAACCTTACCCCGTATAATAAATATTCCTTTATAGTTGGATGCCGCCTTTTATTTTCTTCAATTTGTGTCTTTACTATGCATGCGTAATTTTTACTCCTTCTTAGTGAAAAACAAGAAAAACCATTCGCCGCCATTTTTGTTAATAGGGTTGTTCAGAATTGTTTAAGTTTTATTTTATTTATTTTTATTTTTATTTTTATTTTTATTTTATATTACGGTACAAATTATGCCTACATACCCATCGCTGCACACAAAACCCCAAAATTTGGAGTAAATTTTTAATAAATAAAGTACAAAGTTCGTTCTACAGAGAGACAGGCTAGAAAACGAAACCCTGCGATGAGGTTAGTTTGGTTTTCTACATTACGCACTAGCCTCATCGCAGAGTTTCGTTTTCTAGCCTTTCTCTCTGTAGAACGAAATTTGTACTTTATTTATTTAAAAGTTACTCCAAATTTTGGGGTTTTGTGTGCAGCGATGGGTATGTAGGCATAATTTGTACCGTAATAAGCTACTAAAATAACACTTAAAAAATTCTGAACAACCCTATTAACAAAAATGTTGGCGAATAGTTTTTCTTGTTTTTCACTAAAAAGGAGTAAAAATTACGCATACATGATAAAGACACAAATTTAAGAAAATAAAAGCCGTCATCCAACCATAAAGCAATATTTATTATACAGGGTAAGGTTAAAAAATATTTACAAAAATTAACCTTATTTGCAAAAAAAAAATTTTTGGACACCCAATATTCTATTTTTAAAGAGTTTAAAAAGACCTACAACTTGACATATAACTTAAGGTTGTACCTAAAAAAATAAAGAAAATACGAGCCTGGGGAGTTTTAGGTGGCGGACCCATATTGTTATGACGTGCGGGCCCGAAAACTGCAGATTTGAGACTTAATTTCCTTTATTTAAACACCAATGCCGATGATATATTATATTCAAACGCAAATAGTTCAAAGTTCAAACCACTATTAATTATAACACTATACTAATTCAGTAAACCACTATTCAGAACACTATACTAATAGTTAAAGGGTTATACCCCTCATCAAAAACGTCAGACGTCGAGTAGAAGAGATATCTCGCTGTCGCTGTCGAACTTCGCGAACATTCCATAGATCGAATATACTGGACAATCGACGTTCCCCACCATCTATCTGTTGCTAGGATTAATACCTTATTAATTGGAATGTCCTACTGACACCGCATCTGCATGCGTGCCGTCTGCTCCATAGACCCACATTATGGACTGACAGGTAGCAATATATTTTTGATTGTACAAAGCTACAGCTAAACAAGCTAAACAATTTTAAAGTTTTAATTTGTCTTTTGTATACCCAATACGGAGGACTGAAGATAATACTAGGTGTACCTCTGGCAAGACTTGCTATATTATTATTACGACTTTTATTTTCAACTGTTCCTAATTTCAGAGACGTTAGCAGGACACCAAAGCTTTCCAATTACACTAATAWAGTTACATTATTAAATCATGTTTTATTGCTAAGGAAACTGCAGGTACCGTATTAGTTTTTAATAACTGATTCTTTTTAAAAATAACTCTCTTCATACTATACGTAAAGCTAGCTGTATTCTGTATCCTAGGTATCGCTGTAATAAAAATTTTATTTGCATCTCGGGTAGCAGGCGCGTATTCCGCATCAACCAGATGACAATCCCCGTCTATAGATGCACTTGCTATTGATGATTCTACAAACCCCAAGGCAAATCAATCTTTGATCCTGTTTTGTTTTTATTATTCCGTGCTTGCTTTGCACGGGAAAAGAAAACAAACATAAACGTTCCATTTTATCGACATTTCGTAGCGCACTGTCAAGTATCGGAAGAAGCGGCGTAGTTCATTTTTAATCGGCTTGAATGTTTTATTACCTTTTCCTCCATTGCATAGAAACAGTACCGACCTTTCGTGCCTGGCAAGAATAGGTGAACTTTTTACCGCAACTGGAAATTCTCATGAAAATCGAACATGCAAACGAAGGACTTTGAAGGTTTTTGTAGACTGACTGGTAACAGGCAATATTTTATGCAACATGCTTCAGAAATCGATTTCTATCCATTATCTTATCTGGCCTTGAAGTATGGATAAATGTTTAATTTGTAGATGGTTATCTGAAATTTTAAATGTAATACTAGAACGATATTTAAATACCAGCGTTCACATATTTTCGTTGATTGTTCATAATGTAAACGTTATTATAGTAGTATCTATTACGACAAAACTAAAGCTACGTTTTTAATTGTAACAGGTAAAGTCCTGTATAGAGGGTGTTTCAGAAATTCGTGGGTTAATTTTAACAGGTAATAGGTCTCGACAAATTAAAACATGATATACAAAATTATTTTTATTATGAACTATAACAAATTTCAAACAGATAAGAATGCAAAAGTTAGGTGCAAATCCCCATTCAAAAAACAAACTATAAAATTATTTTCAATATTTCAAAATCCTTGTGGAAAGTTAACATTCAACAATTTTTTACAACGTGGCTATTATGACAAGGAGTTCCATCATGAAAAAACAAAAAATTCTGTCGAATTTCTTTTACTTGGTCCAGCAAATTCAAAAGAATGTATGTACAAAATGCAAATACTGTTTGGCCTTCATTCCATACCTTTAACTTTTTTTATTATGTTGTGTTATAGTATGTGGGTTTTCGTCAGCCCGTGCATGTGCATTCAGAACATTAAACATTCATTCCCTCGACTTCAGCAGTTGCTAACAAATAATTGAAAAAGTTTGGTTCCGTATTATTTTTCGTAATCGTCCACTCACAAAATGTGAGCCTGCGAACAGAACCTCAGGTAGTTGCAAAAATTATGCCCGTAGAACATGACATGGACACAACTGTTGCCTTCTGAAAATTCGCTAAACCGCCGAGTGGGAAACACCATACGTAGTTAAGCAGAAAAGCAAAATATTTTCTTCAACGTTCGGTACCCGTTTAGGGCTAGCTCTACTAGGTCTGAGGTCTAAATGAGCCATGGTCCACGAGATGTTCTACATACGGCTGAAACGTATGTCTACTGGGGCAAAACATCGTAGTGTATAGTACATACAGCCTTCTTGCCATTGCAGCATTTCTAATAACTTCGCCATACAGCAGAACGGTATCCTTTAATTCTTGTTTTGAAAAAATTGGCATTTTAATAATTGTTTAAATATTTTAAAATGTCACGTATTTTGACAGCAATCTAAAGTAACAATGAAAATTGTTGCCATGGATATTAAACAATACAAAAATTGGTCGTTTACACAAAATTAGGGGGGAGATTAATTCGAATTTTGCAAAATGTTTTACAGGTAAGTGGTTTTCATTGGCGAGTTCTTGCTCGTGTTAAAATTAACACACGCGTTTCGGAAACACCCAGTACAATGGTGACGCCACTAAGTCTATGTTGTCTCATACCGAATTTTGAGGAATACGTGGATAAAATTTAAACCTTGAAAACTGATCCATTTTGCTCTACGTGGATTGGATCTTGAATTAATTCGATTAGACCCTACAAATTCAGAGGAGTGTAGTTACCATCTGCTCTGAAACACTGTATTAAAAATGGATCAGTAGGGTTAATGAAATAGGTTCGTAAGTTTTGTTTGGATCTGCACATAGTAAACATATTAAGGCCTCTGCCATCATTCGCTCTATGAAAGTATAGTCTCTCAGTTGCACTTTTCTGACGGTGCATTCTAAACTTCACAAGCATTCGCCGTGTAAGTCTATCAAGCTCATCGAGATTAGACTCAATGTATCTTAATATTCAAAAAGAGTAGGTGAGTGTAGTTACAGCATAAGTGTTTACATCTTTTATCAAATTGTTAAGCTTTGGATTCAATAGTTTAGCCTTTTTCTATATTTCTTAATAAATTCTTTATTTTGTTGTATATGTTACTATTATTATATGTTTAATGGTACATGTATAACAGACAGTTCTTAGCACAGCTGCTACTGGTTTGAAATGTCAACACTAGTTTTTCTTTTTTCGAATTCTGTGTAAAGGCAATAAATAAAAAGTTATATGTCTTTCCGAAGTGGGCTTGTAAATTCAATAGTTTTGTGTGTTTTTACTGTTAGGAATATTTGTTGTCACGTCCGTTTTGTTACTTAATTATTTTGTTTTGTTGAGTGCAGAATGTCTTTAAGTACTGAAACAGTGTTTGCAATTATTGCTTTAACTGATGATGCAAGTTCTCAGCGTTATGTCGCTCAAAGATGTGGTGGGTGGCGCAGTACTGTGCAACGTGTACACAGACGGTTTTTAAAGACCGAATTATGCACCAAACGCCGTGGAACTGCCCCTCGAAGGATAACTACAGAATGACAGGACCGATTTATTGTTCCTTAAAGTCTCAGAAGTCGACATTTAACTGCTGTTGAAATGATGAATCACCTCCAGTATGTCAGAAATGTAAATGCTAGGGAGAGGACAATCAGAAAAAAGCTAAACGCTGCAGCTATAGGTCCAAAACTCCAAAAACTTCACAGAGTAGCGCAGATGCGATTCGCCAAAGAGCACGAGTACTCTGGAATGAAAATGATTGATGGCAACCCAAGAGTGTGGCGACGCAGTGCAGACCGATATGCTGAGTGTACATTTAGTCCAAGGATTACTTTCCAAGGTGGCTCAGTTATAGTCTAGGCGGGAGTTTTGCTGGAGGCGTGAACCGAGCTGTGTGTTGTTCCTAGGGGTTCTCTGACTGCTGAGAGGTGCATTGAGGAAATACTGCAAGATCATGTGGCCCCATATGCACCGTTTATAGGAAAAGAACTTTCTTTTTATGAACGATAACGCTCGTGCACATATTGCTCGGTTAATCCGCAAATATATTCAGGAGACAAAAGTGCCCGTAATGGACTGACCAGCACTAGGTCTAGATCTAAATCCCATCGAACATGTATGGGATATGGTGGGTAGAAGAATTCGAAACTGTGTTCCTGCTCCTGTTCCTGCTTGTAAAGGWKTKGGCATTCGTTTAGCATGGATGTTCATTAAAAACAATTTTCAGGTAATAATTAACTTTTTCTATATATGTAAACTTTAAAATATATATATGCCACTGTGACCTAGAATTTGAAAAGGACTTTGGTCAATCAAAGGTCCCTTGTACGATTCCGGTTCAAAACTGGCAATACTTTTTCAGCAATATATTAGTCTGCAAACCAAATTAAGAACTTTTAATCATTAAGCATAATTCAGTACAGAGATACCTGCTTCTGAAGGCAGAGTAAGCCCCTTTTTATAACACACCTTTATGTCCTACGTTGTCAGATTAAACAATTTTACATTAAAACATTGTATAAAAGTTTCTAACAAATATATGTTAGTAAACGCTTTCTAAGGAAGCTATATCCTTCTATTTTCAATCCATACTGGTGGTTACAGATAGTAACTGCAGCTAATTTAGAAAAATATCCCACAGTCTGGTTTCATGTGTCTGAGTTCGCCTCTGAGAATCATTAGTGGAAATGTTCATTAACAAACTAGTTCATCATTAGAAATAGTGCAAATGTGCACCGCACAGCCTTGACATTCACTCCACGATGTATCATATCATAATTACGACGAGTTTCCATTTGAGGCGCCAACAGACACATACGTGCGTGGGGGGTGTTTTAATAAAATTTGATTCCTGCCACCGATCCAAACAAATTGAGATGGATCACGTTCCTTTCCTGCCCTGGGATAAAGCTTCTTTCAGGAATAAACACTTATCCTTGATTATGTGCTAGATTAATGGAGTAAACTTTACATAAAAGGGGTTAAACAATGTGCCAGAACTTTGCCTTGGAATTCTTTATTCGTGTCCCGACGGGGAAAATTTTAATGGTCGTTACTCGTGAAAAATTAAACTGCGTACTCCGGAGGAAGCGACAGCAGTTTCAGACGCSCGCCGGCTAGGTATTGAATTCAAAGCATAATGTGTCCGTAAACAAATCAAMTTTTCCCCGGTTAATCCCTGCAGTGACTTGATAATGCTTCTTTAAAACTTTAATCGCTCTTCTGGTAATTTGTGTCAGCGTTTAATAAAATGAAAAATGACAATGTTAGAAAACGATCCATGTGATTAATCTGTAGTCTCGGTACCGAAGAAGTAACCACATATTTGTCCGTTGTAATTATAATGTACTGTACTCGACTACAGTTAATGGACCAGTGGTGCAATACGTTGGGACCTTTTTAGCTTAAATCATCACTTTGACAGCTACTATACACATCAATTTTACAAAACAATTAAGAAACATTTATAATGTAAGGTAAGGAGGTACACACATATACACAAATAAAACACTTGGCATGATTTATAATTAGCAACTAATCCAAAAAATAAATTTGGTGATGATATTGTACGAAGGCACAAGAAAATAAGAAAAAAATCCTTGAGTCTACCGTCGCCATCTGTAATAGATCGCAATTGTTTTTCAGTCGGAAGTAAACATCATTGGTTTTCCTTCAAACAAACAGCTCATCGATCTGCACCCTTCCGACGCTATCATCTCACTTAGCTGCCTGTCCCACCCATAAGGAAAACAATCGCTTTTCCGATTAAGTGGCGAAAATGATAAAAAGCTTACGTCGAACTGCCTGTCATGTCCGTATTATATGTTCCGCCCTCTTAACCACACCGAAAGCGTTGTTAAAAGTTTTTAAATGTCGCATCCAAGCCACGATCACGACATAACTCTATTAATTTTGATAAACTGTAGGAATATCGACAGCGGGATGCCGATCAGGAAACGATTTGCATAATAGAGGGACCTACAGGGCCATGTTACAAGATTTGGGTCAAGTGTGACACCTTTTTGGGAAACCTGGTGAATAATGCAGTGGTGCAATTCTGCCATATTAGTAGTACGTCTTCGAGCCATATACAGGAAATATGTCTTTTGTAACGTGTTGGCAGTATGAGTGTTAAATAATGAATAAGTGTACACAGTTACCAAAAGAATGGAAACCGAGATTACGATATATTAATGACAGAACTATACAGGACACTCTATTATTTACGGCGTCTACTTTTTTATATGAAATTCATAACATGGATGACAAGGCAGGTACAAGCATAAAGTAAACTACCCAATGGGTGGAAAAATAAAAAATTTGATGGATTTTTCCCAATTATGTTTTGTTTTGCCATCATGATAGATAAAAGTTGATATATTATAAAACTTCCTGGCGACAGTATCTTTGATACATCTGTAACTTGACACGTGGTAGAGGAACTATTTAACTTTGAGCTAAAATTAATATGAACAAGATTAATCAGTCAAAGTAATTTTACTGGGTATAGTATGATTGGGCTCGTTTTTTCGTAGACTTTTTTAGTGGGCTCATCAACTAGTCATTGGATTTAGGTCTCTGTACTTGCCGAAACAACCTACGTCGCGAAGCCAACACTTCATCTGCATGTCTTAAAGACTGGAGGTGGCGCCAGAAGGCCTTATCTTTCAATACAAAAATATGAATTAACGAAAGAACTTATTATCTATACCTACATAATATTTAGTACCTTAATGTGAGATGCAGATACTGATCCTCATTATAGAATGTTAATCGTTAGCCTCACATCTTTTGTTTTTTTAATCAAAGATCATGTTATTATTCCGATTTTTGAAAGATGCACTAACGATAGCTTTTTATTTGTATGGTTACATTTACAATCTTTTTTTATATATTTTAATGTACCATCAGAGGACACGTGAAACTATGAACTCATGTAGATAGACGTAGTTCTGTGTTTGAAGAATGTAGTTATAGAATAATTTACTATGGTTTTAGCTCTGTAGCTAACGAGTATGATATAATTTCAAAACAAACAACATAATTAAATCAAGTTTTTGAGGTTCACAAAGTTAAGCAAGTGTGTACGGTATTAGTAACAAGCACTGGATAGCGTAGAACGGTTATGAAAATTAGGTACTGTTTTTTTTTTCATTAGAATTGGTTTCAATTCCACTCATTCAAACGTAGGGGCTGCTTTGCAATTAGTAGTAGTACTCGCAGATGTTAATTTCCTTAATGAATACTATAACATATACTTACTTTTCAGGTTTACTGTATTAAGACAAGTTTTTATATAAGTATTAAAACACGCAAACGAGCCCAGTGGCAGCATTGCTTTTTTGATTAACAGCGAAGTAATGACGCCATATGTATTCGGCGCGTAACTGCGGTAAAACATATTAATTCCAAACGTTTCCCTTTTTTCCCTTTTAATTATTGTGCGGGTCATAAAAGCCAAATGCCCATGGTAGGTACTTGGGTTATACGACCTCATTTAATAACGTGCGTCCATTTACTGCTGTTGTTGATATTAATGTTCTAATCATATTGCTGAAAAAAGCTGTTTTAGTCACCCTAAAATGTGCGCGTACCCATTGTATGACGATATGTATGCTGGCAATAATGGTAATTAACGCACGCTCGTGGTTTGGTATTGCACTATGTAATTCGAAAGTGCGAAAATGCTAGTTACGTGGTCAAAGTAGTGTCTAATCAACACAAACGAGACATACCTACGCATCCATACATACATTGATCTGCTTGACTGCGCCATACACATGTAATGATTGATACTGTTTACGGTCGTCAATATAGCATTTTAAACCTGCTGTTGAAATTGAATGAGGCTCATTATCGGCTGTTCTGTTTTAATATAATTTTGTGTTACCAACATTACCTACACTATAAGTGTTATATGCTGACCAGGAAAGGGCGGCATTGCCAATTATTCTTTAAGCGTTAATTTGTTGCTAACTGCGGGGCCACATTAACGTCCATGGCCGTTAATTATCGCGCTATTTGGTATTAATCACAACTATAGCCATTACTTAATGTGCTAATTTCTTATTGCCGTTACGAATGGCGTTAGACAGTAGACGATAGCTCGGTGGCGGTCTTTTTTGACACATCAAAGGGATGTAGGGTGTTATTTGTCGCGTTATTATTGTGGCTACACTGACATTACGTTAGATTGCATATTACGACTAGATTAATTTAGGCTTTTTAAAATTGCATCATGACTCATGCCTTGATTCGGCTTTACAGCTAAGGAATCAGTGTCGTTCGTGCATCGGTCATGGTTGACGGTTGGTTGGCTGGCTGGCTACTGTTACGGGACACATGTTGCAGCTGTCAGCTGTCTTTAAGCAGGTTTAACAACTCAGTAACTCTTCCTCGGTAATAATTCTCGAACGACTTGAATGATCCGAATCTATGCGATTGATTGAACGATTTAAATTGAATCGAATGTCCCAGCTCTAGTGACTGATGTTAGCATTAAGTTATGTGGTTTCTATGACAGCGCGTTAGAAGCTGCATCGTTTTGACAGGTGCCCTTTGGCAGCCACTTCGAAAGTCACGTGTTCTAAAAACCCTAGCAGGTCTAAGCATGGTTGGAGGTTAAGTTGTTTTATGCAAACATACGTAAACGCTGAAAGCTAAAGGACTGTGCATCTAKTTTGAACATTTTAAGCAAGCGTTTTACTACTTACTATCTGGAAAGTGTAAACTACGAAACCGCTCATTAGAAATGCATAATGTTTTTCTTTTAAACATTTTCATTTAGTGTTGTTTTATTTAGCAAATTTACAATTCACACTTAGTAAAAGGAAATTTTCAGTAATAAATGGAAAATTTCTATATTAAAAAGCACACATTTAGGTGAAAGCCTTTTTTCAAGCTATAAGTTGTTTTGAAACAGTGAAACATCCTTGAGAGTCATGGAGTGAAATTGAGTTATCTAAACTCTTAAATTTAGTATCTTTTGGCACTAAATCATTTCTTTAACCTAAACTAAATCATTACCGTACGTGTACAGGTTGGAAAAATGCTGATTTATAGCTTAACTCCATGTACGAGTATTTACACACAGGTATCGAAACTAAATAGACACAGCACTAGTTCGAATAAAGTTCGAATAACTATTGTTCAGAGCGCTACGAATGACGTACTATAGTCGCACTAAAATACGTAATAACAGTTGGGTCACTTTATTCGCTTGCTTCACCGCTATTTAAATGAGCTGACTCCTCATCTCATTCGTCGTGTTTTTATAACGACCGACGAAGATGCACGAACGTTCTAGAGCCATCTCCCTGTCTAGCTTCGAGAATATACAAGAACAAGAAACCTTCGGCAACTGTGCGAACGTCAGTCTGGTTAACTAACTAACTGGTATAAACTAGGGATGAGCGATATTTCACGAACTGTGATTCAATCACTGATATTAAAAAAATCACAGGTCGCGACTGTTATTGAGGCTTCCTTAAACCTGTGATATCGTGATCACGCCTTTCAGTCACCTCCTGTCCTGACGCATTAGCTAGTAGCGGCATAAGGAGATCGCGGTTCGCGAATCGCAATCGCGGTTTAGGCATKTCCGCCTTACCGCAAGAGGCTCCCACTGCTTGTTAGTAGCGGAATCGCTCACTTCACTTTTTATTTCAGTATTTTCTGCGGAGTGTGTGATAAGTCAGTTACGATTTTAACAGGATATCACAAACATATACACGTAACAAAGCATGTGAGATGTGATTAAAAATAAATTCTTTATTATTGTGGGTACTAAAAACAAAGACAACGGTCTCAAAACAAGCATAAATGTAACATTCGCATAAGTACGATAAAAAAATACAATAACAAAATAAAAATTCTTTCTAATGAACTATATGTGATTTATTAAAAATGTGTCCGATTGGAATTTAAAAATAGCAGCTGCTGCACTTTTCTATCGCTGGGTCTGCTGCGTCTATCCGTTAACACCTGTCCGGCAGCAGAAAAAAAAATTACCGCTTTGTAGCCAGCGCGCCGCGCCAGTAGTCTATAAAGACTGGTAACGAAATGTCGTGATCACGTCACGCTTTAAAATCACTGATATAAAAATATCGCAATAACGATTCACAGTGTGATTTGAAAATCACGATATCGCTCATCACTAGTATAAACGGCGAAACGAAAATCTGGTTTACTTAATACTACACGTATTAAATGAGTATTTAAGCATTTTTAAGCTCATTAAGTAAGCATGAATTAATGTATTCAAATACTGAAATTTCAGCTGAAGCTGAACTGATATGTAACCGATTGTTTGTAATTCCATTTATTTCTATTTCAGGTAAGGATATACATGACCTACACTTTCTATCCATTCATGACGGATTGCTTGTGTGATATTATTAGGGTGAGTTGTACCTACAACTTCTAAAAATACCTAATTGTTATTCGCGTTTCATAACGGACATGGTTTTAAGTCATGTTGTAAGTGAACAACAACTGTAGTCGTCGACTGATTCGCATTTGTAGGATGAATTACTGCCTTGTGCGCTCTTATGCAGAAATTAGTTTCTAAAGACCTTTCAGCAGTAGATAAAACCTCCAAAGCGTTCCGAGTTTTTATCTACTCCCTCCTTTAATGTTATTCACGTTTAGTAAAATTAATGATGTTTTGCACGCCGATGAAACAGCGGACTCGCGCGCTTGTTTACTAAACCATTTACATTTACGCAGATCTAATTAATTTCGCATGTCCAGTCTTAACAAAATGGCGAGATTTTTACAGTTTCCTGCAGGGCAAGCAGTAGCGCTTTTGACCTGTCGTTCCAAATTCAGTAGTTATGTGCTTATTAAATAAACACTTTGATTTCTATATATGTGCTTTTGCATACTTAACCTTGCCTAGCAAAAACGTTTTGAAATCATTATTTTAAATCCATCTAACTCAGTTTTAAAACAAATTTGATACTGTATGTGCATCAAAACTAATTTTTAGTATCAAATTTAACGCTTCTGGATTAACTATTTAGATATCTAATATATTTCTGATATACGTTAATAATGCGGGCATATTTAAATTTTGAGGTAAATATAAAAAAGGATACTCCGTACGCGCAAAGTTTACGTACATATTATATAACATATCTATATAAATTTGTTTGAAGAGTCTCCCTTGGATAACGGGTGTAATAGAAACGTCAGATTAACAACTTTTGTTTGTATTTGAATAGCGGTAGCGTATTTTCCATTTAAGCAAAAAGAGGCTTCGTCAGGAAATAAAATGTTGGTTGCATAACTTTGATTATTAAATTAACCTTTTAACTTGTTGAAATGTACGTTAAACTGCACTTTTAGCTAACCCTGTTCGCCGTTGCTTCGGATTAACCTATCATCTGCAGTAGAGAGAACAGTTTATTGCTTAATTCAAGATACGGTTAACCAACAGTATGCAAAATCTTAATGTAACACTTTTAATTCTCCTCAGTGCACTATATTGACCAATCAAACCATTTATCTATTTCATTATGTCAAAAACACCTTTCGAACCTGCTCCAGACCTTAAGGAATTACTGTAGGAAGGGGCCTGGTTGCGCAATCCATTACATCGCTCTTACAATTTCGTATACTAATGCCGGCCATAAGTTTTCCTGAATTATCCAAGAATTCTGATGCGCCGCGAGTGGTGCAATTTCATTTTAAATTCTGCACACGCGAGGGCGTGTCGAAAATGCACCGCTTGGAAGCGTATCAAAATAATTACGGACTGCGGGTAGCATGCCAGGAGGATGGACCCCAAGAAAATTGAACGACCCCGTCGGTTCTTCTTCGGCAAACACGTAAATATCCCTTATCGATTTCGGTTTGAGACTCTCACTTGCGAGCCGTTTCAGATCGAGCTGAAAATGTTACGGCTCTTTTAGCTGGATTTACTTTGTTTGCGATATTTTTGGAATTATATTTATGAAAATATACCGCTCTAGCTTTCCTGTCGTGAAATTTAAGAATGCTCGAATTAAGTTTGTCTACTAATCTGAAACTAAAACGAAATGCCTAACCGTTGAAATCCAGTGGTGGCTACACTAATCAAAACAAGTACATAACGTTAGTCAAAAGTAAGGAATAGACTGCTTATTTCTTTAAACATGAACAAAATGTCTAACACAAAATTTTTTTTGCTGATTATTCTTCATCTCTTAGCCTACTCATTGTTTTTCTTCTCTTTGAATGACGATCAAGCAAACATTTATTAATCCTTATTCCGCGTTCTCTTTTTAAAATATTCTAATAGCCACAACGTCAAAAGTGTTGAACTCAATATTCTCTCATCCTCTATTCATTCTGTCTACGCCGTTCGGATTCGAAAAATATGAATTTCTGACTTAACTTCTTTTAGTTACACACTTGTACCGATATACACTAAATCCAATACAGTGAATTCAAAACGCTGCTATTATAACACTACAAATTTTTAAGGAACACTACCTATACTGCACTCCCTCACTACTTTAGAACGCTTAGTTCGTCCCTTGTTCCCTCGCTTCACTGTCTTTCAAATCAGGCTGCCTTGCACTTTTCGTCGAGCTATATATATTACACACCTTTGTCGAAAGTTCCCGATACTCTATAAGCACAGTGTGGCTATACGATGTTCAAATTTTCTATCGGTCCTGCCATGTTTTCTCCAAATTTAGTTGTAAACAAGTGTATGTCAGTCTTTGGAGCCCCGTGATCGGCGAACGAAAAAAGATAGAGACTTACGGTTTTCACTCTTGCACTCCGCATACCCTGACGCGTCTGATTGTTCAATACTCGATCGCTCTAGGACTCCGGAGTCCGGTTATTCTGGATCGATTATTTCAGGTTAATTAAAAATAAAATATACGTATTTTAGTGCTAAAAGTTACGAGGTCGACTTTCTTGGGCATTTTGCGTTTAGCTTACCCACAATTGTGTACAAAATTCGAGAATTTTGAGTTAATAACATTTATAAGTCCGGTATAACGCTCCCGCAGATATCAGAGGTGAGATTTTCGTTTTTTGAATTATTGTTTTCTGTTACTTGAGCTATCAGAATCAAATTTGTTATGAAGGTGTAGTTTGTTTTCCGATATTCTTCTAATGCTTTGGAAAATATACCGGAAAAACCTTACAAACTTTTCAATTTTACACAACTAAACATACCGTTTGTATATCGATAGTTTTTGATGAAGTATTTTTAATTTTTAAAGTAAATTTTCCTATATCATCGGGAAATGTTAAGGAGGTCCAAATTTGAACGTATATGGAAAATATTTTCAATTTTTCGTCCATTTTGGAAAGTTCCTTTAGAGGTTAAAATTACTTCCTCAAGAACTATCGATATTCAAAACGGCATGTAAATCCAATTTCAAATTTTAGTTGCGTAAATTTGTAAAGTTTTAGCGATTTTTTCTGGTATATTTTCCTAAGCATTAGAGGCAAAAGATATATGATAACAAACTACACCTATATACCAAGTTGCATCTCGATAGCTCAATAACGAAGAAAATAATAAAAAAAACTAAATATTAATTTTAGTATTGTTTTGGCTGCCATAAATGTGCCTAAGAAATTTAGATAAAGAAGACATTAATAAAATCAGTTTGGTTCAACAAAACTTAATGTTAAATGTTACTGTTAGATATGTAGGTACTACGCAAACTGTAAAAATGGAGAAAAATCAGCACGCGCATCACATAATAGTGAAATTGGTTACAAAAATATAAATAACGTCCTGAACTTAAAACCATTCAATGGCACCTAGAAGGCTGTTGATATGAAACGTAATTCCAAAAAAAAATAACCGAGTTTTAATAATATTAATGTCAAAAATGTAACCAAAAATAATTCATAGATACGTTTGTTAATTTTATCATATCGTTTATAGTCATACCTACTTACTTATTTGGCTCGGCCAATAAATAAATTAGAAAACCTCTGCGTTAAATAATACCTTAGAGCATTACTCAGTGATAATACTAAATCTTCTAACAAAGCTGCACACTTTAGGTTCGTAATTTCGTAATTGCCACATCATAAGTTATATACATTTCACTGAATAACAGGTAAAGTATTTCAGATAATATTCTCTTTTATCGCTATAGTTCAACGAGCAGATATTTTTATACTGAATCTTCTAAATGCTCGTCTGTGTAAGCAGGTCTTGTTTAATAATGTTAACGAGCAAACGTTTTCTTTACTTCTATATGGCTTTCTCTCATATAACTTCTGACTTTTGTATTTGAAACCGGCCTATTCAATTTCAATGTATACTTAGCCGACTATGGAACCAAAGTTGAGCGCAGCTATTGGGAAAGTTCTTTGTTGGCCTTTCTGCGGTTCCCGCAAACTTGCCTTGTCCTGCTTGCACGTTAGAACCTTTAATAAATCATTACAGCTGCCCGAGGACATTACAAGATTCACTGAATCCCACGTTCGTGTCAAAGTTAAGATAGTTTCCAAGTTCGGCCGCACGAGTTCCAACAGCCTAGATCCTGGAGGAATTGGGTAGATTGTATGATTTATTGTTGTGTACCTCGAAGTTCGCGGCTGACAATACTTTTTCTCCGCGACTAACCCGAGATTCAGTACAAACAGTTCCAAGTTTCTTCTACGTTTTGTGGTCACGTGTCGACTTTCTGCACAAATCCAGGATACATTTTGGGTCGCAGTTGTTGCCTTAAACTTACTTCGAACGCTTCGAAGTTTATGGAGTTGTTCGGCAGAGTGCTGCTTCTTTTACGGTTTGATAGGTTACAATCGTTCGATTTTACGCTGTTCTTCTCCCTAAATTTAAGAAAAAATCCACTAACTCGCTAACCGGTGGTTTAATATATATTGTATAGAACAAAAATTTTATATAGTATAGAAACACATTAACTACACTGCGTCATTGCTTCTAAAATAAATGTACAGGGTGTCCAGTAACGAACAGGCCATACATTAACAGTAGCTTCCTTGGGTAACCATTTTACCTTAGTCCTTTTGTCTCCTTACGAAGTTATTAGCCTTTAAAATGTTATTTTTTACGTCTCTAGCATCCATATTAAAGATGGGCGTTTGTTAGTCGTTATTGGTTAGTGTTAAATAATTTGTTTATTATTCCTATATCAGAATCACGCCTTTTCTTACCACTACCCCACTAGAGTGTGGACGGACAAGTCTAGCACGTCTAATTAGACCAATCGAGCAGCCAATCAAAACGCAACGTGGAAACACAAATAAATCACTCATTAGCGAGATAATCACACAGGGATTGATAGTTAACTTACGGCGCGGCGAGTGCCCTTCACCCTCCCGCTGGCCCTCTGGAACCGGATGAAGCACAGGCCGGCAACCTATAACATATGATTMRCAGGGACTGCCACCCTTAGGCCCTAGTCTTTCGACCAGGTACTCTTCTACATTGTCTGAATGTATGGACTCACTAAACCATCTAAAATCCCTAGTGCAATAACGGTATACAGAGGTTCCTGTGAAATCTGTGAAGAACTCCCGACACTAATATGTGCCGGGTCACTGCAGCTGGTCACGGGCAGGATGGCCGATTCCACGTCGTCCAGGGTTGTGGACGGACACTGACATAGTACCTCCGTATACCTCTATAAATACCTCTCATACAGGCAATGCAGCTTTTCCATAATGCTCACGTGGACACACCACTATCATTGAGCACTACGTCGCACACATTCATACACATAGGGCCATACTCTCGCACATACCTATGCACACTGTATGGCCGACTGTTACATTTCTGTTGCATTGCTTCTGCTCTAGCCCTAGCTGGCCTGCTGTTTTCTTTAATTATTTTTATCAAGCTAAATTTTGGGTTGCTACATTTCATTTCTTTCGACCGCTCTTTTATTTTTCAATATACCTTATTCAAATTTGGTACATTAGTATACCTAATCTTGCCACGTAAGACAATATATTTACAATTGAACAAATCAGGACGGTCCTTTATTATTTTGTTTTTGCAATATCTTTTTGTGCAATAGATATTTATAAAACAATTTGACATTTCTTAAACATTAGTGGAATTACTTTGAAAAAGGCGTGCTTGTTATTTGTCGATAAATTGAGCCGTTCCGGAGAAAAATTAATCCCTGCACTCTGCAAATACCTAATGATCATAGTGATTCATCAATTTCACAGTCTAATTTACGTTAATTAATAAACATAAAACGTTGAGGATGCATGATAGTGCGGGATATGATGTAAAGGCATAGTATAATAAAGGAACCAGTTCCTTTGATCTCGAGGGGGCTCCGATTTCCGATAAACGTTTTCAAGCTTAGCAGGAAGCTGCGTTCTGATTGTTGTATGCGACGTTCTTCCATCCCCAGTACCTTGCAGGCATGCATGTGTTTTTGTTTACACTATGCAAAACGTGCGCGTACGTTGCCAAGGTAACGAGCAAGTTTCCACGCGGAAAACAACCAATAGTATGCTTGCACACTGCTGTAACTGATCATTCATGTGTAAATTTAACCCCAAGAAAAGTGGGGAGCGATTTTACTGGTTCCTTTATTACACTGTAGTAAGGTAAAAACATCGAAGTAGGTGGGAAATGCCCAACTTCATTCTAAATAAAAGGCTCACAGGAACGAGTTAATTTCAAAACGGTTAAGGCTTCCGCGGCCAGCTGATGAACCGGTTGGGGTCTGAAGGCCGTCGTCGGTTGGAATTGCTTCTTCAGAGTTCCTTCCATCTCCGATGCTGGGCGCAGACTGTCTACATTAACTTCCTTGATGAGAAGCCGTTAATTCATGTATAGATAACAACAGGTTGTCATGAGATCGACATCATCATTTACTACAACTGCAACATTACTGTTAAACTAAACTTTTAATTTCAATTTAAATGTTCATTTTGTTGGAAATGGTTTAACCCTTGCACAAGACAACAATAATATAATGTTTTCGACACCAGCGACTAGTATGGAAACTATAATTAATGGAACTGATTATTTAAGTCCGGATATAAGAAAAAATATTTGTTATAATAGCAAACCTTCATAGCATGTTTTCAACCTTTGTTTTCTCGTCTCGTTGATATACAAATCGTAGAGACACCACATTACCGACAAGCTAAGGCCTACCGTTCTTGACATATAACTTATAAACAAAAATGTTTGAAAAGTCTTTCAAGAGCTGAATGGTAAACAACATTGATTACAAGTGGAACAGTAGACGAGTGTCTAGACTAGATAAAAGCGAGCCCTCTTTGGATTTATATTTTGATCTAAGAAAGGCTTTCGGTAGCCCTCGTCATGCTACTACCTGAACACTATGGACTTTCGAGGTAAAATCGTTGACGTCCTTCGTGGTGGACCGGAGTCAGAGGTTAGGTAGAGGTTAGGACACTAGGTGCATGGCAACCTGTGAGCTGTAGTGCCACCCAGCAACTATTTTGGGGTCGTTGTTGTTTGTTTTGTATCTGAACGTTGATGAGCCAAAAAATTCGAAGTATTATTCTCTCGAAACCTGGGTGATAAGAGAATGATCAAAATTATGTTGCAAATGCTCACGTCATATCTAGCAAACATGTTTAATGAGGCAAGCGTTTTGTGAATTAAACGAAAACAATTTCTGAGAAATGCTGCGCCATATAGTATAAGGAAATGCATCCATACCGTTGGTTTTATCGGATAAAAAGACCCTGAGATTTGTCTTGAACGGATTTGTCCAGTTAGCCTCCAGGAGGACGAGCATTGGCCAGAGATATATTGTCTTTTTGAGTTCTAAGGTTTATGGTCTCATATTGAGAAGTATAAGATAGGTACTTCTGCCGCTCCCAGGAAAAAACGATTGGTATGTTTAGTTGATCTAGATCTTCTAAAGTGCATCAAAACGGATTCATCAGTTTGAATCGTAGATTCATCCACTGGAACAATAGCGTTCTAGTAAATAAAATAACATCTGTGTAGTTTTTTCTTTATTCTGCGTTTATGTGTGCACGTAATCTGTTCTGCGGTTCTACGCTCAGTTGGCCCGTGACGTTAATTGCACTTTTGTTTGGCCGATATCGTGTGGCGTTATCAATCCGTACGTGGCTCTAAACTGTAATGTTACATTTACGTATATCTGCTATCTATAGTTGTGGCACAGTTCTATTTATGGTCAGACCGCAGTATTTCATGACGATATCGCGTTTATAAATATGTTAACCTGGCTTAGTTTCAGGAGAAAGAACAAATGCGTGCCATTGAAATTCATGCGTTAAAAGTTGCGCTATAGCGTTTATGAAATGTAATACCTTTGCACGAAACCGTTTGGCACAAAAAGAATATGGGGCGGGTGTTCTAATCAATATACTTATTAATATGCACAAGCGCAAAGCCGTTAAACAAAATCTATTTGCGCATTCTGAAGCGGAGGGGTATAAAACTGAAATAAGCGTCAAATTATTATCMATAAATGGTTACTGATTACCTAAAGGTATATGAGTCGAAATTTTAATCAATTCTAAATTGTATTATACTAAACAATTTGTTAATATTTCTCTTGCATACAACGAATTATTGAACGGCAACTGACATACCATTAAAAGAGTTTGACAGGTGCTGTTAAAAGTCTAGAATCTGACACTTTTTCATTAGTTGAGCACAAGGCAACGGTAATGTTTGCTTTTCATTCCAAATCATTCCTGTGGTATACGGATGGCAATTGAAAAGGAAAACATATTTTCAGCATTAATAATTGYACCAGTCGTAAAACCGTCATATATGTACCTCGAAAAACACAGAAGCAACTAAAATAACGTTGGATGACCGATGTGGATGTCATGTGGCTTGCAAAAAGGATCATTATATTGCAGGACGGAATACAATGAAATTGCAATAGAAAGAGAGCACAAAACATTTAGAAACATTCAAGCGATTAGGCCAACACAAATTAAGTGAATGGGGTCGTCCCACATTTTTTTTATTTTACATTTAAAATTTACATAAAATTGAAGCACAAATACATTTTATTGCGATTTTTTCCGGTTCTTGTTTGCCGAGAAAAAGATGTGAAAGTATGGATTTTCCAATATCCGTTTCAAATGCCTCGATATTCCGCCACGGAGATGACGTAAAAGGTTCTCGAGAAACACTAATAATAGCTAGTGCTCTAGCGGCATTGCAAGTAAAATTTGTTTACATTTTTTGAGCAGCGTCGCGTTGCCAATATGGGCAAATTTTCGTGATACCGTGAGGAATGTACTCGTAAACTGGCATTGTGACATTGATACCTAGGTCAACTTAAGGCGTATTTGTGAAAATAACTTAAATCGTCATTCAGTCAGTTTATTCTGTAATGAACAGTTCAATATAATAAGCGCATTCACTGGCCTTTTGCTGAAACACGAAAGCACTTTAACCATCGAACCTGCTTTTGAACTAATGTTTATTATGAGGAATTAAACGACGTTAAAGTTTGTATACTTGTATGACAACGATMTGATAAATTTTGAAACTGCCAGGACGGTCTCTGGCYGTCGTTAGGAAGAAAACAGTAMAGTACCACTGACCTAACCTAAACCWAGCCACGCGTTTTTGYTTACATCAAAGACATTTAAATATATATATGAACGAAGGTTTACATAGTCTGGTCAAACTTTCGAGTTTAGTATTTGTCAGATTAAGTGGTGGAGCAAGATGTTGTCGAAGTATTTCGGTAATCTGTTGGTTTTTTTTTAATGTAAGAATGACTTATGTTAAGAAGTTGTTCCGTGTTGTAAGAATAAAAATACTAGTGCTGATAAACAGTTACAGGTTATTCCTATGTTTACATTATAATATTGACGTTGACGGTTATGCCTTCGCCCCTCTCTCTCACTCCCATTATTTGTATTTCTCTGGCTATTTATAAAACTGACAACAGTGAGCACCTTGTTACCTAGGAAGCTGTAACAGTGCGCATGACGGAAATTAGGAACCTTTTACGTAGTTGTTGGCGGATTTAAGAAAATGTTTGAAACAGGGTATTTTTTTACCGCCGTTTGTTACGAGTTGAATTAATCTGAAAGCAAAATAATAGTATATAGTAGTAACTAGTATTCATGATGTATGCAATAAAAGGCATAAGTTAAAACTATCAAATTTTAATGTGTGGGACGACCCTATTGTGACCAGTCTGTAGCGCGGCGCAATCATTGAGATGCGCGGTATATTGGAAAAGAATTTGATATCATCAATAAACATTAGGTTCTGGTTCTTGGACAAGGTAAGCGAATCGTTGTTATAGACTAGAAATAGTAGTGGACCTAATTAGATCCCTGAGAACGCTGGAAGTGAGGAGGAAATAATGTTGGCATAATGTACTCTATTTTCGCGGCCCAAAAGGTAATATCGAAAAGGGCGTTGGAGATTTTGTCCTCCGTAATATACCTAGGTCAAGGCAACAGAACTGAAGTAAGATTTGGATTCGATGGCAATATTTGAGGCTACTTCAATAAATGCACTATTGAAGAAATGCACCATATAATGTCTTTAATATCCACAAAGAGGAGTTTAATCGCTATAACTTCCTGAATTGTGTGGTGGCAAGGCTAAATCGCGAACTTAATGCCCTAACGTACCACCTGCGTTTAATATTGAACCACACGTCGTACTTAAGGCAGGTAATTTTATAACGGCTTGTTGCTGCACCCTCGTTATACCCAATATTGCGATAAATTACAATCTCAGTGAGTCAGAGCAGCTAATACAAGGACTGACTGCATGCATCGTGCGATATTTTACCCCAGGGCGTCTTTTTCAGCGGGATATCTTAATCGCACCCCGACTACGCCATCATTAAATCTTGCGGTACAATCCCGTCGTTCCTTACACGCTTCAATATGCACCTAACTTGCTTAAATTTTGATCAACGCGGCTAAATGTGGACGTCGATGGAGCAGACTGGCGGCAGGAGTGTTCAACTGGAATGGTTACGTCAATTGAAACATAACTTCAGGGTGGAAATTTGTCTCCACATCCTATATACGTAATAGTTAAAATAATATATGTATATGTAATGGAGGTAGATTTATACGAATCGTTTTATCTCAGATTGTGTATATAACATACATACTTCAAATTAGTTGTTATTTGATCATTATCTTTCAATTTCACCACTAAATAATAAATAAGTTTTCTTCGTTTTAACAACGTTATACCGAAAACTCAGTATAGATTTCTACCACACAGATCACAGTTACCTGCCTACTACATAATCTAAATGATATGTCATCATTCAGTATTCGCAACGCCGTAAATGTTGTGCATTTGGACTTTGCAAAGGCCTTTGACCGGATACCCCACGATAGATTATTCTCGAAATTAGAGCATGTTGGTGTTCGAGGACATTAGTTATTCTGAATTAGCTCCTTTTCTTACAAGCATAACTTTCTCAGTGCATGTTGGCTTCTCCAACACTGGTGGCTTCCAGTGTACCACACGGCTCGTTTCTTGGTCTCGTTTTGTTCTTAACGTACGCAGCAAATCTGAGCCTATACACATTAAATCTAAACATATGTTTTACGCGGACGACTGCAAGTTTTATACAAATTCTATAGTAAGACCTCCGTTGCGTTGAAAAGTTGTGGGCGAACTGGCTGATTCATCTTAAAAATGATAACTGAGCTCAGGATTATTATCCTACTATATCACACGTATTAAACAATACTTCAAACCATCACATCACGCAAAAAAGGGGCATAATAGCTACTCTGGCACAACAAGCCTAGAAATTATGTACTTGAGATCTCAAACTAGAAATGGACCATTTAGAGCAAATTTCCCAAGTAAACGATTACAACATACGTGAAATACATTTGGAGGAAAAGCTTTCCTGTTTTTTATAGCACGCATCACGGTTCGAAAAAAAAGTCAAATTAAAGTAATCTTCGTGCCCCCATAAACAGTCCGATATGCCTTCAAATCAGCCAAGGGTACAAGAAATCCATTGTCAGTATCTGGTATTTACCGACTTCCCTGCTTATGTGGAATGGTATACATTGGCACAACAAAGAGAACAATGAATACAAGACTGAGTGAACACAAGAGATACTGCCAGACTAGGGGACATTTGGAAATTGGCAGCATCGCTCTCAGCGATGAACACCACCAAATATTGTTCTAAGTTTACCATAGCTGATTGATCCGGGAAGCTAGAAAGAAAAGAGACCTCTGAAGATGTCGGCCACTCACGCCGGTGAAACGGTCGCGATAGCCTAAAACATTATGGAACAGAACTTTATTTTTTTCCAAAACTTTTTACAAACTAAACTTCCATCAGATCTTTCCTTTCTTTACCAGTCCCACGCTAGACCCTTCTTGWATATGTTGCATCCGTCTCGTCTCCTTGCCTCATATGAAACAAACAACTTATCGAAAGAATTCAGCGTCGAACTACTAGAATGATGCTTCCATCTGTCCGAAAACTCTGGTATGCTGAACGGCTTAAATGTGACTGCAGTCAGGGAGTTCCAATTTTCACATTCAACTCTGCATTGAATTGCGAGGCTTTGCGGACACAATCGTAATCTACTAAATCAGAAACAATCATAAGCAATTTCTTCTTTATGACAGAGTGTTCAACTGGTGGAATCGGTTATCAGGTTCAGTCGCTATATTATCGTCTGTCAAAACCTTCAAGAATGGCTCGGATTTTTTTTACTTTATGGCCAGTTTTGCTGTGTATATGTGCGCGTTCGCGTTTGTTTTGCTTTTTTTAAGAGAGCACAATAGATAAAATTACATTAGTTCCTGTACAATTTTTAATAATAATATCGATAAATGAATTAAAGTGTGGGCGGAATGAGAGTATAAGCAACTCCTTCTTCTAGACAAATGTGAAAAGTATCTTGAAAATAACTCTTTCCTTATATTCCTTCCCCATATAGTCTTTTTAAACTACGAAGTAGTGACACCCCAATGGGCTACTTAGGCATGTATTTTTATTTAAATTTAAATTGTACTCGACTGTTATATACCACATGATAAAGGTAAGCGGTACAAGAAGTTGCTATTACATAAAGTTATTTGTTAATTGTTGTATTTGTACCGTAAATTTCGGGTATTGAAAAAACGTATACATTGAAATTGAAATTTCGCACCCTTCCAGCTTGTTTGGATCTCTCTTGCACGACTGGACGGTCAGTGGTAATGCGGTTACTGCATTTTAAGTATAACAAGTATCGCAACCTAAACGCTAATTGTAAAGTAAGTTGTATTTTTATGGAGCATTTCTTACTTATGAATTATGTCGAAAGAACCAGAAAGTCAGATTATTTAATTAGAGTGGATTCTCTGGTAAGCATTTGTCATTGTATTTTGTCATTATGAGTCTTTAAGCACATGTAGAAGAGTGTAAGGTATGGAATCAAATATATTTTACAAAGTAATGTAGGTATATTGTAATGTAACATACCCAGGTTCATAGAGATTTCGATTGAAATGTGATCGTCCAGTACATACCTACGTTGTGTTATTTTAATTAAACCTACCTTCGATGCACTGGTTACTCACGTAAATAGGGAGATTTGATGTAATCATAAATAATACGAAAACAATCTCAAAACAACTAATTTATTACTAAACAAGATCAAATTTGGAGGGTTAACCAATTGTAGCAATGCTGCTGAAAATTGTTATTTAAAACAATGAATGAACTGCCAATTCTAGATCTGTGTTCGGTATCACTTTCACTCTCAAGATTCAAAACTGAAGAGATTTTTGTTAGCATAGCCGACTATGGTCAGCAGGTACTGAGGTCCCATGCGGGAGGCAACTCAGCTATATAGTTGAATGGTTTGGTGCAAAAATCTTGGTTTTTCTTTTACCAGATGTTTGCCCAGCACGGGAGAAAATATTAGTTCATGCATCAAGGCTCTAACATCCTACTTTCAACCATCACGTATAACTATTGCTGCGTGGATACAGCTAATCAAAGAATGCGAGAACACAGTTAAGAAAATTACATAAATAGTAAAAAAAAACGGACTACAACAGCAGCATAGCTTACAATGTTACCGTGGACTCCAAATACAGCATTTATCCTAATTAATTAATTAACATAACTGTTTCAGCTAAACAACTGAATTATTTAATGACAATGGTGCTTGTTTAAAACTAATTACATAATGTGATTGAAAAAGGAACACAAACAATAAAAATTAAAACAGTACTAACCTGTGAACAGTTGAAGGAACACACTGAAACTGATGCGCATCTGTTTCTCGTCCACTTAAGAACCTACCCCCTCGAACGTCGCAAATATGCCCCATTCCCAAAACCGATACGAAGTATAAACTGAACAATTTGAGAGGCAATATGAATAAAATACAGAAATTTGAAGATGGCATACCTGGTTACTTCAATATATTTTCGCATTAACTTATAGGTACTCCATAGTTTTTCGTTATATTAATTTTCTTTGTAAATATGTCTAATTCAGGTTTAAATAGTCTTTAGATTTAACAGAATCATCCTACCAGCCACTAATTAATTAGCACATCTTAATACTCTAAAAAATTGCCACAATTAATCGCTATTTATAATGTCAGTAAGTACACAATTTTGTTTGAATCTATAATGCGTGCCTTGTGTATTAAAAAAAACTAATGCATGAGAAGTTCTACTTTTAGTTCAGTTGATTTAGATGATGTTATTCCCTTATTAAGATTTCTGATGGTGAAGAAGTGTGCCATTCTATTTTAAATACGAGTACTTATACCCTAAATATATTATTTATACCTAAAATATAAATTAGATGAATCGCGGAATCGGTTAAACTCCGCGCGCTCTACAAGAATAGATATTCACCTGAGGAAGTAATAAATTTGAGGCTTCATCCTCGAAACATTTCGAGCGCATTGCGAGCGATCGAGCGAACCGGGGTGTTCATGGAGTCTTGGGGGATACAGGAAAAACAATGCGGTGAAGCAACGAAATTGAGACGTCGCCCGACAAACTCGAAAGCGCGCGCTTCTTGCTCCGCAATGAATTAGCCAAGTGGCGTCGCGAAAAAGGGTTCGAATCGAAACAATGCCAGAAACTGTCGACGTGCTTTATGAGGCTCGCTAACGACACCGAAATTAATGTTTCAAGAGAGCGGAGCATATTTGGCGTAGCTAATTTGGGATCGATCCTGTACATTTCGCATTCGTCTTAATCTCTTAATCTTTATCGCACAATGGCGTTTCTGCTGTATTAATGTGTTGGTGAAAACTTCAAATTTGTTAATTAAGGCTACGTCTATTGTATATTGTTTAGGTGACCATGGCAAAACTGGGTCGCATTCGCATACAAATAATGTTATCGTAATTAAAATATAGCATTTGTTTATGAATGATTATAATTAATATATAATTAATTTAGATTCTAAATTGAGCTAAATTGCTTCAGAGATTTTAAATTCAAGTGTTTACACATAGGAATTATGAAGTCTCGTAGTCTATGCTGCATTGCAAAATTTTTCAGGAAAAATTTTAACCACTAAAATGATCGACTTACGTTGAGTCAAAAACTTTCATCTTTTGATAACCAAAGAAGCTTATTTTGGACTGATAAGGTGCATATCAGAATCAAATCATTCTGGTACAATACCTGAAATCATTTAGGTAATAAGGCCATGGTTAATTAAGGAAACAGGCTAATATATTTGTTTGTTAGCTTTTAGAGGGACTCGGACCTTTTATTTGTCGCTCCACATGCCTCACTTTAAATTTACTTGTTTATAAAGTATAGTTCGATTCATATAACAAAATAATCTGAATTTGCTTTATACAGGGTGGACGAAGCATACCCTCCATATTTGTAAAGATATTAAATACAGTTTAAACACACATAACGCGGGTATAGTGAAGAGGCATATTCTGAAGTTATTAATTTCCATCTAACACACACACCACAATGTTAAGTTTTTTTTATCTTCATCCTTTATGTTATTGTACCTTCAAATTTGTTACAAATTCTAAGTCATCTTTGTGGAGCTTTCTATAATTATGTCTATATCCATCTTCAACTCTTTTCAAAATAATGGCTAATGAATTTAAAAAATTGTTTCAGGTTTCGAGGTGTAGTGTAACCTGTTGTATTTTCGGTTTACTATTGCGCCATTGCAATTTCATAGTTCTTTAGTTTCAACGTACTTCAGTTTTTTTTACCTAAAAAACTGCTCATATTATGCAGGGCGACGATATATCCGAAGGGTAATTTTTCTTCAAAATTTTAAGTGACAACCTGTAAGATTTCGTAGTCTGATGATAACATCAAGGGTTTTCGAGTGATACTCCATTAATAAACTCCAATAATGTGAGAATCGATCTGCACTTAATATTTGGTATTGTTATAATGATCTAAGGATTGCTATTTTAAATAAATTATGTTTTAAATAAATCATTATAAATCAATGAATCAAAATTATTTTCATTTTGGGCAACAGCAATAAAAATCAAAAGCAAGGCATGTAGAGACTTATACTCTTACTGGTAGAGAGTACTATTATATTTATTTAATATTTATACCAATAATAATTGTTTGGGGAATTGGTCTTTTTGATATGTTCGTGTCGTTAACTACGTATATATGACACTGGTTTTAACTAGTTTTGTTTATATATTATCTATAAAAAAGTTTATTTTTTCCTTAAAATTAGACAGAAACTCGAAAATGCAAATAATATACAAGGCGTGTTAGTTAAAAAAATATGTCAGTTAATTCACCTTATACCTATATTTACCCTATCTCATACAGTTTAGGCAGCACTAAACTAAAGCACATGTTTAAGATTCATGGACAGAAAACTTATCATAATAAACTACAGATCCGTGTTGCTTATGTCCATCAAGCGCCTAATACGTTTACTCCCCACTGTGAACCCCTGTGTTTTCGTTACGAAGTTAGGCATTATAAGTCAAATTAGTGTCACCTGTTGTTTAAACATTCACTTGAGTACCGACCCTCCGTTATAACGTAATTTCAGGTAGAGCTTAATATTTCATAAATGAAGTGATTCAGCATGTCCAATGAAGTTGCGCGACCACGCTTTAACGCTTCGCTTTTTGCTCACAACACATGGACCCCGATGATTAGCGCAGACGGCTTACAGTTCATTTGTTTGGGATTTTGAAAGGTGGCCTGGAAATTGATAAATCTGGCAAAGTTAACAGAGGATTTACGCCACCAGGTATTACCTAAACCGTAAATTCACACCAGCTTTTCATATGAACTTTGTTACGATGAGTTGGAGTATGGAAATGAGCTTCTTTCTACACGCAATATTGAAATACACTTTTATGTGATAAGTTTTTAGAAAGCTATTGAGGGTTTGGGATGATTGCGATTGATTATATAATTCACTGTATATTTTTAAAGTTTGTGCACTTTTATGCTTAGTATACTTTCAATATTCATAAAAAAACTTTTTGTTTTTTTTTGTAGAAATATATTTTTGCATTTTCACGAACTTCTATGTGTCTTTTTTTTTGTTTGGTTAAACTGTAATACACTCTCAAAGCTTCAATTTTATGCCTTCGCAAAGGGACTAAAGTTATACACAGTTTTCTTATAATCATTAATTGCTGCAAAGAGGACGCTAAAAATTTAAGTATGTGGAATGTGCATAACCATTTAACAAATACAAGCAAGCGGACTTGTATCCGGACTAAAAGCAACCTAAATGCAGGAACAAAAAGAAATTAATGATGAATAATTTGTAAATAACTGAAACTGTAGAATCATATGGAATAGTAAACTTTTTTTACTTTTTGATACAGAAAATGATTTTAAATTGTCGAACGTGGCTAAGTGTTATGTAGCAATAAATAATTAGTTATAATAAAATCCATAAACGTACGAACTAAGATTAAAAAAAATGTTATCGCAGTTTCTTTCTTCTTATTTCTGTAAGTTTGCATTAAAATAAGTTCCCTGTCATCAAAGTTTTTAATTTAATCTCCTGGTTTATGGTATGTCGCAAAGTTTATTACGTGATGCTAACTTTAACTAATCATCCTGTATGCAACATCTGCATCAACTTCGACAGGAATATTGCAAAACGGAGTTTTTCTTTGAATCAAGCTTTTCCTGAACMTAAAATTTTAAGAGTTCTACAGTTTCGTAGGTAGCTACAACAGAAAGTTTAATACTTTCGATATCCAGTGTTCCAATGAAGAAGAACCGCTCACAATATTTCCTGTGTAAGGAAAAAACGAWCAACTCTTAATTCTTTGTTTTTTATGGTTGCAGCTGGTAATAGATTCTATTATTTTAACAAAACGAAAATACGTAATTGGATCTGCGGTGGTCTTCTTCAACTATGTGCATTGCGCATTGCCATTTTCAACTTTGTTATTTCAGTAATTACGTTGAAAGTTACCAGTCCAAAATTGTGTTTGCCCTACAGGGACGTATGGAAATGGTTTGTTTATTTTACAAAAATAGCAACTGAGCTAGACCTGTTGCTCGCAGCTTCAGTGAATTGCATCCGGATAAACTTGTCCATCACAAATGCGGCTTGGAACTTAAAGGTAAATTTGGGGAAACTGGATCTCTTCGAAATTGGAAACATAACCGGTTTGAGTTGTTGCTGATGAGGCTATCGCTGTTGGGTTTTGGGTCATGTTGCTGTTGTGGAAAATACGCTATATGTTCGAGGAATTATCCACAAATAGGATTTATCCTTTAAAAATTTACTGGACGCATGAATTAAAGTTAAGGATGAAAGCTGCTAGTGGAAGAGTGTTGTTTATAAACAGTTCTTCGTAAAAACACTAAAATTAGCACAACAATATGATTAGTTGAATCACGAAAATAAGCATGAGTTCGTAAGTTGTCATTTCTTCATTAATATTTTGGATCGTCGGTTTTATTTCGAGTTCTACAAAATATGAAGCGAAATAACAAAATTGGGATGTGCATTAAAGCGGATTTATGAGGCGCTATATCTATTTTCGGTTGCCTTTGAGGACACCTAATGAAAAGGTCCGGCGTAAATAAATAATTCGACATATTTAGCCCGTCTGGCTGGCGGAAGTGCGACATAACGCTGGTGACATGCATAACCGACGGACGGGTTTCCGGATATGTATAATATAGAGGACTGTAATGGTGGATTCGGGTACGTGCCAATCAAGCGTCGACACCTCGACGTCCACGGCGCTTAATCAGATGCAGGCTTTTAAATGATTCAGATAGAGCTCTAAGCCGCATGCATATCTCATCCGTCTTTGATAAGGCGCATCTACTGCAGTGACGGCTCGTTTGGCCATCACAATGTATATTAAATCATATTAGTAAAAGCTTTTTGCCATTTTTTTTGCATTACGTATTCTATGCTGAAAACGTGCATTTTATAAGTAGCAGCTAAACTTTGCTTATACGTTGCTGAACAGAAAACCATGTTGCATCATTGCTTTTGTTTGGGAAACACCTTTTAAAATTATAGAATATCGAGTAAAATATGCTGTGTATGTGCCAAATACTTAATTAAGCAACTCTATTCCTACATTTCCTTTTCTTAGGTTCACGTGTTCAAAAGTTAACATGCGAGAAGGGAGTGAGTTTAGACGCGCAGTATATTTTCTAGTTTAGATATTACAGATTAAACTCTGGATATGTATTATGTTAATTAGGTAACAAAATAGAAAATAAGACAGCCAAAACAAGTCATGACTTTTCATAATAAAAGAACGCCAATAAATTATCTCTTGGACTATTACGACCAATGATGAGGAACTATGTTTAACAGGATACGAATATATTCTTGAAAGGCTTGATAGCCGCATACAAGAAGATAGATATCATAATTAGAAATATGAGGATTTGTTCAAAAGCACATATCTACAAGTGTAGTGAACAGCAAGTTGTCAATTCAATCAATTAAGGCTTATTAGTGATAAGATGTAGCACTATTAAGTGTATCTGAAGAACTACGTTTAGATTTACTTATGTATATTTAGTACTGTCGAAATTGGTCGTACATTATGTAGACAGTTAAACGAACAATATTTTTTAAATGCCGACACAAAATGAATTAGAGTTGTTTACAAATTAGGAGTCACACAGCCAGTTTAACATTCTTTTTTTAATTAAGAAACAAAACTGGACAACTGCGATGTAACTTGTGAGTTTTGTGAAGAAAATGTTAAATATGTAGATGTAGCCAAGAAAGGGAGCATCATCGGAGTCTTTACATCGTGCTGGGATGTTAAATTACGAAGAACAGCTGACCACATTTGCAATCGTGGAGATTTAAAAACCACAAGGAATTTTTATTATAATTCAGTATAAACTGATTCAGCTTCAATGTTACAACTTTCCCTTATACAGAATGTTCCAAATATATGATATTTCTAAAACAGTGATGTGGGTGTTCGATATTATCATAGCCAGGTTCGTTATTCTGCTTAGACATTTTTACAGTGGAACAATATGCAATGCGCTGTATCTTTTTTATTTGGCATACATTTCCCCTATTATTTTTAATCGGAACAATAATTTATAATAAATTCTATTACTTAAGCAAATGGGTTATGCTTTATTAAAAATATAACATAATAATAATAATATAACATACCAAAAACTTTGTGGAACTGTGGCGGTTCAGTAACATATTGTTTGCTTAGGTTGCATATAGGTATTGGAAGTACCCTCTAAAATTTTTTGTATACATAACTTTCTAACTAAGCGCATTATTTCTTATCAAATTAGTTAAAAATTCTAATTGAAATAACTGACAAGTTTTATTACTTATATGTATCTCATAAAGTTAAATTAAGCTTACATTACATTCGATTCTACAACTCGAATAAACCACGAGTCGCCACTGATTTGTAGAATCGTCGATGCTGTATTTATGAGAAAGAAGTGCAATTCATTTCAAAATGCCGGTATTTTCAGCCGCCTCTGATGAATTATTCACCGTCAAATGCACGCCAACTTTTTGCGTTTCCTGTGATTTAATATTTGATACCGCGTTTTTTTTGCAAACTTAAAATTCTGAAATATATTGAAAGCTAAAGGATGTTTAATACGTCTCTCTATTGAGCCGCGCCTAATTTATGCATTCACTGCACCATAATTAGAAAATCAGCAGTTACTTAATACTTGCTTAAATAACCTTATTTTTGGGGATTGTAGTTATTTAATAGGAATACGATAAGCGACAGTCACGGAAGGTGTATTACGTTGTATTTATGAATTTTCCCAGTTACAATTTCTAAACAAAGCGTTTCTTTTTGCAATAGCGCTAGCACAATGCTTCTTTCAGGTACAACACAAAAAAATGCATGAGTTATTTTTAAATGGATTTCGCAGAATTTCATTAGGTCGTATTTGAGTACCAGCCAAGTATATTTATAATGATTGTGTCCATATTTAGCTTAGTAAATGTTACATTTAATGTATTCTATAGATTGAACAGGTGCACCTAGACATGTTTGCTGCTTTGAACTCAACATGATTAATGAAGCAACTTAAATATTTCATGCCGGCGCATTTATCTAAAATTGCAACATTAAATTTAGCCAACAAGGAGGTATCGGCTTTCAATTTAAGCCTTGCATAATTTAACAATTCGATATTTTCATGCGCTAAATATGCGTATCCCCAGACGTATTCAGCAGTCAGTCAGAAGTAGTATGCTAGATAATTATATACATATAATACTCTTTCCGGTAAAGTTCACAGTTTTGTTTAATATTATGTAGACTTTATTATAAAAACTGTTAAAAAAGGGCTACATTTTCAAAAAATAGCATAGTTATTTTTATGTATGTCGTTCTTTTATTTATAAAAAAAAAACACTAGAAATAGCTGATTAATAAAAGTAAATTCAGTCAAAGCTAGCTTTAACTGCTTATAAACTGGTAATGCATAAGCAATAGTACGTGAATCACAAAAGAACATTTGGATAGAAAATTATTACGGATAAATTATGTTATAATCATATTTTTACATAGATGTGATAATAGATGACTTCTTGCAACTTAGACAATAAATTTGTATACCTACCTACTTAAATATTTATTTAAAGGATGTCACTTTTACATGTGTATGACAAAGATATCTGTTGTAAACGAAAAGGCGTTTATCTTTAGATATTTTCTAGTTTTTTGTAGTTGATTTTGTCATTTATTGAACTAAAGGAATACAATCACTTGCAAAAACTTTATAACACAAAAAACATCAACTCCGTGAGTATTGGAAACTGGTATTTATATTACTTGAAATGACCAGCTTGTACGTAAGGGAGACTTGGTTAAAATTTAGCTCAGTAAAGTATTAGAGAAGTTTTTATTGAACCTTTTATCCATCGACCTCAAATAAATTTTGCGTTAATTTCAGAGCGTATTAATCTTTCTATGCCCGGCGCATCCACCAAAAACGTTTGTAATCTGAACGTCTATTACAAACCGGCGTTATCTATGAAATACGCGATGTAACTCCCTGCATAACTTAATTAAGTGACGTAGCAGATAATCAGCGGCAAACATTTACTAAATCCAATACACCCTACCGGTTGCAACGGCGCTGACAGATTTACACGTTGGCCTCAATTGTGTTCCGGATTGATGCAACGAATATTTGAGTATTTCGGCCTGTTGTCATAAATACTGGCTGTTTAGGGTTTTAGTTTTTGATCCTTTTATTCGTAATTACTTTATTTTTATCACATTTCCAGTAGTACCAGAAGCAGACATAACTGCTTTTATCGATGAAATGGAATCCTCATGAAATTTCCTAAACATTGTATACAAAAGTTGTCAGAATTAAAAGTTGAACTTTCTGGCATTTTTAGTGAAACACGTCAGTATTCTCTATGTACGTTCAAAAAAACTGAGTAACAAAACTGTTGAACTGCTGAACATTTATTTTCGTATATTCCAAAACCGATTCTGTAAAGCAAGGGTAGATCGAATTTTTCATTTTCTTACTACAATTGGCTGTCCGTGATGATATTTTCGAAAGAAGTAATGAAACCCAATATCGCCTTCTATTAACAATAATAATTATAATCATAACAACAAAATTTATTTTCCACCTAACATCACTGTCAATAATGGAAACAAACATATTAACATATAAATCACTTCAAATAATATAGAGGTAGAAACATAAATTAGATTAGAACTTTGCAAAAAACAGCTATAAATGCTCGTACAATAGATAGATTGAAAAAATAAGATAATAAGATAACTACCTCCATAATAACAATAATTTATTTTTATTCTGGAATTTTTAAAGTTATCGTGAAACATATCAAAATCATCAAAAGAAAGAGACAATTGTAAAGCCAAAACGCTGTGATCAAAGGACAATTGTAGTGATGGAAAGTGTTAGGTATACTATAATAGAATGTTAATTGATTTCTATTACTAATTCTAGTAATACATTATCTTACATCATTATTAATTTCTGGATTGAAGCGATACTTCATTAACAGTTGGTAATCACAATGTATTGTGAGATAATGATTAAACATCTTAAAATATTATATTTACAAAATCTCCGCTTTCAACTAAATTGATATGTGCCTGATACTGTGGGTTCCAAGTGATACACCAATATTCTAATTTGGACGTTACAAAATAATTAAACAAAAACACGTAATTTTAGACCAAAATCCGATTTCTTATAATAAAACGTAATGTTTTTAGTACACTATTAGTGACTTTTTCAATTCAATTTTCAAGGAACGATCGAAAGACATGGATCAATAGTTACACCAAGATCTGAAAACTCTGTGCAAGCGATTAGTAGCACCCCATCTATATTGTAATAAAATCAACTGTAAAATTTTTCCTAGTTAAAGTCATTTTCTTACATTTAGGTACCTACATTTAAATGTAACCTATTGTTAAACACCATGAAATTAAATTATCAATAATCTCGTGTAAGATAATAAAGCAATCATCAAGCGATATACGGTATTCATAGCACTTACTCAACCACATCATTGAAAAAAGTAGTGAACAGCAGTGGACCTGAATTAGATCCTTGAACTACATCGCAATTCACATTAAATTCAGGTGAACTGAATCATCCTTGCTATGGAAATTTGTCGATCTATCGTTATCAATAAGTTACACCAAGCTTACATTAATCCACTGTAATGAAGCTTTTAAGCTTTGAAAAGTATTTACTGATTTAAAATTTGAGGAAATAAAAGAAATTTTCTAATGATATCGGATTCAAATGGGCATTAGTAGAATTGCATTAGCTCATTGCCTAACTGCTGAAACGATAGATCAGACAAGAGCCCACATTAATTTAATAAATTCGATGCGTCACTGCACCTTTGTCGTACTATTAATTCGCTTTTTCGAACTCTCCGAGAACACAAAGCCAGCATAAAAGGGTTTCTGATTCGCTGTGGCTTTCACCCCATTAACAGAGGTTGCAAAGCTGAGATCTCCATATTGCCACGTCACCAGGTTCCGTTTACAACGCAGACAACGATGTGAGACCGTAATTGAAGCATAATGAGCAGCTGTAATAATTTCTTGCCCGGGTCCCTCGGAGGACGCGTGTGCCTCCTCTAATGCAGTTACATTACTGGTTGTATGTGTACACGTTAGTGCCCGTGCTGTTTCTGCATTGGTCCGCTAACTCACCTGAGACATCCTAACCGTGTTACTCCGAGTGGGAGGCGCCACTAACCGAGGTGTATGATTTATGGTGCACTCTCGTCAATTTTCTGTAATGGAATTCCTGCAATTAATGCGATTGCATTAATCGTGTTCCACCAGATTAATAGAACGGTTCCTTGTGCACGGCAATGAAACAAAGTTGGCTATAATGAAGGCATTGTGTCGGGTATTTGAATGCTGAATTCATTAACTACATCATTAAATACTATGGACTTATCTGGAAATGTTTTTGCCAGTTAGAGAGTGATACAATTCGAGTTCATCATTTGAAATAAACGTACGGTGTCTATACCCAAGCTGAAATTTATTTGGTAGATCCAAAACCTAGATTCAAACCCAGCTTGTCTGAGTATTCCAAATGATTAACATAACTGAACTTTGGTACTAGTAAATGATGAAATAAAGAAATAATGTATAAGCAGCATAGGCAAAATATTAGCAAATGGTGGGGACAATCAGATGCGCGGTTTAATGCGTTATAGATTACTTCCTGCAGTGCAGCCGTTTCAGTACATTTGTACTGAATTCAGTACTAGTTCGCATTATTTAGTAAGTCAGTACCACATTTTCATTTTATTCCTGTTTTCAGTACGAAATCGTGTCGTGAATGACTATCATTTTGCTGTACAGTAATTACAATTAATAATCAATTTTTGTAGAGTGCAATAAAAAAAATTGTATTTGACTGAAACTGTACTGGTTATCGATGACTATTACTGCAACAAGTCTACAAGCCCTACAGGCTTAACTAATAGGTATGTGAAAATTTATTGGCTAAACAAAATAGTGAGTATCTTATGTTGTCAATTACTGCCGTAATTTTACAATAACCCGTTAAAAGGGTAAGCACATCGGTTAAGTTTTTTGTAAAATATACAAAATGCTTGGTATTTATACAATGGAAGATTAAAATTTTCCCGGCAACATAACGCAGTTTGAGGGTATAAACACCCCTGAAAGATCACTTTTGGACAGTAGTATAGCAGTGTTTCAAAAGGCTAGTGTGATCTGAATTGCATTTTATGGTGCAGTTTTTTTCTGAACCATGGACACGTAATATCTTACGTGAAATGCATCCAACGTTTGCACGGTTCATACAGTGCTGGATAAAACCAGGACATTCATTTTTTGATTACAAATACTTTTACATATACGTGCATATTACTGGCTACTGTAAAATGATAGTCAATAAATATAGACAATTTTACATTAAGTCATTTAACCATATCAGCTTTCTTAGAATAATTTGATGATGGTACAAGATGTGTTTGTATAATAGGTATAATAGGTTTTTTCGAGATATTTGCAAATAAACCTTTCTTTAAATCGTCTGTCCAATTTTTCAAGGAAGTGTGTGAAGTTTCGTCCAAGTAGACTACAAAAGAATAGAATTTTCTCGAATGCGAAGTGTTGTTTCTCAATAAGTACTCGTATTTTCCAATTATTGTTCGGCTTTCTACGCTATCTGAAGCCCATATGACAAAACAAAGCTCTTAATTTAGTGTGTCTTGTGCTGGACCTTAATGCGTATCTGCGCGGTCCCTGCCGCTCGCCGTATTTCGTTTGTGCTAGTGTAAGTGAAACTGAAAAAGTTATTTACCACAACCTTAGTAGGTTCTTTATAATTTGTTTTTGTAAATAATAGACGAGATTGTTGTATTGTGCAAAATTCTCTATATTATACATGAACAGATGAATGCATTATTTGAAACTCTTCTGATATTGCTCTGGTAAAAAACTTTGGTGCCAACTGTTCTTCGTAGAAAGTTCTTCTGGGTTTGATGCCGTAGTCGTAGAATTTACTCTTGACGTTTCGCCGGTTATACTGTTGGCTTCTGCAGAAGAAATTCGACTGGTGAATTCACCCAGTGTCTTCTCTTATATAGTAGCTGTTTCATTTGGGTGGTTACGTGTTTGTCCATGCATATCCGGTCCGGTGACCAAGTGCCAAGCGATAGCCGTCTTTTCTGTTAAAATTGTTGGGTTGTTTCGTTATCTCCAAAGATGATGTCACAATCCGCCGGTGGTAATGGCTCCTTTTCGTCCTCCTCATACAGGAACCAACAAAATGTGATAACAGTACATCGTGTTCAATAATATATACCTATATAAAAACAGAATAAACATAGAAACACGTACTCAAGGGGTATATTAGTTAGATGGAGCTAGATCGAGGAGATCGGTTATAGACAAAAAAAACAAGGATTAATTATTATACGAGTATTATTATTTTCTAAATCTTATACTGTATACAGTTTCATTGTCATTATTTATGGTTCAACGGGAATGCAATAACTTTTTTTTCCAAGAATTTGGAAGCTGTCAAATATGCTGAAATAGATAGACAATGATATAATGCCTGAGAACATTAAATTGTGACATGTATATAAATGCATATAAAAATACATCCCTCTAAGCCTTACCTTCGCACTCGTAATTAAGTTACTAATCCCATTTATGAACAATAAATTTAATGGTAATATTTAATGTAAATATATCTAACAATTGATGCGCCTAATCGATTTCAGAAAATTTTAGCTGTGTGTATCATCCATTCTTTTAATACTTATTTAATGAATTGCTGTATTACAAGCTAAGAAACTGACTCGACAGTAATTACTAAAGGGGCTTTAAGACATTTTCAGGTGAACTGTTGTTATTACATTTTAACCTTATTTGGCATGACTAAACTATGCTTGAACGGTTTAAGTTATTTTTTTTATTTTGGAAGTGATGCCAAGTGAAAAAAGTTTAGATCATAAAAAAATCGGAAAATGGGGTTCCCAAGGTTCGCTGCTCGAAGTAGTACTACTTTCATTTTCATTCAGACTGACATTTTTTTCCTAATTGAAAAACTAGTGAATATTTATCTTTAAACGCCAGTCTGACACAATACACTGAAGGGTAACAGTGAAATTTTAACAAAAATTAACGAAAAATTAATATCGACTTCCATATTTTTGTACATTCTTCGGAGCTAAACATTGCTAAACGGTTTGTTAACCTGTTCTCCTTTATCCGGATGCAGGAAGGAAAATTGGTAAAGAAATAAATTATTCACATCCGCCTACAACGAGAGGTGGTTTTATTTACTTTTTTACGCCATGCAGGTAGCAGACTTTTGGATACCTCTTTTATTTATGCGGCACTCAAATTCCCTAGGACTAGGGAAGACCCGAACGTGTGTCGGACATGTGTGAGGGTTTTTTTCATTTATGGACTGCCTTATGGAAGTACACCTGGCCAGGTGTCGCGAATCGATCGGTGGGGCAGGCGCCAAGATGGCGTCGACCGTACCTCGCAACAGTCGTGCAACGTTCCCCTATATGGCCTTTAATAATAAAAGCACAACACCTGTTTCGCCTCAAATGGAACATTAAAATTGACTTTATTGACTAGTGCATACGTGTGCAACTAGGTCACAGTGTGCTTAATAGTTCATGCTGCAACAGACCAACACAATACTGGATAATAGTTTGTGATGGATTTATTGCAGGCGTGATTTAAAACTCCAATAATAGTGATCTCATACATGCAGCAATCTCTTCCATATCCTATTGTGTCTTTCATAATTTTTAATTATGAAAATGTTAACTAGTGGTTCTAGTATCTAGAGCTGTATTGATAATTTATCATTATTTTGAATATAATTGATTTTTTTATAATTATTTATTTTGTTTATGTTACCACAGAAGTTTGAATTACAAAGTAACCGACGTACACCAACGTATTTAAATTCTATTACCTTCTGTACTTTATTCTTTTTATCCGAGAGTTTGAGAATATTAATGTCTTCAGTAATATGCAATGTAACTAATATCACTTGTAAGATTCACGGAGTCATTTGCACTATCTGTATCGTACTAGGTCTTACAACCATTACTGTGTCAATCATGTGTAACAAAAATAGTAAAGGTCCGAGCCGCGAACCTTAAGGACTCTCCTTTTAAGTTTTATTTTTCTCGAAAAGACACTAAGCAATATAGAAAAAACACTGCTACAGTAATGCTAATACGTTTTAAGTTTAATGTTAATGGTTGGTATGAGATTTTCAAGAAAAGCAGGCCATATATTTTAAATTTTATAATATGTAGTTATATTTTCTTGCAAATATTTAAGACCAGGAGTTTGTGCAATTTTCATATTCAGTTGAAATACGTAGATTTTTAATGGCAAGCGCCTTCATGTTTTGTGAATACGTAGTGTAAATTATTCGTTAAAAAATGTACCGAAATTCTTAACAAGAGATAGAAACTAAAATTACTTTAACCACAAAAGTGTTTAAAATCTTAGATTTAGTTACTCGTGTGCAATATTACGAAATAAACGAGAAAAAGAATTACCAAAGCTGGTTCTACAGGTGTGAACGCTGGTTTTTGTTCATTTGATGAAATTATAATACTCGTAATACGTTATTCACTCAAATAAAATCTTTAAGTACATCAAATTAAATGGTCTAACTGAAAACCTCCCATGGCTTTGCAATAACTTAACACAACGCAACACTATGCAACACCAGTTAGGCGATATTTCTTGAATTTCTTATGCGATTCTGGCTTTTAGCTCTTGCAAATTTCGTGGTTTTTCTTTGTACACCTGACTTTTTAAATGTCTCCCGACGAAAATTTGCAATGAACTTAAATCAGGCGATTTAGCAGGGCATTCAATAATTCTCTGACGTGCTGTTTAGCGACCAGGGTAGATGTTATCCAGATACAGGCGAAAGTTAACTCCTAAATGAGGCGAAGCGCCCTCTTTTTGAAACCAGACATTGCGGTTAGGCATTCCTCATCGATCTTCATTACAGATAAATGTACATTAGCAGATACAACATATCACGCCATAGGTTTAGTTAGAAATATATGCTGTTACATTTATGAAGTATGCACCTATAATGTTTTGCCCAATGATACCAGCCTACACATTTAGTTCCTGAGGATACCGTGTATGCTATTCCATCCAGTGTTATCGCACAAAAGTGTAATCTTCATTCAGGATAATCTTCATTTATCTCACGAAGAAAGTGTGCTTTGTAGGGTTTGTATTTGTTCTTCCTTAACATTCGAACAACCAATGATTGATTAGTATTGTTGTCCAAAGCAAGTTACGCGATTGACGAAGATGAGTTGTTTATAACGCTAAATAATATTTCAATAGCTTGATCCTTATTTGCGGCCTATTTCGTATGTCCGGACCTTGGGATATCTTTTACATGTCTGGTTTTGTTCAATTTTTTAACTAACTTAGCCACTGTGGATTGCTCAATAAGGATTTCTCTCCGGATTCGTTCACTTACACCTAGGTTAGCCACATTTGCAAGTTAAAATTAACTGGTGTTATTAAATAAACTTTTTAACTTATTGAAAAGTACTTTAAACTCATATGAAAACAAAGCAAAAACCAGAGTTCACTTTACCCTTTTGTAGAATTATCATCAAATGAATTCATACTAGCAATGACACCTATAGAATCTGCTTTGGTAATTTTTTGTCGTTTATTTGAAAACACGAGTTTTCGTAGAAATGTTGTCATCCACCCATACAAAATGAACACCGTGTCTTTTCAAGGATAAAAATGGTAATACAAATACGCATAACATTCTTGATTGCCGTTTAAAAAGAAACACAAAGTGGGGACAATAGCGCCGTCTCTTCATAAGTGAAAATGCGCTAAATAGAAATTACGCTGTCATACAAATGCTTTAACTTACAAAAACATAAAGTAAACTAAAAATTAAAATAATTAGTCGAACAGGGTTAAGTGCATTTTGCTATAAAGTTCATACTTACAGAAATAAATCTATTGTTCTCTACCTTTGACTTACCTTATATGATGTTTTCAAATTACACGTACAAGAGCTACTCGTAATAGTTTTCCCTATTTTTTTACATTAGTTAACATTTTTACTTGTATTTATATCATCAGTCATTCTAGCGTTTAAATGTTTCTGATTACTTGTCAAATGTCTGGAAAAAAATAAGAGAATCAGAGCCCTATTAAATATTGACAAACATTACTTCAGCGCAATAAAGTTATATTTGTATTTTATGATAATCAACGCTGCTTTGATTGTATTTTTTATATACACGAGTATGAAGGTAAAATAATGTACGTAAAATATAGCAATGCGCCAGATTGTAATATTGATAAGTTCATGTGATTAACTAGGCCGCATAAAAGTATTACTGACGACTGACGTATATAGCTAGAGTGTTCTTATCTGGATCGGCATGAACTGCACAAATTTATCGTATGCGTCAACGCAAAAATAATTATTTTTAAGCTCAACGTTGCCATAAATGCAATCAAGTTTGTTTTCCTGAAATGCATTAGCATAATTTACTATTGCTACTGGCCAGTTAATTTTTAATGGTTGACTTAACTGATTACCTTTTTAAAAGATTTATTCTTTTAGATGTAAACTATGTGCGAATGGAAAGAAAAAATAAGAGAAGTGGGAAATGTAACCATCACAGAAGCCAATAACAACTTTAGGTTGGTGAACAATTAACTAACTTCACTCTTCATCGCGGAATTCTTTACGGTTCAGTTCTAGGTACTTTACTACTCAAGTCATAAAATAAAAAGGACCCTAGAATGAGTCAAAAAGATCTATTAAAATTGAAAAATGTTGGAATTTGCAGAGAAATTTCAGAATTGCGAAAACAAAACCAGGCCGTCGTCAAACTTACGTCGCAGGGACAGTAAAGCGAGCACTCCCTAAACAAGACTATTCACTCCTCTCAAGTATCTTCGAAAGAGAGGAAAATAAAACATCACCCAAACAGTTTCCAAAACAAGAAACATTGAACTATCAGTCACTGGCAAATGACAACGACAACCAAGAAATTGAAGAACAAGGGACCGACAATAAAACGGTAACCTCAAAACCCTCTCGGAAAAGTCATCACCTCAAACCAGAAATGCATCTAACCCACTGCGTAAACAGACAAAATCAAAGTTACAATACTCTTAAAAGCAGAAAATAAAAAAAAAAATAACGGAGAAATGGACTAAACCAAAATACTAAAAAATACATCAAATCAACAGAGCCACAACTATAGCAGGTGAAATGCAGATACAACTTGACAGAAAGAAGACTACAATTACAATGCCGCAGGGCAAATAACTAAAGATCGTAACCAGAGGACTACATTTTACGACTAAAACAGATGAAATCGCGGAGGACCTAACAGAAAAAGGATGTCTACGCCAATATTATACATTAGATTACTAGGAAATGTTTACTAAAATAAACAAGATCGCGGATTCTAATAATCGCAGAGAAATGAGTCCTTCGTAATTTAAACTACTCGAACAACGATACATTTTTATAAAAATATTTGACGCAAGACTAAACAAACGACATTTCTAGCAACAAGCACATATGTAACAGTTAATAAATAAAATAGTGATAAAATTAAATTGAGTCAACCTAGATCATCACTCGAATATTCCTAACATCTTTTACATAAATGATTTAGAAAAGCAGGGAAATCACCTAGCATGGGTAGTTAAACAAATTAGACTTAGACGCAAGCCCACACTCCTAAATTAAAAGAAATCTTTTTTTAATTGTACCGGACGATGGCTCTAAGACGGTAGTAGTTACCTATTACGAGTAATGTAGCCAAATTATTCTTTAGAAATATCAGAAACCTCACTTACTGACTCAATTATGCTAGACTAACCTGATTAATCAAAACATTTTCAGAAATCCAGGGAAGCTTAACTGGCCCGACTTTTATATGAACTGCATCGAAACAAATACGCGAATCTACATATCCGACAGAACTTTCAACTTTATTCTAAGCATTATCTAACGGACTTTGCCCCATACTATTTTATTACTCTACATCGTGAGCTGACCAAGACATTGTGAACTCTCAATTTATATGACAACGAGACTGGCTTTAAATTTCGTAAAAATACTCTGTAAGTCCTCACTGTTAGTTGAACCCCCATCTGTGGCGCGAATGGTCATGTTCCCGTTTTTGCAATCAGTTATTATAAATCAAAAGTGTACTCAAAGCTAACTAAAGTTAATCAAAGTTTAATATCTAGCTAGCTCGGTATTCTACCAAGTTGGGGTTGAAGAGCCGCACCGAAAAAGTAGCCTATCCCTTGTACATTACCCTACTATTAGTTGCTCATTTATTCGTGGATGAAATTCAAATAGTCATAACTTAAAAGGGCCGTAGTCTTCCTGGAAACAAGAACTGAAAGGGTTTATTTTCTCAAGTTCCGAGCATCTAACTATACCTATACCTATGATCAAAATGCCTGTCTATGAGAAACCTCCGGCAAATTTATGAGTTTCGTTAGGTACGAAACGTACACTTTTGCCAAAATTTACCCCGAATATGCTTCTTCTCCAAAGTATTGTTAAAACTTATTTACTTATTGTGTTAGAAACAGCCATAATATTACACGGCACTGTCCCACACTTGTTCAGTCAATACAAGGACCCAGAAAGAATATAGATACGTCGCTAGAGATAACAGTATGCCATTACTGATTCCATTGTGCTCGTTCTTTGCACCACTCTAATCGTTTATACTGACTCGTGATGTTAAATAGTAAAGGGCACCACATGTGGACGGTTTGAAAGCAAGCTAAATCGTCTAATTCGGAGGAAAAGTCCAAGACTATAATCGTAGCGTTCTGAGATTCTTGGTCGATGCCCTGTACCTATACCTCTCATCCTCCGTGTTCTGTTCCATTACCGTACTAAGGCTCATGTGCCTTCTAACATTAATGTTTAAATATCTAAATTAAGAAAGCTTTTAAAAATGCCATTGTAACCAGTTTGTTAGACTGAAAAGGCTTAAAAGCGATAATACAGAAACCAGTGCTGAAAACCTGATGAATTTTGTCTTAATTAAAATTAACATGTTCAAAACAAGTATTACCTGGTGTCATTATATTATTTTAATATCATCAAGAAACTTGGTAACTGATCAATATATCAGAAACGATTTCAAATATGTACTCTTTTTTTCTCAATGAAGTTCCATGTCATAATCATTAGCATAGTTAAAACAAGAACTGCAGATCCATCACCCATTTCATTCCAATAAAAAGATAATTAACTACTGAAAGCCACATCTTCTTATTTTAACTGGTAATTCATCTCGCGACCAAATCTGGAATTTGAGTGGGACTTTTAAATAAATATCTACTCCGCGACGTCTAACCGCAGACGTCCGTGGCAATTGTTTGCTTCTATTATAATTACCAGTATTTCAGAGCTATTCTGAAAATTCCAGCCATTTGGGACTTAATTAGCCGGAATCCGGGTGGAGTACAATAATTGAAACGKCAACATTTCAGCGACGTCCCTTCCAATGAGTCGTTAAGGGGTAATAAGCGCTTTAAAAAACGGCTGCAATCCACTTGTCTGGCTGTACGCGGTGGTTTTGCGGTTTGTGCGGCCATCGTGGTGATTGGAGACGTATGGGTAGCGGCTCGTGCCGGACTGTAATTTAGTTGGCTGCACAAGTGCAGTCGTTAAAGCGAACGGTTTCAGCGGGTTTCAGGTACAAATGTTATTTACACGTACCACTGAATTATTTTTTTTTATGAAACGTCTATCGTTTATTCTGTACTTGAAGTTACAGCTCTACATTCGTGGGTTTAGCCTCGTTCCGATTTCAGTTTTGTGTTATTGTAAATAGTACCTAGAGTGACATCGACAGTTATGTCTTCGATTGCAAATTACACCATAAGAAACTAAGACAAACCGTAATATACGAGGGTCATGTCAAAATTCCAGCATGCAAAAACACAGCTCACAAATGAAACTTATATTTTTAAAAATTGCAATAAGGTCGTTCAGTATAATTTCCTTGCATATCCAGAACACATTACCATCGCTTCGGCAGTAATGTAATGTCGCGTCATTTTTGTCAAGATGTTTCAGCAGCTGGAACGCAAATGCTGTTGCAGGGCTTTTGTCCTTCCAAATCAATAAATCGGACCTCACGAAATTCTCATTTCCACTGGAGGAATAGAACAAAATTTGGAGGACTCATGTCATGGGTATACGAGGGATGTGGGACAATTTCACAGCGGTTCTTCTCGCAAACTCTTTTGACTGACACTGCTTTATGCGATCAAGCGTTATCATGCAAATGAATTACGGCGGTGTTTTTCACATCTCGTCTACACTTTTGGAATCATGCTTTTAAATTTTCTATAAAAGACAAATACATTTATCTTTTGGTATTTGTCTAAGTTCTAATACGAGTAATTCCGTATTAATAGAATTTATTCTCCTTCTTGAGCTTCTGACTAAGTACGTATTTACTATATACTTTTCAGAATACTGCATACCCCACATTTTTATACACGTAGAAACTAACCTCCAGATCATAGTTGCTAATCTGTTCATAGGAACAATAAATACACGACAAATCACATTGTCAAATTGGTGATAATTATAAAATTCAGTCTCTCAGCTTCTCATAATCTGAATCAAAACCTTTTGAGAGATTGAAAATATGGAAATATTAAACATGGCTCACAAAACATAAATCTATACAATATTGAAAATAATCGTCCTGAAAACTTTTCGAGCTCTTGAATATTAAGCGACAATTATTTAATTTTTTTGGGTTTTTTAGAAAACACATATTGTAGTATCAATCCATATTTCGTACGAATGGGATATGGGAAACTATGAAGAAAAGAGGTATGAAATACAGTCTAAAGATAAGTACAAGTATATAGAAAGTCTACTTACATATGAATAAAAAACGTTGAGTCCAGAGAATTCCAAGCTGTGGAGGAATTGAAGAATTCTGACTGAGCACACACGCAAAGATTCACTAAGTAAAAATTAACTATAGAAATCTAGTACTAGTAAAACTGGTAAAATGTACGAATAGCATTGTTATAATGTGTAGGTGAAAGGAGCCGAACATAGAAACCGATCATATAATGATGGAAGAAGGAAGCTAGAAAAAGCTAAAAAAAACTACCAACAAAACAAAACCGATTATGGTAGAAAAGCAGAAAAGTAACATAATAAAAGGTAGTTGAAAACTTCATACCTACCACCAATATAGCAAAAAGAATTCAAGTAGAGCTAGTATCGGAGATGAAACTTAACGGAAAGAAACAGCTAACGGTAGACAAAGAAAGATATTAAACATAACAGTAGCGGTGTCGTTAAAGAACAGAACAAGACATAAGACAAGCAAGAAAAACAGCTAAAGACAAATAAAAACACGGATATAGTGTTTCCCTAGCTTACGAAGCTGGTTATTTTTTTCATACTAGACGTTAAGTTGCTTCCTCACTCATTTATTATGGTTTATAAAAACCATTCGCTTATCTTCATTTGCAGTAAACATGCACCATTATTTTTAACGAACAGAGCTTACCACTTGAAAAAATTTGCTACATCATGAAAAATGTCCACAGCCTTCATTTCATACTTCATCAGCATGAACTAAACGTAAGCGGAAATACAAATTTACCGGAGAGAGGATGCATCCGACACCTAAACAAAGGTGCAATAGAGGCGTCGTCTGCACATGAACCGAACTAATCCTTCCGTACCAGTGACAATGCGGCGTGCCGAATGCTGAAGCCTTTTTGCTCGCGCTCCATAACTGAATCCGCCAATCGGGCGGAAAATTTATCGCGCTCTGTATAAAACGTAGTGCAAAGCATTTTACAAGAATCAGTCGATGCAGATTAGTCCACGCCCGACAGGGTTTAACCGGATTACTTCATAATTTGTCCGCGGTTTCCGGGTATCCGCAGTGTGATTACAAAGGATCCGAAGCGAGAGATCGAGAGTTTCCAAGTATCGATTGCGGCCTCGCGTTGTGACAATGAGTAATTCAGAGACTTGAGGATGAGTCTTGGCAAGGGTGGACGTTCGTTCGCCAAAAGCAATGCGAATATTTCGCCCATAAATCGTACGTCTGCCGAACTTGTTAAAGATGTTAACAAMKAGGTATTTCCYCTTGCGAGAATTTCACTTTCAATAAATCCTCTTATTCAYTCAGTCAGCAGGTTATTGAAAYTCAAGTATCGTTGTAGGTAGGTTACGGTAACTATTTATGGCTCTCCGAGAGAGACTACGTCAAACAACAATAATGAACAATAGGATGTAGAATACGTCTTTGAATAAATATATTAGAATTGAATACTTATTCCAAAGATTTAGCCATGAATTTCGCAACAACCCTTTCACTTATTGATATCAACCGATGTAGAAGCCATATACATATAAGAGGCAGGTAACAATCAAGCTTAGAAATTTTATCCAGTTGCGTATATAAACCACTTATGTGCTATTTTCTTCGTTATAAAAGAGTTTGTGTATCAGATGACACTAATCTACCAATCAGTGGGGTGAAAGCGGTAGCAAATGCCCCCAGCACAATTCGCACTTTCCCCTATCACGTTTTCTTCTACCGCTAACTTGAGTAGTATTCGAATAATCGGTATTATGAATCCCATTCATATTTTGCAGTATTCGAATACTAGGAACTTGAATGGATTTGTATGTTGGGGATTCATTATTCGAGTAATCTTTTTTGTCCAGGATTCGATGTTCTGTATTTTAATGACAATGTTTGAATCCCAATATTCGACTGCTGTGGCATTCGAAATAATTGTATTTGAATCGCTGTATTTGAAAACAAGTATTCAAATCCCGGTATTCGGTTACTAAAATACTGTAAAAATACCGGCTTTACTCCACTTACCAAGTTGAACAGTTGCAGAAACGGTAGATTTTCTTCAAGGAGACACTAATGCATGAGCGACAAAAACTGAGTGACGATATCTTCGAAATGCTGGTTTTGTGAAGCGCTAATGGAATAGAATAATAGAAAATTCTTGTTAATTAGCGAATTTTTTATAATACTGACTAAACTAATAATTTTATATTTCTAGTTACCCTATATACCAGAAAATTTTATTTAAATCAGTGTTTACCATTTGTTTACCTCAAATAAAATAATACCCACTTCATTCACCTAAAATTGTTTTTTAGATCACTCAAATAGTATTCATAATAATGTATGTCAAATCCTGGATTCACTCATTTTTCAGCTTATGAGAAAAAAGGCACAACGCATCAGGCTGGTCGAAAGCTCGTTGCATAGGTCTTCTAAGTGTTAAAGAAAAAGATACTTGCTGCCTGATGCAAAAAAGCATAGATGCGTTGTTACATATGTAAATTGCAATAAATTAAACATCAAGGATCATAACGAAAGGTGTTGCTTTTTACATCGAAGGTAACATCCATTCAACCAGAGAGACTTCGGGCGGAGCTGGATAATAATGAACTGTGGATGCGAAGCGAAGAAAAGATGCAAGGAGAATAGAGATGAACAATTATATTTGGAAACCGAGGATAAATGTAATATAAAAGACACATTTCAAGAGTACATACTTGGAAAAACTTAATCAAATCGGCTTCAAACGTGATTGATTATAATGACAGACATTTTCAGTTTAATAATGTACTATAAACATAATAGTTAAATTTTTTACCATGGGTGTCTGTATTATCGTAAATTAATTTGTACAAAAAAAATGAGCGTATAGAACAGTCATATTATGCATATATAAATAAAACGTTAGAGAAATGCTTTTGAAGGTACCCAGATAAAGGGTGTAGACAACAGAGAAAATTATGTACCAAAATAATAATTTTCAGTCTTCATCAATGTTTTCCGCATTAAATTAATCAAAATATTAAAAAAGCTATAGTTGTTTCAATATGCCTTAAACTCACTAAGGCAATATTATTAACATATTTTAATTAGCAGCACTTTTACCTGAGTGATTTGTCTTTAAACGAGGTATTTTGAGATTATTCAAATGTGTCTAATTTTAAATCTGCTGGCCAGTGATAGATCTACCATATCTTTACGTATTTTTGTCTAACCTCCTTCGCAAGTCTAGCTATAAAGAGCTTTTGTCTAAAGTTGTTCTTCTTTTCTGTAGTACTAGAGTTTAACAGTACATTCTACAAATAAAAAATCACGTAAATTCTCAGTACATATTAACCTTTAATAATGTCTTAAGAATGAGGAAACGTAAGCTCCATTCCTGAAGGAGGATGTGATGAGCTCCGACGAATTTCTCGCGTTAAGTTTGTGCCGCACTCCTGTCCTGATGATGCCCCTTACAACGGCGGGCGAAACGTCGATCCTTTTTCCAAAACAAACGCGGCCTAACCAAAAAAGACCAATATTTCAAGAATTTTTAAGGACGTGTCTGCAGTGAAAATTGTGGCTATATGTGTTACTAATATTGGTTTAATGACCCCTTGTCCCTAAAGGATTAATTGACTTTCTATGCAGCTTGCACAGGAGATGCCTAAATAGAAATTCGGAATTGTGTCGCTAGTCGCTCGAAGTCGTCCCTAAATTTTTAATAAGTCCATGGTGTTCTTGGTACCACACAAATTTTAAGCCTTGTGTTGACATGAGGGCACGTCCGTTTTTAAACAGACACGCGATTGTTTAGCCCGTCCTCTTAGATCGATGCCTTGCGAACGCGCCCCCAACATGCGAAAGTCAGAATGTACTCTGAGGGCCCGCGACGTCTCGATAGCACACTGGGGAAAAAGAAATGGGATAGTCCCGGGACCGTCTGTTACTTGGGGTAGATAAGAATTCTGCTTAGACTAAATGAAATTAAGAAGGTAGACGTAATTAGTCGATAACGAAGGTAATTTTCGCTGCATAAACTCGTAGTACAGCGGTGTTATTTACCAGGATGTGAAGCACGCAATCATAAGATCCAAGAAAATATTGTGGCAATTGGTTAGATGTAATAATATTGCTCAACTAAGAACTTATACTAGTAAGTATAGTTGAAAATATCTTGCACAACATATTTCACTTTTTCGAGAATTTGTAATTTTTTGTAAATTATTTCATTAATCGGTATTTATTTTATAAATGTGAACACTTCCCTTCATATATGCGATAATCATTTTACGAGTACTAAATGTGCCAAGAAATTAACGAAACCTGTTTATAGCCTTAGTGAATCTGTCTTCAAATAAATAGTAAATAAGCTATTGTTGCATAAGCATCACAATTTTTCGTAGTAGCTGCTTCAAAATTGACTGAAGGGCAGATGCCACCAATCCATCATTCATCAATGTTGCGGTGTTATCCATTCGAATTAAATGGATCAAGAAATCGAAATTATGTATTCGTTTCGCAAAACCCAAAAGGGGTTGACATAATTGGAGTAGAGTCGACAAATCCAATAAAACAGTATGTACCTTGGTACACAGGCAGCATTAAATGGAGTGCATGAGACCAGTTCTCTTTACTGATAGCGCTTATATTGGCCAACAAAACAAAATGATTACAATAAAATATCCAATTAGTGAAATTACTTACCAAACGAACTAAATAATCTACAAATTTATTATTTAGTAGTACAATTCAAGAGACTGAGTGCCAATTAATTAAAAAAGAAGTTCCATTCAACTGAAAAGGATATTGCAATGAGTGTAGATGTAGAGTGTAGTGTAGCCTACTTGGAAAATTCATTTGTAATTCACTTTTTTTACACTATGTATCGTTTAGACTCAAACCTTAAAAATCACCAAACCCAGTTGTGGCTAATATTCAATAACCCAATGGTTTCGAATCAAAGATCAATTGGGTATTTTCAAAATAGAACAAGCCTAGATTCAAATGTTCCAAGCTTATTTACATAACTGGAACAGATGAGCTATTAATTGATTGGACGTGATTATTCTTAACCATAAAATTACTGAATGCGTTTGTTATTACGTAAAAAGCTGTATTTTAAATTTTCTTTTGGTGTATTAATCCAAGCAATACAAGAGTTTCAAGAATGAACTTTTGTGCCAGTTGTACATACAATCCTCAATTAATCGACAGTCCTGGTTAGCCGGCGATTAACTTGTTGTTATTATTTTATTAGAATTGTGTTGTTTTACAATTAGTGCACCGTTAAAGGTGTTTAGTTTATTATTATGATTACAAGGTGTTCACACTAACAGTCTTTTATTTTTAGTTCTAGAGTAGTGGTTTAAACGGGGAAGTTTCCTAATTTTTCAAGAAAAATCTATTGTGGGGAGAAAAAAACATTCGATCATCATTTGATCGAGATCTTAACTTTTAAACGTAACTACCCTATTCTGAATGGCTCATCAAATTATACAAAAAAGTACTGAGATACCATTACTCTACAGTCAGTTTTTTTAATATTTCATATTGAATAATTAATAATGTTCACAAAACGGTCTACAATAGCTAACTTTTATATTTTAGTCCCAAAATAGTGTTTTAGAGTTTTCTAACTTTCCTAGACAGATCTGAAGATAGTGAGATACACGGAACAACAATATCGAATTCAACAAAGAAGTACTAAGACTCCAGTGGCAGTGCGGTCGTTCATTTTTGATATGTTTCATGTTGAATAATAATTAAGCAAGTTCCTATTTAAACCCCTATTCTATTTTAAATTAAAAAAATCTAGCATCATCATTTTAAGTATTTGATTGTATGCAGTTGATTTAGAAGTTACTAGGCGTATCCGTAGCCAGACTGACTGCGATAAAATAATATTTCCACTTTTTATAAGTATTGTCAACACTGTATTTGAATGTTGAAAGATATAAATTCATTCGATTTTCAAAGACATCATGATTATTATTATAATTGTGGAATAAACGACATAAGACTGGAGAGAGGATGGATTCCGTATATATATTACTTATAGTGTTAGTCTCTAAATTTAATTTTGAATGAGGATTATTCATGTTGAATGGGAAATGTTTGAACTAGAGATCAGTTGCTTAAAAATACTTAAACTTACCTTAGTACTAGACTTGGTATTAACGAAAATATGAAAATTGTGTTTTCTTTCATATGTTTAGATTACTTCGAGGTAATTTCACAAATATGGATTTTTCGCTTCTTTAAGCCTTTATACTAGCTTTGAATGGTATCAACTATGCTGCGAAAATCCCTACCATACGATTTCAGAATTTGCGCTTATTTGTATTTTTATATTTTCACATAAACGCTCTCTAAAGTTCAGAGGCGTGCCGTTTTGGTCTTTGACTATCATCTTTGTTCCCGTGTATAGTATTAACATGTTTTATTAATGCATTGGGCTTTTTGAGGGATTGGGAAAGTGCTCGTCGCTCTTTAGCGCTGATTTTATCTATCTTTGATTTTCATGATTTTTGCGCTTTTTGCTCAGTGCATGTATAATATATAATGTCTTTGCCACAGATGATTTGTTATAATTAATGCTTTTTTATTTATTTTTATAATATTTAATGAGAGCTAATGTGTATTTCGTGCAATCCGCGGTAAGTAAGAACATATTGTTCTTGTTTAGTTGTCTAGTGTATAAAAATAAGCTTACAAGGAAAACTTCACGAGACGAAGGAAACGTCAAATAAAAATTAAATAATAATGCAAAAAGTAATGTGAATCTGCTGAACTGAATAACAAAATCATTCTGAATCAGATTTCCACATGAGAGTTCAGAAATATATAGTTTATAGGTCGCCTCTTCGACTCACAAATAATTTAGGCTATGCCCTTTCCGACTTTCTTGCTATCAAATACTAATAAACAACAAGAAACCAGAAGCTAAACAAAGTTGTATACTCTATGAATGATTTATGAAGTCTTTGTTTCATTTGAAGAACCCAGCGCCTTATCAAATCAAGTTTGCCAGTAATTCTCGGCCTTACCGTCCACTTTTCTCAGATTTTACTGCTGTTAAATTGTTTTTCATTCGACCCTCTTTGTTTCAGGTAAGGAATAATTCAAAGAGAGACCCACCCCTCATGTTGCGGAGGGTAGAAGCGTAGCAGGTGAAGGTAGGCTTAGGGAATAATATTTCGCACCGGCCCTTAATTGGGTCAACCTGCCTCCGGGAATATTCGAATTCCGGTGTATTAATTGATCTTTAATTCATGGCCTCCGCTCTGTACACTGTCAAAGGCAACAGTTCGTTAAAGCTGTTAAAGCTTAAACGTTTTTGTTGTGGTGATCAATTTGAACGGATGAACTCGTATTTCAATAAATCGTACTCTCAGCGTACGTGCATGCTGTTATCGTGTCACATCCTCTGGCAAAAATGCACTATGAGTTAGTGTTTGTTTTTGACGTATTTTATTGTATATATTAAATTGAGTGGGTCATTAACATGTTCTGCATTAGGAAAAATGACGAGATTTGGATACTCAGACTTGCTAAGCCTCGATAGTTAGTTGCAGATTGCTGTGTCATTAATACGTGACGTCACTTTTATTAACCAGCATGACAGATGACCAGATGACAGGCCAACGGAAGTATATTGAAAGGGGATCATTTTTTATCTACAATTTGATCAAGCTTCTTAAATGTCCTTACAAAAATATATTTATAATTTAAATAGCTGGTTTGCTATGTCTCCGTAAAATATATTTTTAAATAAAGCCACTAATTGTTGCAATACCCGTCATCAGAATAATGTTTTGATTATAAGTAGTATTTACTTTTACATGCACAGAGTAATTAATCTACATGGAAAAATGTCAGCTGTAGTTATATTCGTTTTTATATGTAATGGTTAAGATAAAGCATACTTTTGCGACACTCAATACAGAACTTATTACTTTGAATCGAATAATGCACAACGGTCTCTTTTAAATGACGAAATAAATTGCTGTAGCTCCAAAACGGTTTATTTTATCAATACATTTACGTGTACAGGTTCGAAAAGTACTGATTTCTAATTTTTTAAATTTTGTTTACTTACTAGTACTGAAATACAGTAAGTTCAATCACCACTTTTCCAATACTAGAATTTCATTAACCGCTACTGAAAACACTACACTTCACTATAGTGACTCTAAAACAGTTAACTATAAAATAATCTTTCTAGTCGGACTTTTCTCCCGCACGTTCACTGTTGCTTATATACCGGTCGACGAAAAATCCAAGATAGCCAGAACTTTTATTGATGATAAAATTAATTGTGCATTTAGTACAATTATTTACAGAAATTGGAACAGTTTATATCTCTTTTCGATTTCGGTTTCAGTTACGTTGTTGTTTGCTCACGAAGTAGAAGCTAATGGTTGAGCACATGATTCAGAAACGTTGCAAAATGATGTGTTGTCATTATAGTGAAAAATTCCTTCTGCATACTGCAATTTGTTTTGGATAAAATCTCGACGTAACTTTCGACGGCGATCGACGACTTCCCCCTTCCCTCGATGACTTTTTATCCGTAGCCCATCCACATCTTTATTCGCTAAAAGGGTGGCTCAGTAGGTCGAAACGAATTACCTGTATAATTTGTGAGGTTTTGTAGTTTTAAATACTCTCCTACCTTCGACGGACAGTTTCCGCAGTTTTTCCTATTCCACTAAATGATTGTGGCCACTTCCGATAGGATTTTTCAAAATGCATGCGAAGATGTTGCATTTGTTGACAAAAAGTCGGTAGGTGTACGGTGTACTTGCGGTAAATTTCTAAATAATGAATGGTTTCAGCCTCCCTGTCTGTAAGAGTAAACGCTCGCTGAGTATTTGCTTTTGTATGTGGAACAACAATAAATGTTCCTTGATCGTCAGTGTCTGGAAGATATTTAGCATCCGCCGAGGCAACTGGTCATATTTCAAATACATGTATTAAATATTTATCACTCGATGCCTCAACTAGCAATCGGGGCGTATCTTTCTTAGTAAATATACTCACCTTTTTCGATTTATAACCAACATTTTGGCTTTTAATTTTTCATGGATCTTTTAATTTTTCGTTCCTCTGGACAAAGTACCCGACCATAACCTTTTCACTGATATCTGTCTCGCACCACTCCTTAAATATCTTGCTTGTATTTTCATATCGTTTAATTTGTCGTGAATTAGTGTGGAACGCCTAACACTCCAGGGTTCTTCTAAGTCTGCATCTAAGAACGCGACGCTCATTTTACAAATAAAAACAGTGCGTCATAAAATTTGAGTACTATCAATTGTTAATAAAGAAAACTATGGCTATCGGTTATCAATTATTTCACCCATGGCTGAAAATTATCAAACGGCAGTAAATTGCAGAAAAACCGACTTATTATATTTATACCAAAACGTCATTATTAACTTAACATGAAAAATTAAAAATGTGTAAATTCGTTTTCATTTATTGCGGTAAATATTGTCCTAACACTGTAAATTACCCTTACCGCTCTTAATGCTTAACATACTACTTCGCATTCTTCCGTGGAAATTACTACCTTTGACCCATAGCGACTAAAAAACCGCTGCAAATTGAATCAATACTTCCACATCCAATTGTCAAAATGACATTTACGTTTTTATTTCTTATACTGTACGATTAGTAATCAGCAGCATTTTGTCTCTCAACTCATTTTTTCTAAGACAAAGTCCTCATGATATTAGCAAAATATATACATTTTAAAATCGGTTTTTTCAAATAACTCGAAAATTATTAACTTAACAAAAAAAGTACAAGAGTACTTTCTGATCAGAAATTTGATTTTCTATACAATACCAAAATTTTAAAAAATCGTACGAGCAGGGACCAAAATAGGTTTTTTTAAAATATTTCGAAAATGTCAAAATTTTCAATAAATTTTCTAAGACACTTTTTGTCAGAAATTTTATATCCTATCCGATGGCATTTTCATTTTTTGAATATATTAAATATATTTGGAGATATTTAGGAATACCAGTTTTCTTTAAGTGACGCTTTTTTGCTAATATCTTCTAAACAGTTTGCTGCACTGAAAATTTATAACAACGAATAATACTCGCAGTTATACTACTAATGATATACTAAAACGAAAAAATATAAAAAAAAATATAAATTTGCAAAAAGGGTAGTTACCTCCCAATTTCGCCCCCTTCCCGATATCCTACCTACCCCACAAACAATAGGTCGCTTTGGGTAGTTGAGATCTATACGTTTGCCAAATTTCAAATTCATATATTAAGTCTTTCGAAAGTTATCGTGTATACAAACAAAACCACAGACACACAGACAAGAAATTTTTTTTGCTCAAATTTTCTTTTTTTGCGTTTTCGACCATTTTAAAGCGAATGAGCGAATAAAAAATTTTGAAATTTTTTTTCGCGATACAATACTTCCCATCCGTTGGATGTGGAAGTAACATTAATCGCTGCAAGTTCTTCTGAGGTGCAATGCTCGAGGATGCTCTCTTGAACAGCTAGTCAGATACCATCACAAGCTTACCAACATGACTTTCTGTAAATGATTAAGTAAACCGTTTTTGACCTACACTAATGATTTGTTTCGTTACCTGTTAAATAACTTTTGTAAAATGGATTGATGTAAATGTGATCGAATTTGTGAATGCTGCTTCTAGCGCCACTGAAAATCTGAAGTTATGTAAAATTCGCCATTTTCAATCAGAAATATTCAACGTTCAGGCAACCCCGTCATCTGTTTGAAACTGAATTATGGAGCTCAATCCCGCGCTTAAAAGAATAAAGGGGTCAAAAGTAAATTGCGCGAAAGAAGAATGATGACAAAGTCATAAATCAATTAGAAATGTCAGCACTCCATTGATCTGCTTGCAATTTGCGCTGGACTTGTCGGCGTCACGTCCTTTGCTGTACACAAAGGGTTAAAAATCAACACCGGGTGTCCTGGAAAAAGTCAACCGCTCTGACATTTTCCTAATGTGAATTGTTCCTAATGTGTGTGTCAATAGTATTCAGTAACTCAGATTTGTTCGGAGCGGAAAGCTGGTGACGTTTTACGACAAATGACAATCGTTCCAAGCAGAATTTAACAGGATTTCGGGTAGTGTTGCTATTATAGGGCCAAATCTAATTTAAACTAGACTGTATTCACGAAATGGCTGACAAGTGGTCATTTGTTTCTGGGCGGGTGATAAAGGATTGTTAAGGAACGCATTAAGCATTCTAGCATTTCTTGACAGGGTGAGTCGGAGAACGCACCAAACTACATGGTCAGAAGTTAATTTTATGCCTAATAGGAATTTTAAAAAATCTCAAGTGTTGTCAGATCTTTATATATGGTACCAAATTACAAAGCTTCGTATTAACAAATCTGGCGTTCTTGTAATAAATGTTCTTAATTTTCGCTTGTTTTTTTTTTATTGATTATGCCTCAACTTAACCAACCACGCCTGTTTTGTTTGTTTTTCGGTAAAAATGATTCTACAATTAATTTTCGAGATTATACTATTAATGTGTCGCAAAATGCTGTGGCAGTTCTACTATGCTTACACAAGGAACTACAAGATCTAATTGTCAATTCCTAACACCTTTTAAATAATATAAGTAATTGGCAGAAATCGCTTTTGAAGTTTACAGGAATTACGATGGCTCTAACGAACTCATTAATATTTACTATTGCAAATAATTTAGCCAGATTACTCTAAAGAATAAAGAAACACCATTTACTTTCCTCAATTAACACAAGACTGCCTGATAACTAGAACATTTGCGTGAACTGCTTTAAAATACTGCGCGAATCTACAGTTTCAACACCTTAAAGCACTTTTGCCAAATCATAATTGATTAACTCAAAGCGAGCTCGACTTAAACAACATGACTTTTGATCTGTATCAGAAGTTCAAACGAGGCTAACCCACATTTCGTTGGTATACGTTATGTTATTGGTCTTCTGGGCTAGAACATGATTGAACGAACCGAGGATTGACGCCCTGTAGTTGCGAAGTTTATATGCCCGTTTTTACAATTATCTTACATCAAAAGTCAGCTCAAAGCTGGCGAAAGCTAATTAGCATTCAATATCTACTTAGCAACCTAGCTTATAAATCTCCCGAATCTTCAATTAGGATCCCACGCGATAAGGCAAAGAATATGGATTGTTAATTTATATCATTCTAATTTCCATATTAAAGGAAAAAACTCCAAGGTGTACCAAATCGTAACTAAATCCTTTCTCTAATGTAGTGAGGAAATTGAGCTACTGAATCAACTATTTCTAATCAATCAGTGAGAATTTGAATATAAACATAAGGAACTTGCATGCTAACTCGGATTTCTAAAGATGCGTACCCCAGCTTTCAAAAGAGTCAGTTGCCAGTTTATCCTTCCTAGAAACCACAAAACTGTAGGGTCTACTTCTTCGCATTTAATGCATGTAACAATAAACTTAAGAAAGTTGCTTCATTTTACTGGAACGACAAAAACTTGTAAGTCGTGGTGTACGGTTTTACAAAGTTTTGGACCGCCGGCGCCGTACAAAGTAATGTTAAAATTCACTTACCACGAATATGCAGATGATTATTTATGGATTTTTGACGAGCAAGCTAGAGTTGCTGTTAAATCATATGGTTAACGGTTTTCACATCAAAGGACTCCTGAAGAAAACATAGTTTATACTTTCAACAGACTGAACTAGACCGGAGTGCTTCCTAGCTCAGAAACTGAACTGAACTTGCCACTCGGCAAACAAACTGATAGACGTGACCCATACCTCTAATATTTGACAAGGCTCCGTTCATACTCCTCCCTCATCTTGCAAACATAATGAAACATAATGCATTTGTATTGCAGTAAACATTTATGTTAAATAGACTGAAATAAACAAAATTCTTTCTGTAGGAAAAACATACCTACAGACAAGCTGAGTAAGTGTAATGGATATTTTGTTCAGTTCTCTTTCTGGAGCTATTGTCTTGATCTGCCGTAATTTGTATTTCAGAAACTATTTGTTGATGCTCCAACAAACTAACTTATTGATAAAACTAATATATATTAAACGAAATGCACACACTAAATGTGTAGACAATTAAGTCTAGCAGAAAAGTAAAAATTAATCATATCCTGTCTTTGCCTATATAATTTGATGATTACTCAGGTAATAATAGGTAGAAATTTTTTAATTGTTCTAGTATCTGTCAATCCACTAACCTTCTTTGATGTTATATGAGGGAACTGGGCTAACGACAAATTACTGTTCCGTTTCCTTTTTTTGTCAAATGAAGCAAAACTGAGCACATTCAAGCAAGCACTTATTCTTCAGTCGAATTTATTAATTTAATAGTTGTACCTTGGTACTGGACTCTCCTTTCTTTCCTGTCCATATTGTGATAGGTATCGAAATATTTGGAAACTACTTGTTGAATACACTACTATTCTAGCACTACACTTCACGCTCTAGCACCTAAAACACTTTGTGCGCTTACTTCACCGCCGTTCAAATCAAACTGGCTATGCGCGCTTTTCGTCGCACTTTGTACTGACCAACGAATATTCTCGAATATAGGCTTCGCAAACATACGAGAACAAAAACCTTAGGTAACTGCACGAACTACTGGTTGCCTAATCCGCAGCGTTTACAACTTGAACACGTTTTCTTGTGAATACAATGTTTTTAAGTTATACACTTTAATAACTATTCTGAAGATTTTTTTATTGATAACCTAATGTTGCAGGCTTTAAGGATCTTATGATTGGATTTAATGTTAATATGCTCAAAGATAAAGTAGTATAAGTTCAAGTCTCAAGCGAACAATTTACAAAATTACGTAATTCCATTCCACGTCAGATCATACGATTACTTACTACCTATATTATCTTTGTAATTTGTAGGGGTCAGTAGGGTCTTTAGGGTAACAAGACGTGTGTAGTCCGTTTGAGAGCAGATAATTGTATAATCATGTGTTTACGATTCCGACTGCGCGCTCGATTATCTCCGTCCACGATTTGATAATAGAACGATAACGCCGTGCTGAAAATCAACATTAGCGGTAGGTACATAGTGTTCCGCTATAGCTCTCTCCTCTGTATTTGCGTATAGCCCGAATCAAACGGCTTTCCAGGATGATGCCTACATCACTCGGATAAATATGTATAGTACTGCAGTATGCTGCATTATATACTTCTACGCATTTCTCTGATCCCAGTAAAAGGGGAATATTTATGAGGTAAAATTACGTGCTCGCGTGGAAAAATGCTACCTGTGCACAAAAATGTAATTAAATGGGGAAATGTAGAGCGCACATTATGAGAACCCAAGTTAAACGAATTTTTAAATTTAGTAATCGCTGTACGAAAACATTGCTCCTTCATAGCCATAGACGACCTTTCCAATATGATTGTCCTTAATCTTTCATAATATATTAGTAGTTCTGGTATTAATATGCTACTATAAATTATGCACTAAACTCCCCGATTTTAGGTAAAATGCTGAAACACAGAGCAATTTTAACCTGAAGTACGGGCAAGTTTTATCTTGATATCAAAGTTATTTCTACATTCACTGAAAGAAATGTATTAGCTTTCTCAACAAAATTTTATTTAACATAACAAATTTTATAGGTAAAAATGGCGTTAGGCAAAATATTTGTCCACGCAGCATTTCTTATTTTGAAACAAATTTGGTGCTTCTGCAAATTTAATTTTAATAAATGCAATAAATGGTTCTTGTTTTCTTAAGTAATAGTATTTGCTCCTATTTAATAATTGATTAGGTGAACCAAGTAAAGCTATAATTTATTCACAAAAAGACTGTGTGTCCAGAGTAATTAAACGGGCATCAAAAATAAAGTATTTTAAAATATGAAGCATGTTTTATTGGCAAACTCCTTCGAACATATCATGCATTACATGAGCACAGTAATTCCGAATGCCATTAAATACACAATTTTCTTTARTTCTGGAAACGTCATTTGTAGCAATGTCTCTTCAACTTCAACATATTCTTGAAAGCCCGATTCACTAAGTAGATCTTCTAAATCTTTTTTTTTTGAAACTATTTTAATACAGCTGAACACGCTCTATCACTTGGTACAGTATCACTACATAATTAGCATTTGTTCACTTATTCAAAAACGCGTTACCACATGGCGAGACGATAAATAGTGCAGGAATATACGGATGGCGGGAACATGGTCGTCCACCGCGTCACGAGACACAGTTTACTAAAATCTTTGTTGAATTAGCAAACCCATTTTTTGCTGTATCAACCCATGTTAAAAATTACCAGTGCCAAATAATATTAGCTAAAGTTGCATGCATATTTCAGTTACTTGTACATATGACCAACATGACATTTGATGAATTTACAAAAAATTTAATTACTGTTGCAAATTTTCACACAGAAAATCTTTTTTGTTGCAAAAATTAAAACATTTTTTTCAGTGTTTCTCTAACGTGAGAGCGGACAGAGCCATTCCTTCATAAAATTTAAACAGCAAGAGGGGATGACTGATTTCTTTTGCTTAAAAATTTATTCTTCTTCCATTGCTTAGGTGACTGCAAATTAATATCGCCGATCAAATTGCCTTTAAAAGGTAGCTTGATAATACGTCGTCCACAATAATGCTTTCCCAAACGTTTAATTTTTAAGGCATTACTTTGAAAATGTATGGGTTGGTATCATTCCAATAACGACAATTTTGCCTGTTCACTTCACTGTTCAATATAAGTGCACTTTCCTCAGAGAAACAAATGTAAAGTAAACTTGGATCATTACTCAAACACAAAATTGTAAACGACGATCCTGATTATAGTTATCTGATTCTTGGAAATTTTTTATCATATATGAATGAAAATTATTATTTTTTATATTCTGCTGAGCACTACTTTTTAATACACCAGGTTCTTGAGAAATATTTTTCAAAGATTGGCTGTTATGCTTTAAAAGATGACTAAGAACAATCATTTATTTATTCACGGTAATGTTTTTAGTTTGTAACAGAGCATGTACCCTCATTATTTTACAACTGATCCCCTTGCGTGCTGAGGACTAATTTGCTGTCTAGCAGTCACACTGGTACGAGATACGTGTTATTTTCATAGGGTGGTTCACTAGTTCAATTCTTTATTCTGTATTATATTTTTTTTAAACTTTTTTAAACTTACAAGTAGTTATTGAAATGCAGATAAACTAACATTTCTTATCCATCCGTACCTCAAAACAAAAAACGATTTGTACGAGAGGTTACAGGATATCAATCAGACTTACACAATTGCTGATTTAAAAAAAGATTTGTGCAAATTAAAAAAAACATAATTGCATAGGCAGTGAAAGCAGTTTTAAAATAATATGTCACGTGACTTCCCTTGCTATAAATTTGTTGAAGGGTTGGCTCTGGGCGCTAGAAGGATTGAAAAATAACTTTGAAACCAAAATAAAAGTAGGACCCTCTTCAAAATTGAACTTTTTTTAGCATACTTGGACAAATTGGGAGATTATAGAAGGTGCAAATTTTAGTTAGTATAGTCTGTATGGTAAAATGTTATGAATGCTTTGTATTAGCTCGGCATTAATTTTCAAGTCTTCGAACTATTTCTCTAAAACTGAAGACTGAGATAAATTTAAAAATCATACTTATATTAGGCGCGCTAAAAACTTTATGACCTTTTTTTAAACCGCATCTTTAAGAGGTTCATTACTTGGGAACACAGTGTGTAATATTATACGTTTACCAATACACAGATTCAAGAATATATTGTAAAGTTTGTTAGGCGGTATATAGAATCATGTAAATAACATGTTTTGCTCTAATGAATGAAAATGAAAAATGCACATCATTAAGCTTAAAATAATTAAGAACTTGTAAATTTTAATTTCATCTAGCACACCATATATTGTGTATGTATGGTTAGTTACGGAAAAGAAGATGAAAAACTTCTTAAAAACCGTACCTGTGAAAGCTCTACCTGTACAAAGAGCAAATAGCGGGCATGTTAAAAAAACACGATCATACATTATAAGCTGACCTGCATAATATGTCAAAAGAAATATTAAATTTTCCGCAAAACAATGGACTCACGCGAGTGCTTTTGTTATCCGCGTGTAACTTTGAATGTGCCGTAATAAAAGGGTGATAACATAATGCGCTCATGTTTATTTTACCGTTGTTAGTTACCGCTTTTATAAATAGAGTTTTGTTTTACGAAACAAGGGATTGTAAAATTTGTGCTTGGTTATTTACGAAACAGACATACTTTGTTGGTAGGTGTTGTCTTTTAAAGAGATAACTTACACTTACCATCTGATGTTACAAATAAGCGTGTTTGGTATTTAATTAAATAACGGGAATTCATAAAAACGGGTCAAGCAAGCCAGTAAATTAGTTCGTATAATAATAGAATGCAAGCTTTCATAGCCGTTGTCCATCGTAGAAAGTTCTTTCGGGTTTGATGCCATTGTAGTCAGAGTCCTTCTGAAGAAGCCGACAGTATGATCGGCGAAACGTCAAGAACAAATCCTACGACCACGGCATCAAACCCGGAAGAACTTTCTACGTTAGTTCGTATAATCTGATGCACATTTGGCGTATAACGTGTTCATAGTTTTTGCACATCTGAATACCCTATCCCTGTGGTTATCCAACGCCATTTGACGCTCGTTTGACAATGGAAACAAGTGACAATTGTGACCGTTCAGTTTGTTAGACCGGCCCCACAGAAATACATAGTTACCAAAAAGTTTAAAGCGATGCTAAGGTATTATGATAAATAACCCTCGCGCATGTAGGGCCACACGAATGCGCGGTAAAAATTACATAGGAAAGTCATAGCAACGTTACAATACAACGTTAATCACCATTTACCCTGTCATATTCGAGAGTTATTGCGCAGACTCGCTGCCCTGCAAACGAGCAACGTGGCGACTTACTGGTCGTCACACAATTTTATCGCGCATGACGTGAGATTTAGTTGACTAGGTAACAGATACGATGTCTGTCACCAGCCCTAGGACGTGACGACCTTCACTTATATTCATACAATTATTTCATTATTTTTGTTCAAATGGATGAATGCTTAATACGGCAGTGAATTTACCAATTTTGTTGGTACCTATATGATTTTAGGCATTTTTTAATAATGTTATGATTGAAATACGTAACCCATTCTGTGCTCATTGCATTCAATTTTAGATATTTTGTGGAATTAGAAATATGAATAACGCTCTGCAATGAAACACATTTTCAGTAAGCGGGATCACTGAAGGAAGTATAAAACTTTTCCAGTAGTATCAAAAAGAGGCGGGAACCTGAACCCACTTGAAGGGTTTTACATATTTGGCGTTCCAGTGATTTGTTTTCTAATCCCAGCAAAACCTCTCGCGGCTTTAAAATTTCATCTTGGTAACCAACGGAAAGGCGTAGTCGCCCGCTCCAAACGGTGTTAGGAATAACAAGCAGCTRACAGTGCCCTGAGCATAAATTTCCGAGCACCCCGATTTCCGATAGCTTTCTCTAAGGGTTTGTTGCAAACACGAGGTGGGCTTTCAGTATGCGCATTTATAATAAAATTTCAACTAGATGTTCGAAGGTGCCCCAAAAATATTACAAGAGCCTGCATCAGGTGCAGCCAATGGCCAATTTCTAAACGTACAGTCGTGGGTGTTTCATACATTTCATGTTACCTAAAATACTCGTACATTTTCCTAAGAAAATATGAGGGTTACATTCATGTTGTCGTTTTCGATATTTGTATTGCAAAGTCGTGGAAGCAAAAAAGGATGCTATCTATGCGCACTGGAACCCAATCCGTTTCTAGCGTGGATCGGTGGATCGCTACCTATTATTCTCTTTGAATGACAAATATACCTGTGCCTTGCAGCTTACAATAGAACTACCGTGGACCTGATGTTTTAAAGTCATAGTCTTTATTATTTATTAAACCGAGCTGAGATACAGTAATATATTAAAAACGTCGTAAATTTGCCAAAAATAAACAGCATTTGAACTTCTCAGAAAATAAATATACTGTTTAGAAAAGTTATAGGTACAGAAACATTATTATTATTATTATTACACGATATCACCCAACAGGAAAAATCCCATTAATAGGACAAGTACAATGTACCTATGTGATATTTATTGGGTTTTGCAGGCATAAGATGAAATGAAAAGTATTGGCCTTGACCAATGGAGCGTTTGACTGGTATTTAAAAGGTCCCGAGTTCAAATCTCGGTCAAGGCCAATACTTTTTCATTTCATCTTATGCCTGCAAAACCCAATAAAATATCACATACCTATGCCCATTTACAATGAATTCAGGCGATAATTATCTTTCATAATATTATAATATATTTTGGTTGTAATTAGCTGTTAGTCGCCATAATCTGGCCACCGCGGCGAATTACGCTCTGAAGCGCAACAATACTGAGCGACGAGCGATTCAGCTGCAAATGCGTCGGATGGCGTTCAGCAGCGTTACATGTTAACTTTGATGTATATATGCCGCCTCGACCTCGATTCTGAATAGGACCCTGATAGCTCAGTGATAGAGCTTTTGACTGGTAATCAAGAGGTCTCGAGTTCAAATCTCGGTCAAGGCCAATACTTTTTCATTTCATCTTATGCCTGTAAAACCCAATAAAATATCACACATGTATGGCCATTTACAATCTTTCATAATATACAATATGTAATTATAATTATAATTGCAATATGTAATTAAATGGCATTAAAATATTCTATACAATATGTTCGAAACATGACCGCTTAATTTCACAGAGACTACTACAGTTTATCACAAGCTCTACTTATTTTGTTAAAACTATAACACATTCTATACAAAGGAGAAATGGCTAATATAATGCTCTTTCTCCTTGGACAATAAAAGGTAGACAACCGACACAGACCCGAACGTAGAACAAAGAAGTTCAATTGACCTAATGACTCCGAACAATCAATTGGAATCCTGACCAACAGACAAAGAAAAACAACACAGGACACCACTCCGCTTGTGCTTAAGGATTCAAATTCGTATTGCGTCAGCGGAGACGCATGATCAAAACCCTGTGAGGGATACACACCGGTGCATTTGTAGGCCAAAAATTTAAGAAATTTGCGCTGCACCTGCTCTAACCGCTTGATATGGGTTTGATAGCACGGCGGCCATACCACGACGCATACTCTAGCTTACTACGGATATACATAGCAAAAAAACATCAACATCAATGCAAATATAGCAATTTCTTATCAAAAATCCTAACGTCTTCATAGCCGATGATACGACGTGTTCAACATGTTCATTAAAAATAAAGCGGCTGTCAAACAGAACTCCCAAATCCTTAACATTAGAGCGCCATCGAAGTTAATAATTCAAAATAGTAGGGTTCAGCCTGAGGCAGCAGCTCATACCATCTTGAGACATTAAGTTCAAGAAAATTTACAGAACACCATAGGGCAACAGAATCAAGATCCTCTTGGAGTCGAGTGAAGTCATATAGTGTAGAGATGTTTGCATAAATCGTCGGCAAATAAAAGTTTGCTGCATTTCAAGATGTCAGGAATATCATTTATGAAAATCAGCAATAGCAGCGTCTCAAGGTTTGAACCTTGCGGGGCACCTGAATCAGCAGAGAACTCATAAGAATCATATCCATTGAAGTTTACATAAAGCTTTCGATCATGGAGATAGAAAAGGAAAAATTTAACAAGCGCTTCATTTAAGCCAAAAGCCTGGAGTTTTGATAGGAGAATCCCATGATCTAATCGGTCATATGCTTTTAAGTGTAGATTATGTCAACCTGACCACGTCGATCAATAGCTTGCGAAACATTATCCCAAAACCCTGTTATCTAAAAAGTATTATAACAACATAAGTAATGTAACAGTACACAGAACGGTACTAATCTTCCTTCAAATCATTTCTAAAGTAGAAGCTTTTAAGAGAACAAGAACTTTTTCTTTCTTTCAAATAAATGTTTTGATTGGTAATGTTACAGCTCGATGGGCGACAACTTGCGGCGAAGTTTGACCCACCCGTGGTTGTAACATAACCTCAGTCGCGCTGTATATAGAAAAACAAAGATACATTTGCGTATTCGACATGCTCACAGGACATTGTTCACTGATACGCGCTGTCTTGCTTAGAATCCCAATTTAGTTTATGTCTGAAGAAAAAAATATAATAACTTCCGAATAACTCCAGGGAATCTGCAGTCTATGAATATATAATAGAACTACCTATTCGATGCTGTCTTTTTTGCAGCAGCGTCCAAGCGCCACTTTTGTAATTATACCAGGTGGTCGGTGAATAATAGAGAATAAAGCCCACACCCGAATATTGTAATTGTAACATCCCAGATCTTGCCAGATTTAATTTAAAACGTGATCGATTTATTAACCTAAGAAATTTAAGCTCAAGATGCGACTAATTTTGGTAATGTTCTCGAAAAACGACAGTTATACTATAAATATGTTTTTTGTCGATCCATTCGATATCACTTTCAGTCTCAAGATTTAAAACATGATAGTTTTTGTGGAATTATTCGATGAAAACTTCTTGTAATTTTTTACTCTTTTTATAAATTTATGGATTACAACAATATGTTAAAGTATTAAAAACATAAATAAAAACAAGAATTAAGGCAGTACTAACCAGTGACTACTTTGACTTCACTCTGAAACTGAAACACGTCTATTTCGCAGCTACTTAAGAACATCCTGTAACATCTCAATCGTATTTTCTTTCTACCAATATGAAATGTAAGAAAATAACGTTCAGACTTATTATGGACAAAGTAGACAAAGAACATGGAATACGCCGCTACTTAACATAGAAAGTTTACATCAAGCGAATGCGCGGATTTACATTTTCATCAAAACTTCACATTCTACGCTGAAGCACTTGCAACATACTTCGCTCAATATTACTTTCTTTATGTTACATCGCCAGCTGAATCAAAACACGACTTCAGCTCCGTATGAAAGATCAAAATATTTTACTTCTAACCTAAGACCACTCGGCCCCCACCACCATATAGATAGGTGCGAAAATGGTCATGTTACAGCTTTTGCAATCTATTATCAAACATCAAATTGTCAAAGCTAATCAGTTTCAACTAACTAGCTCGCGTATTTTTTAAATGTGGGACTGGGAAAACATGTCAAAGCAACAGCCCTTGACTTGTAAGTTTATTTCCTTATGTCTTTATTTAATTCATATGAATAAAGTAAACTATCGAATCAAATATTTCAAATTAGCTATTGAGGAGTTTTGATATAAAGCTAAGAAATTTCAAGAGCTTTCATCCCCGCGAAGAATTACAAAGAGGTCATTTACCTCCTCTGAGAAGTTCAAATACCTAACTTCATTGGCCCCGTATCACGATTTCTACAACTAGTAACAATATTCCTTCAGTACGACTATTCTAAGAATGCAGAACTTGACATATTCATGAAAAATTACCATAGAAACAAAATGTACAGATTTACATAAATTGAGCCTGAATAATGACGCTTGCTACTAGGTAAAGTCCAAATTCAGTTTGTTTTGCCTCAGAAACAATGATTATTTTAGAAGGAAAAAGATGCAACCTGCCAAGTGATGGTTAGTAACATTTCACGTTAAAACAGGTGGATAGATAMATCGTTGGATAAGTTAKTTTTTGTCATGTAATTCCGATTGCGTATAMAAAAGTACGAATTATTTCGGGTACACTAATGTAATTTGTATATCGTTATTTGACCCGCTMATATATTGCTCAGGGCTMTAGACATGTTGACTATGTTCGATTCTTATTGTTTAATAATATTTTTCTTGTTAAGAAGGTTCATTGTCTTCCTTTCTAAGTTTTTCTGTATTGCCTACATTAAGTAGGTCTTACAAATTTATGAAATGTGAGATTTACTTCTGTTTTCATTCACGACCTTTTTTTGTTTTTTTTGGTGTTGCTATTTTTGAATGTAACTTTGTTTTATTTTTTTAGTGGTCTCTGTGGCCACCGTTCCACGTCTGTTTGTTGCTAGAGCCTATTTTTATGGTGATGATGATGGTGAATTTCATTTAAGTTTATACCTCTCTACAAAAGTTTAATAATTTTTGTTAAACATTTAAGTACCCCTTATCTTACGGTGATTTACTGTGAGATCTCATTAAAGTGTGGCAGTGATAGATGTTACAAATAGMGGTTGTTTTTTACAGACCAAGCGAGAATTCATCCCGGCTTCCTGKTGTAWACCCAAACAGTATTACCTAATACCTCAGGAATTGAAGCATTCGAAAGTTACAGCTTTAAATTAAATGTTAAATGATCGCCGGGCGCGCCGKATACGAATTAGTACGAACAGGGCGAAGGTTCTTTGTTTGCCTGTTAGGTCGATTTCCTGCCTGCATTTAGRGCACGGAGGATTGTGGCAGGAATCGATAAGCCCGCCGTTATATCCGAACCCGATACCTCCCCGAAGAGAAACCAATTGCTTCTGCTCGGATCCCCCGTGTTTTCGGACTTCCTTTTATTGTATGCCTTCGAAATATTGCTCGGATTTATACAAGGTGTTGAATTTATTCTTTATAATCTCGGCAAAGTAATGTGTGCCGCCCCACCTTCACACGAATGCTTTCGATATCGATATCGCCGGAGTTAGATGGATTATTGTTTTGAGAGAAAGTGAAGAGGTTATCTGGAAGTTTACAAAAAGGAATATCTGAAAGCCTAGTGCCTTAGTGCCTAGAAACTCTGAAAGCCTAGTGCCTTAGTGCCTAGAAACTCCAGCGTGTATTAAGTTTGCTTCGCATTAAGCTTATCTATTTTTGCTATGTGCCTTTCTTACGCCAGAAAAAAAATAGTACGCGATTCAATTTACTTTTTTAAATAATTATTCCTTCTTATTACTGAATAGATATAAAAATGTAGTACTATTCAATAATTCTATACACATTACTCCTTATTTCCATATAACGTTATTAATATGGCTACCTGTCAGGATGTTTCTTTAGCTTTCTCGTATCTTACTGGATACAACGTACTGGATCATCATATTTTACATCTGCATTGTCATAACGAATGAATGGCTCTTTTACTTTGATAGTATTGGATACGTCTTACTCCGCACTTTCGAGGTAATTTTGTGAAAAATCGGTAATGAGTGATCTAGCGGTGGCTTAGCAAACTACGACGTAGTTTGGTTCTGCCTGTAAGAACAGAGCCCTACATTACCGATTGCCCGGCCAATTAGTAAAAAACGGCAGTGCGCGGTTTTACGAACTACGACGTAGGTTGATATGGTCGGTAATAACAGAGACCTACATTGATGATTGCTCAATGAGCGTTTGAGTACATTGGAAAAGCTTAGTAATATAAAATTACCTTGAATGATTAATCGATATCATTCATTTGAACTATCTCCTCTACCAGGTGTTATGAGAGATATTACCGCGAGGGATTGTTTTAGCATTAGTATTTATTCTAAAGGGTTTTTTTTACAAAAGTCTTTAGTAATCAACTGTTTTCTGCTTGATTGAAGTCCAGAAAATTTACGGCCTAATTAATGAATCTTCCTTTTATGTTTACTTTTCCATACCTACATACCACATTCTTCGAGTCAACTACCCGACAGCATTAAAAATCTTGCGAGTTATGCTTTATTTCAATATAAAGCAATACACTGTTATTAATAATGATGCTTTTCTCTCTAAAATACAATATAAAGCAAATACATTAGTCACATTGCACTTCCTGCGCAGTTTTTGTTATACATATGCAATTAATTCTCTACGACAGTCTATTTAATGGCTCTTGCAGTCGCTCCTCCAAGACTTCCTAACCTGCCCTTTTTAAAGATTCACTTGACAAGTTAAAATGGTTAAATTTGTTGAAGTTCTCCCGTTGTGCTGTTGACTTAACTGCGTTACGAGAGGTGTCGCCATTCGTAAGTAACGGCATCTTCAGTGCTTCAGGCAACTGACTGAATAATCCTGTGCTGCACGCGAGGCGAGGAAAGGATTATTAGACTGTAGCACAAGCAGAAGAAAGTTCAGTAACACTTAATCCATAAATATCCGGCCCTTAATTTGATCCACTGCCCTACTTACATAATCACATGACATTGGATATATTTTGAGATTTGTGCTGTCCGTATCTACACTCCTCTATCATTTTTGGACTAGTAACCTCGCAGAAGAACTGTAATGCTTCTTTTTGGAGACAACGTGTTGGATTTTAAAACTTACTATAAAACCGCTCAAGAACGTGTGGATTCCAGTACTMTGCATTTGGGAAGATGTAGTTAATGTGCATTACGTCTGTTCCGGTGTCCTATCCCCATAAAATTATGAATGGTTATGCAAGAGCCGTCCCGCGAATCCAGTAAATCAAGAAGGAACGTTATTACCACACCATAAAATTATTACATTGACCAAAATTGATACGAGTTATTAAAAAGCTAGGAAATACTATATGTAAACGTTTATAGCGAGGCTATAATTAAGTGAAAATTTGGTTTTTTTTTTAGCAAAATTCACCTTGACGCATCTGTCACCCGATATATTAGTGATAAAAAGATAAAAATGTTATGCTCCAATAAATCTCAAAGCTTTTTTTTTAAATACCTACTACGAGTTCAAAACAGAAAAAAATAAAGGCTGCAAATTGGTCCAATTTAAGACGTCTACATCCTCTGTTTTATATAGTATATTGTTTAACGAGTGGCGAAAGTAATATTTACGCAAGAGAACAGTTCCCAAGCTTAAAAATATGTTTTTGACGAGACATTTTCTGTGACCCGATAACAATCCTAAAAAAGTAATACAAACAATTCTTTGTTGAATTAAACAATGCAGATTATTTATTTACTTAAATATCATTAATGACAATATTGGAATAATTATTTAATGTTATAGGCGTCTCACATCAGTGAAAGCTTTTACGTGAACTAGAGGAAGCCACATCAGTTCTGCTAACAAAGGTCATTGTACAGGCTAAAATGTTGGTCTGTGTTTGACTCTTAATGCTGCTTTATTCGTCAACATATATTTCCACAACTTTGCTAGATTTCCAACCTTCGTGGCATTTAGTTGAATAAGGTCATCCACTAGTAGCGTGGCGGAAGTTCTGCAAAAGCTATGGCCGATATATTCTTTAGAAAAAGGCAGATTTCAATACTGAGCTATTTCCATGAGAAATGTACCAAATTTGTTAATTCCGACAACTTACCTACTATATTTTCCACTTTTATAATTAATAAAAAATCTTGACAAATGAACTTCCAGACTTTGACTTTTCTTACTGCCAAATCTTTCTATTCGCGGCTTCGGCAACCGCCAGAAATAGCAATACATGATTACCTTACATTAGTTGGTAAGAATTTTGAATCGGCTGCATTTGGCAAGAATATATTTATTTTTTTGGGCAGAAAAAGTTCTAGTCTTCTTGCTTTTAAAACCGAACGTAATCTGGGATATTTACTGATATCAATATCATTTTTTGATAACGTTGTTCTTAATTTCGAATATATMGAGAACAGAGTTGATGCTTTCAAGCTTTCCGACATTTTTGCAAAATGTGCAAGCAGTAGAGCAGTAACATAACATAACTCTTTTTTGATTTTTCGGGTAGTAAGTCCGCAGCAGATTGATCTTGATTTCTTAATTTTGGTGGAGTATTTGGACAACTAGATTTTGGGCAAGTAGCTATTGGTGAAAATTAGTAGGTAATTTTCGACTCTAGTGGCGAAGATTACGAGATTTTCTCTCACTGTGGACGGAAATCAAGTTTTCCCTGAAGTATGCGGTGACGAAAACTGTCTTTTCATATAAAGTCATAAAAAAGTAATTTCTTAATTTCCAAAATTCATAAGTCAATCTACTGTTTACAGAAAAGTTCATAGTTTGTAATATAGTTCAAAACAAAAATAATAATCCTAAATTGGGGCAATTTCAGACATCTACATGTTCCACTGCGGTATTTATATTAGCGTGGATATTGTCAATAAAAAGTGTTATTTTTGTGGCCTTCGTAAATTGTTAACTTTCGCATTGCATTCCTTAATCTAGGCATTAGACTAATAATAAATTTTCATAAACAATATTCAATTTAATGTTATTTTCATTTCTCTCATAGAATAAATGGGGTTCAAAAACTCTTTGTGGCATTTCAAATATGCTGTAATGATTATATGAAACTGAGCAACACAATTACTTCAATTCGATCTTTACATTATGTGGCATGTAGCTTTTCATTCCACATTCCAATTATTATTGCCCATTCACGCGTAGAGACATGAAAATCATTATTTTAATTGGTTTAACGTTCTTTACCATTTTAAAATAGTACAAAACAAGAAAGCGCATTGCTCGGAACGAAGATCTCAAAGCCAATTATTCAAGGAGGGGCAAACTAGGACGTTACCGGGCAAATGGATAACTATTAGACGCAATTTGCTCACAGATCATTTGCTTAATCTTCGTGCACAATTGAATAACTTCCGCTTAATCCTCCTTCTTTACGCCCGATTAATTTTACGGCTCTCTTTCTCTACAAGTTGATAGTGTTTTTTGCTTGTTGCCCTCTAGAGCGACGTTCGCCTTTTGGCTTGAGACGTTGCCGTGGGATCCCCATGAAAGCCAAGGCGATGCTACAGCGTGATGTATCGGCATCACTTTTCGTTTAATCTGGTTTCTTTGAATCGGATATCCTTTTGTCACTAAACCGCGGCCGGCTGATAGGAATAACGTTCTCAAAAGGATCGATTCCTCGGTATCGTACGGCCTTTGAGTATAGTGAATGCCAAAATCTTTCTTCCTACACAGGCGAACGCTCTGCGTTGCGGTACTTTTCCACCAAGCTTAAAAATCGTTCATAGTTTTGTCCACCCGAAACTGTTAATAAGAATAAGATTATTACGTTATGGTACTTGCAGTTATTAAATTACATTTCATATTTGAAATTGCTGTAGGAACACTAGCTTAATGTACTGACTGGCATAGAAATAAGAACACCCCGCAACACTTATCTTATTTGAATAAATTTTGGAACACATATTTGTTTTTATATCAAGACAAAAGTCGATCACATTTTCAACTTTATTAGTGCACTATTTCTGTGTTATTGGGATCTTTTTAGTTTTCATGTAACAAAATAGGCGAAAATTACTTCGTCTGCTGGCTAGTTTTATATAGGGGAATAGAATTGCTATTAGGCGAATAAAGAATCCAAATACCGTAGTCGGTTGTCGTCAGGCATGAATTGAAGGCCGAGAACGAAAAGCTGGAGGTACAAGGCCTTCTTTAGCGGTTTATTTACTTTCCCCCAATAGCATCTACACTGAATTTCTGCCAGCAAAATAAGAAATTAGTACCTGTATGGCATATCCACCGACTCTATAAAAACTTTAACCGGTGTTTTTTCTTTATGCTAATGATAATGGCCAGAAGCATGTTATTGTTGAATGCAGTATTGAATGTCGTTTTGAATGGGAATAAACCAACTTGATATGTGTGCATATATGCAGCTTGTATTTTGGAGAATGGGACAACTAATGTTGCAACTAACATTCTATATTATCCTAGTCAGCGTCGTCTAGAAATATAGCAATATATCGTACCCGATAATCAAATCAATTTTTGACATTTTGTTAGTCGGTTTTACCTAATTTATGTGCAAAACGATATTTAAGAGGAAATGATATAATACTAAAGAAAATGTATTTTAAAGACCAATAAAATACATCGCACATCGTATAACAGAAACTTTAGATACTTATATTTATTGCAAAACAACTTACTGTTCATTTTCATTGATTTTTAATTATGACTATCCAAGCATGAATCAAATATAAAATTACGTCTTTAACGAGGCAAACGATTTGCTGGAAGCAAATGTTCGTGATTAAGTAGCGTTCGTCTATGCCTTTTCGTTATCTGAATAATATACAACGTTATTAAACGGTCACGGATGTTTTTGATGTACCTAGGTCAATGTTAGAGAATAAATTTTCAAAACTGTGGTCGCTTTCGCCTGGTTCCATGCTTAGAGATCTTCGTAACTGTTCGTTTAACAACACGTAATCTACAAATAATATCAATAATAAAAAGTTTTATATGTAAACCATAAAAGATTTATATTTTTTTCTATTAACTCTCCATAATTTACCACATTACTGGAAATCACCAAGGTTTTAGGACCTACTGTTGCGGCATTATACTTACTTCAGTAAATAAAACTTATTCGCTTGTGTGACGATGCTTTTTAATTTGCAGAAGTGTAGAAATTTGGTCATGTATGATGAGTGATAAAGTTTAGCATTTCTTCATTGCGGATATTAGACCAACCATCAGCATCTAAATGTAGTGTTTTCTCATCTTGGTGCCTGATATTTTTAATTTTTGTTGAGAAGTGTAGATAATGAAGCTTTTGCTTCATTTGATTTGAACTTTAGATATAACTTTCCCAACCCATTGCATACAACAACAAAAAAGTTGCTTCCGATATTTGCATTTATTAAAAAAACAAGAGAGAAAACTCCACTTTCTTTTTTGATAGATTTGTTAACAAATCTTAGTAAACATTTTTTTTGCTAAATCATTTTACATCATTCTTATTAATTTTTATTTGATCAAAGAAGCCGAATATTTTGCCTTTCGGTTTCATTTATCACCAAACGGATAATATTTTTAGAAGAACATTTAGTAAAATTTATCATTTTACTTTATTATTCTTTGTATATTTAAGTAGTATTCCGTTAAGCGAAGTATTAATGCAGGTATGACTATATGATACTGAACTTAATATTTAGTGTTGGCTTTTTTCATTTGTAATTAAAAAACGTAATGTATCATTAAATTTTTGAAGACACATTTATACTATTTATAATGTTCAACTTCAAAATTTTGTTTATGCTCGTGACTTAATGCAATCGTATTTTATTTAGTCACAATTCCGTGTTTTTACTAACAGTTTATAGTACATGTACATTATTTTGCGCGTGCATGATAAGCGCAATGGCAATATATGCGTAAATATAGTGTGACAAGATTAACCTGCGAATAAACGTAAAGTTTTAAATGTTAGCCATTTGCACTAAACATGACGCATCTTTGTTTCTATATATTATTGAAAATTTTTCTTTGTTTCAGGTAAGGATTAACATTTTCTGATCTCTGTTTGCAAGGCAACCTTGGCAAGTGGTATGTGCGTGTTATACTAAGCGTTACACACAATTTTGTAACAACTATTAGCTTTTTGTACTTATTATGCTGGGTATTTTACAATGAATGGAAACTGCCGACCTGCAAACTATAATATAATTAGCCTGAGTCACTTATCAAGGTTTTAGAAACCGTATTAAAGTTGAAAGTAATTGTACATGAAAAACTTTGTGTAAAATTTAATTTCTTTTTAATTTTCTAATTGTCTTTCTTAATATTCGCATTACCAGGTGCTCTTTATACTTTTGCGAAACATTTACTTCCACTGCTCAATATTTAATGGCATTTAATGTCGGTAGCACTTACTGATAAATTTGATATATCAGAAAAAGCTAATTTTACCACAAAATATAGTAATTTTAAGATAACCAAACGTTTAAAACATCAGAAATGATACCTATAGAAATAGTAGAATAACATTATAATTGATTGTTCGTTGTTCTCGTCCATTGCGAAAATTTGAATACGTAGGTTCTCGGGAACAGGACGAAATAGACTCAAAAATTTTTTTTAAGTTATTGTAGTTGCCGACGTTTCGTTACAAAATTTGCAACTTTGTCAAGGCTTATAATAAGTCGTCAAAAAGACCTCAAATCGAAATTGAAACACATTTTGATAAATTCAAGTTTGAAAAAAATTAATTAAAATGAAACAAAAACGATGAAGTGGGCTTTCCACTTCTTCAGTTGCAAATTTTGTAACGAATCGTTGGCAATTATAATAACTTGAAAATAAATTTTTTGAGTCTATTTCGTCCTATCGCCGAGAACCTATGAATTCAAATTATGATTGATATATAATGTTAACATCTCATCAACATCAATTAGTTGATATCATTGAAATGCTAAAGATTTGTTGTGTTTAAGTAAAAAAAAAGCATTAACGTCAATAATAAACTATAACTATAATTGCAAAAAGGACTCACTGTGGATAAATGTATTGAGAGCTAGAGTTGGCCTTTTCAAGTTTTATAACTCATATTCTATTTGTATCAACGACTGTCCTGATCAACCGGATGTTTTCAATAGAGTCCATATTAAAGAGTTTGAAATTTTTTCTTCAATGACGTCATTATCCAGTTTACAAAGATTATTCAAGGGGTTCTCTTTTGTAATTTTTAAACGAAATTGGTAGTATACACGAATGCCAAGAGAATGAAAATTTTTAAAGTGAAAAACGGCGTTTATAATAAAGACACACAGTTGCGCCTTAATTAAGTCAGAATAGTCTGAAAATGATGAGATGATGCTTGACGTAATGAGTCAAAATTAAACTATTTGGAAGTTTTAGGAGTGCCCGGAATCATGACTATTATTTTTATTAAAATACCTTAATTTTAATTATCTTAAGTTAAATTTATTATTTCACCATTAAGCTCGTGATATCCATTACTTTCTTATTTAACATATGAAATCAAGTTTATTGGGTTATTTCATTTTACAACCCATTTTATCAAATATGAATTTTAACAAAATTAACATTTATAAAAAATTATTTGCACAATCAATTGTTGAGTTAAATGACTTCTTTGGTTTGGTATAAAAAAACTAGCCTTTGTTGAAGTTGTTACTTGTTATCAGCGTATTTACTTTGCAATTATAGTTCTTTTTTGAAATTAATGTAATTTTAAGTCGTAGATAAGATTGGTTCGTAACTGTTTGCCATACGGTTTGGGTTATTCCTAATTAGTATTGGGAAAAGTATTGCAGCAAAAACTGTAATTAACTTAATGCATTTTTCGAGTTACCCAAGTTCCGTATAAATATCTAAGCAGATCAGATATAGCGGTTGCTGTAGTAGCTATTCGAACGAGTAATATAATGGAATAGTAATAAATAAATAAATAAGTGTCTGTTTGGTCATTTTATTCGATATTCATGTAAGAGGTGTCCTAACAATGATGAAAGTAGTCGTAGGATCTGAATGAGTTGTTCAGAACTCATGTTTATTTATTATTCATTTCGCTTACGAGAAGCATCTCCGGTGCCATCGGCCAATTGCTGCTTAAAGAAAGGAGTAATATCTTGTAGCGAATATAATAATAAGGGTGTGAACAAAGTAAAAGAGAAAATAATTAGCCGAATCAAAATGAAGGGGAAGCCGACAATGACATTTAGACAATATACGCTAATTACTTTAGCTAATTATTTTAGTTTTCATAAATGCTCATTTTAGACTTTGCATTCTTTGTACTTTAATAATGAGAAAATGCAAAAATTGAAAAGCTTCTTAAACAGTAAGAGGTTCCTTCCAGCGTGCCACTATTTATGAGCAATAATACGTTTTTCTTTATTCACCCGTTTACAGATTTCCCTCTTGTTTTTATGAAACGTCAGTGGTTCAGTTTCCATGTAATCCCTCAGTTTCTTGTACACTGTTTGTTCTACACACATGTCTCCATATCAGATGTCCAAAACGGGTCCTAATTAAAACACGCTGGCCATTGCCGCTACTAACTCGCAAGAAACTAGTCCCTCATCCATCCGTTTCATCAAGATTAAAACGTCCCTAATGACATCCCCCGGACTAGTTGGATGCGACCTCAGCGAAAGTACTGGATGCGATAACGCGAGTCCAACCCGGAACTTGGTCTCTCCAATTCCATATTTGCAAGCAAGTTATACACGTTAACGACCGCACTTTGTCAAATGTAATGGCGCATGACGCTGCACAACGGAAGCGCAAGAAAGGAAGTGTTCGAAACTAAGCAATGGCTTCGAATGATGGTCCTGGAATTTGTTTGATAGTGATTCTCGAACAGAGAAGTTCGATTGTTCATGCAGTCACATATTACTTTGAGGAATGTAAGAATTACCTTGCAGTTCTTATCTGACTTGTATGTAGTTTTGACCGTGCCGAGGGTGTGAACTTACAGTAATACACGAAAGCCCATTTTTTGCCTGTTTGTTAATAATTTAATAATTAATAAGTGTTAATTTGTTAAAAACTGCACTGAAGGAACACTGAAGTTGAAGGTTCTTTTTTGTTTAGAGCCATTTCAAAAATTAATCGAGTTGAAACGATGTAATTTTACAAACAATTTTGAAAAAAATAAATGTTGCGAAAAAAATATCTTTATTCCTACAAATTTTTAAAAAGGGTTTTGAAAGACTTTCGGGTGAATTTTTTTTAAATGAAAGCACATATATAAGTAAATACTTTTTCAGTATATAGAAGCCTTACCAAACACAATATCATAAAACTTTTTCTGCTAAAATGCATCATTTTCGTTTTGCCGACTTTAGAAAAACTGAAACCAATTGCATGAAAACATGTTTCTCTTTTACATTGTATACTCTTTTCTAAACAAAAACACCCAAAAAACTTCTTGCAAAAATATGTCATTTTCGTTTTTTTTATATAAAAAATCGTAAACTTTAGAATAACTGCGAAATTAGTTGTGCAGAAATTTTGATTCACTTTTTAATCTAAATACCATTCTAAATATACGCATACCGCATACAAAAATAAGTTTACGAAAACACATCCCAAACTAACACAAAATAAAGTTAAAATAAATAAATTGATTTTGGCAAAACCTGATTGAAAAAATAATATAAACAACATAAAAATTGAATTTAATCCTCTTTCCGACCTTTAACAAAGAACAATGTATAATATCTATTCTTATCAGCTTAATATCGTTTCAACTTCTTACAAAACAAACGTAAAAAGGCAAATTTATACTATGATTCCTGACCTTCCAATTTTCGGCAGAGGTGCCTGTATGACTGGTGATGAGTAACCAGAACAGGTGACCCCGACATAAATGTTTATCCTGTTTACACAGTTCGCGAATGTTTAGTTCCTGTTTATTTTACGATAACCAGGTCACTACAAAGTAAAAGCACTGGTAACCAGCTCTTGATATACATACATATAACAAGAGAGCTCCTATCTTAACGACACGTAAACACTTGTCGAACGTTTTTGTACGCGCCTGCTTAGGGGATCCAGTTGTCAATTACAGCTCGAATCATTCTAAATTGTTTCCGCAAAAAGTTAGTGCCTGTTTAGGTTTAGCAAAATCTAGAATGCAATACCAAATGTAAAAAATGAAAATTAAGCATCTCCGCAGAAAAAAAATGTGACTTTGTTTAGGGAGGCTTCCAAATACTATATAAACAAACATTTCATCCATAACTGATTTCAGTTAAACGAAAGTTGAGCCAGACTTTCAAAATGAAGTATTACTCGATGCCTCTATCCTACTCAAAAATTATAGATAGAGGGTACTTCTGACAACTTTTAATGTTACATCAAAAAGATTTGTACCCTACTTGAAACCATTTGACAATTATTTAGCACAGCATAAGACGTTCAATGAAATCCGAACTGCATCTCCTGGGATTACGAAAGCATAAAACAGTTCTACTCTTCATGAATGAATTGCGAGGAAGAATAATGGAACGAAACCAAAGCGATAGCGCTAATCGCGGTGTGCAACTTGCGCTGTTTTGGTACTGCTGAAATTGGTGCGGTTCGGTTTCTTTGGGCCCCGCAGCCTCGGGCCGGCTAATAATTAGTGTCGCCCTATTGTATTCCCGGGCACACGCGAGCTCCCTGGTGAGGGCTAAGGGCGTATGGAACACGGCGTTGTTATGCCGGCATGCGCTAATGAACGGGTTACTGTGGACGTGTTGAAGAGTGCTCCTTAACTTCAGATGTCGTGTCGTCGTGTCCACCCTCCTGCATATTTGGGAGTATTGTTTCGTGCAGTTATAATTAGTTCCGGTCAGAAGCAGGCGAACGTGGGCTGGATTGTGCACGGTCCAGGGCCGAACTTCCGMACAGGACCTGGACAAGTTTCCTGGTCATTGAAGTGAAATTAGTCAATAGCGCAAATTAATTGCACATTTCGCTGTTTATAATACGTGTAGAATACTGTCGATATTATCATACTTGTATTGAATGGCGGTAAGCTTCACCTATACAAAGGCAATTGAAAAAGCTCGGGATTCGATCCCGGCTTTCCAAGATTACGCTCTAGCAGGTTGTCGGTGCGCCATGAGGGCATGTCTGAAATCTTGGTCAGAAATCGCCTTTTTCTATAAATTGCTTTTTTAGTCACGAAACTAACAATACTATAATAATTGTTCAGGGTGGTCCCGTTATCGTGCTCATCCAATTGACGGCTTTATTTGAAATCTCAGAGAAAAATGTTTCTAATAAAAGTGGTAACAGCCAAGGAGTACTTACTTGATAACGCAATATAAAAGATTTACACATTATTGCCAGATTTCAGTAAACTTGCATTTTTTTTAAATAGAACCAGTACTCGGTACTCGAAATCTGGCAACGGTGTGTAAATATGCTATATTGGATTATCGAGTACTCCTTGGTTGCCACCACTTGTATTTGAAACATTTTTCTTTAAGATTTCAAATAAAGTCGTTAGAATGATAACTAGACCACCCATGCGTATCTCCGAAAATTTTAGGGCACATGTATCTCAATAATTTTTTGCTCAGAATACGATGTGTAATCAGAATCCAGCATAAAAAGTAGGTAGTTCTATGTATCCAGGCTAGCTCATCTCATGCAGGTACAAAATAAAATAACACAGTTCAATCAACAATAGTTATTTAGCCAAACAACACTATATTAAAACAGTCTAAATACGTAACTACATGCAAAATGACCAACAAAAAACGCACGGAACTGATATGTCTATAACGAAAAAAAAAAACAACAATGCCAACACGAAAAACTAGATGCACCAAAACTGGCAGATGCGGCTTTGGGTATGGTCTGACCAATACCAATACTTTGTCGATAAACTATTAACTTCCTTCTTCTGCATGAGCTTGGCAGGTGATCAGTAATCGGCCAACAGGGGCAAGCACTGGGAGTTTGCCCTTCTCTTGGTGAAGATCGGGGGAAGAACTCAACCTTTTCGTCCCCGCTGTCAACGGATGACCGCCCCCTTTCATCTTTTTTTTCAAGCATACTCCGTTTTTTCCACGTGCCATATTCTGGCGTTGGTGCATACGCGATGATGTACACGGCACATCTATTTTAAAAAAATGCGAGTTTAGTTCAGTACTCAAAATCTGGCAACTGTGTGTAAATGTACTAGATTGCGTTATCGAGTGCTCCTTGGCTGCTACCACTTTTATTTGAAACATTTTTTTCTAAGATTTCAAATAAAGCCATCAATTGGGTGAGTATTTAACTGGACTACCCTGTACACACATAAATTTTCGTTAAAAAATAATGTTATCATGAAATTAATCGAGGTTCATATTCGAACCGAAGGTTATTTCTGCCTTTTAGTATTACATGACATGACATTAGTTTCATACATATTATAAATTTCCTCCGTTAAGCTCTTATACAGTCGATCAGGCCACTCTCACGGCGCTACGGTATCGTTTCAGGGAGTGATTCTGGAAACCCATGTTCGAATCCCAAAGAGAACAGAAGATCTTTTTTAATAAAATGCCTTTGTAACCACAAAACTTAACAATACGAGTATTACAATTACATACAGGCAACGACTTCTATATGAATTCTCATATTGAATAGATTAAAAAAAGTTAGATAATTTGTCATTGGTTACAAGTTATGTATAACACTATAACCGTCGATATTGCGCCAAAAAATTGCACACTAACTTTTACCACTGCATACATGCAAACAATAGGTAATCAAATATCGCACAACGCCAGTCCTCGCCGGAACGCAATTCTAACAATATAAAATGAACTGTCGCTTTCTACAAATAGGTTTTCAACTACTAATATCTCCAAAAAATACAGTTGGCGGGTGTGTGTGATGATACACTAATTACAAAACGGGATATTTTTGATGCGTCGAATTTTCAACGCATATTACTTATACGCTCGCACTGGTACACAAAACTAGCACAAACATATATAACGTGCATCATTGCTTCTGCTGAAGTTAAAAGGAACTTTTCCATGGAGATTTTTTTATTTCCGAGCTAATGAAACGTAAACGCAAATGTTATCTGATGGTGATAAAGCATGTTCAGCCGTCTTCTTGGTTGAAAACTTGTACGCTCGTAATAGTCTACAACAGAACCCTTGTAATACGAAGTAGGTAATGAAACTTGTATTTTCTTCTTAAATCGGTAGGCTGTAATTAGAATCTTACCTTTTGTATCCTTTTGGACATTCCGATTTTAATATTTTCAAAGTTTTTTCGCTAAACTTCATCTTTTAGCATTGAGTCCAGTACAGAAACGATAAATCATCCGAAAACTTTAGGGACACACATTCAGACGCTGTTAAAGTGGATAGTGCTAGCGGCGGAATTTTGTAAAATATTGCATTATTCCGCCGAATGTGCGCACATTAGGTATGGAAGCAACAAAAACTGTCGCACTGGCACAGATTCTGACATTGGCGGTCGATTTAATCATGCAGGGTTATATTATAGGTATTACGCTGTACGATGGATTTGTTTCATACATAAACATCGTATGCTTTGTGCTGGTCCATTAATTTCTTGAATCTGTTATCCCTTGAAGCTCACTAAAGGAACATTTAATCTATTTAACTGTCTAAATCTTGTTGTTTTTTAGTAACAACGAATGCTATTATGCTAAATAGGTATCTTGTCACCAAGCATCAGTTAAACTGTTGGTTAAAAGGTTCCCATTACTACAGTTCCTCCAGAAACTGTTCAATGCGGTAGAAGTAAGTAAGCGAGTAACATTTAAAAAATCAAGTATAAAGTTCGTTCCATTTTATTTGCTGGAAAGCAACTGTTGCACTTTTAATGTCTTAAATACATAATTCTGTTTCTTTTGTGCAGCATTCTATGAGCTTATGTACATCACGCGTATAACCTCATTACGAGGAACCGTTTTCTAGCCTCCATTGGCGCGTAATCTTTATAATTATAAGTATTTTAGAGATATATAAAGCGGCGGCTCTGTCATCTTAAAAAGGCCTGGAAATGACCCTTAGAGATGATATTCTCAAATATTTGATTTCCTATCTTATTCAGGATTTCTTATGTGTACAAGGAGTAATTAGACATCTCATTAGTTGAGAAAATCTTTTTTGTCGGTACGAAAGATCTTAAATGTACATTTATTTACGCCTTCCTGATGGTTTTAGTGAATCTTCATATATTTTAGTGAACCGATTAGGCAAGCATCGAAATATTGCCTAAAATAATTTATTTTAGGCGCATATTTTGTTGGTCAAATACAATATAAACATTTTTGAAGAAGAATTTTTAACAACGGAAGTGTACAATGAACTGGTAATTTTATTTGCCTTTTGTTTGTATTTTCTTTCGTAGTTCTCTTCTATTTTTATGAAGTTGCTCAAACAACTTTCTAAATGTAAAGAAACGAGCAATGAGCGCGTAAATGAGATTTTTAGATCTGTAATAATTAAAAATATCGGACAACTTCACCTTCAGTAGCCCTATTAACTAAATGATTTTTCTTAATAGTTTACGGTGAGCTTTGTGATTATAAGTAAAAAACTATTGCTTCCATTTGTTTAAAGCAGACTAATGTACTAAGAAACCTTCATCCATGCAGAATTCTTTACGGGTTTCGGTATTGTTTACATCAGACGAACATGCCAGATGCTCCCGTAAATTATAAATTACCCACCCGCTGCGGAAAGCTTCACCCTGCCATTGTGTTGTGACAGACAACGTTTGAAAAAGGAAAATTCCCGCGTGTTCCGAATTTTGACGCATATTGTAACCTTCTCTAGCCATTTACTCCGGAATCCGAGGCATCTCATATTTACGGTATTCTCCGCCGTTTCCACCCGAGCAGTTTCGCTTTGCGAGTTGACATTATGACCGGGAGATCGGTGTACCCTAAAAATTGTTTTGTCCGGACCGGAAACAATAACTTCGATATCATGTGCGAATGCCGGCGGAGAAGAATTCCGCGGTGAACGGAAACGTAATCTTTGTTGAAATGGGGGCGTGTGCTACTGCGACGTTCTACCTTATATTATTAGTTTTCTGTCCAACCACGTTGCTGTCTATCATTCACGCTCATTGAAAAGTATTTTTTTTTCAATTTAAGCCAACACAATAGAAGGTACTTAACCGTTTGTATTATTTGTTAACTTTCTGCTTTCACATGAGCAATTGTTACATCATTTGTTAGTGCTATCTCTCAGATACCGTGCATATGAAAGATAACTTGACTTTTCGACACTCATTTCGGTGTCTTCCTCAGAAGTAGCTCTGAAACTGAAGTGTCTTAGTCCGCTCCGGTATTTATACTCGTCCAGTTCACTGATGCGTGGGCGTTGTTACGGTTATAATTGTGCGGATTCTTCTGGATTTCGATGGCTTTCTTGTATAGTCTCGGCCAGAACAGATAAGATCAGACGGTTGCTGAGAACACATCAGATAAACATTTTTTCTACAGTAGACTTTCGAAGTAGAATATTACATAACTTACGTGTAGATAATAGCGTAACCTACATGGCGTATTCTACGCGCCCATCACTGCATATAATTATATTTTATTGTCAATAAGTCGAGGGATCTTGGAGAGCGTCCATAATACCAGCATCTTGTCAGAAATCCATGGCTTGGTAGGCGGTAAGCGGCCTGACGTTGTCTTGTCGAAAAAAGATGCCTGGGTTAACCCGATTACATGGTGCATCAGGAGGTAAAATTAAATCATTGTGACGGAGTCAGGAATCGATTTTTTATTTAAGCGCTTTATTTACGTACAAGGGCACAAGTTCCTAAATACGCTAAATTCAGACACAACTAGTTCTTAACACTACTAATTCGATTAACCACGATTTAAATTACTACACTTTACTATAGTCCCTCTGCAAGACCTCATAACGCTTGGATCGTACCATTCGCTTGTTCTTATCCGTTTTTTCAGATTATACTTAACGCTCGCGCTTTCACGATGACTTTTCTACCAACTGACGAATTTCAAGAATAGTCTAGAGCCATATTTCTCCCTATCACGGAAGCTTCGCCAATATACGGGAACCTTAGGCAACTGCTCTAACGTCAGCCTGGTTGCCTAATTTGTAGGCATTGATTTCCCACATTATATTTTCCTCAATGAACGCCAACTGAGTTACTCCTGAAACATATAACGCATCATACCGTAATACCGAGGGTATTGCTCTATGGAGTTCTAAAGCAAACTGCGCATTTTGTGTTGCATCGCAAAACAGTTTCACACGTCTTTGTCCAGCAATACAATATCTGGACTTACCGCTGAAGCAGATTAAGTTCCAGTATACGACCTAGGTTAATCTACCTTGACGCTATTCCAAACAACGAACTTGAGGCAGTGGAGTCAATGATAGCAACTGAAACGGGCGGTATACATGAAGGCCTGTGACAAGAACTCAAGAACCATCATAATCAGTATGGAGATTACTTGCATTCAGTACCATGTAATTTCAAGTCTTCTGGCTATTTCCTCTACTACTAAAGTCTGCCTATTACGACTTTTTTTGAAAATCACTTAATCAATTCAGTGGGTACGTGAATTGTAGATATTTATTTTTTATATAATTAACTGTAAAAATATCTCACTAAAAATTCTGATAAAGCAGTAAAAACGCGATAATAAAAACATGTATATTTGTTGCTCGATTGATTCAACATATTAGAACGGTAGTTGGCGATAAATGGCTTGAATACTAATAACACAACCTTCATGCGTGTCACTATAAAACGTCTTCAACGAGCAAACAGCAGGAATTAACGGAGGCGTCGAAAACAAACAGCGAACGCACGCTGACAGCTGGAGGGACGGTCTCCGTTTGTAGGGGATTTCAGGACTGTCGTCCTGCGTGCCCTGAATAAGAAGTCTCCCAAGCATGGCGAGTATTTTGCAGCTTCATTTATCGTATGTTCGTTCCAGGTTTTAGGACCTCGCAGCTTCCTTTCAAAATAAATTACTTTCGTCGACGCACATCCTACGCGTCGTTAAGGCAAAGATTTGTTACTGTTGTTTTACTGCGTTAAAAGCGAAATGACGAATGGTCCAAACACGCCTAAGAATACCGGGATAAAACTCTCCTTCTTCCGTGATTATTTTGATTATCTACGGGGCTAATTTGCTTGAATAATTTGGAAACATAATTTTTGTTTCTGTGTACAATCGTTATACTTCACCTACAATAATTTGTAATGAGCTAAAAAGTTACTTAGTTGACTCAGTTAGCGGCGCGATAATTATTTTATTTAGTTCATTAACAAATTTTATACTTTTCTAATGTTTTCTCTCCATATTTATATCCTTTAACATGAAATTAAGTCAAACAGTGTTCATCTATAAAATAATTTAAGAATCGTCGATCTGTACTTTTCTAGTCACCCAGCTTTAAATATGGGCTTATTGTGTTTCGAATCAAGTATACATAATTCGGAAATTTCAGTCTTCAATCTTAAGCACTAGAAGCAGCTGCTAAAATTACCTTAGCAACACTTTTAATTGTTTTTGTCGAACTTTAATAACTGGAACTTATTTACTAGGACCACTGTAGAAATTTTTCAATCAGGATTGAATCAAAATATTGCGAAAGTACTAGTAATAATCATAGTAATAGGGCAATATATGTCATAAATAGAAAACATTTTTCTGCTTTTCTTTTTCACATCCTATAATTGCTTCATCATATCATAACCGTTCAATCTCATTTGTTGGCATGCCAAATCTATGTCTCGAATTCTAACAGTAAAATATAAGCTCGGCGCCTTGTGTTCCTGTAATAGTTAATAGTTAATAAATAGGAACTAAAGAGGGGAGAGAAAGGTAGAGTTCTATTTATGCTTACTGCTGTGTTAATAGGTACTACTTCAAAAGTTTGATAAAATGAACGATAAGTGTTTCAGTACTGTATAAGTTTTAATAGATGTCTATATCTTAACTTCATATATAAACTGAATAACGCATCAGTTAAATAATAATGAGGCAAGATTTGCGTATACGTGTAAATCTAAAACATGATCAATAAACAAACAGCAGCAGCAGTGATAAGAAATACGTAAAAACTGTGGGCTGCTTCTTATACTCCATTTTATGTATGAACTCGATTTTTTTTTAATTTTGTTTTGTTGGTGAATGATATTAAGAACAGGATCGCAATGGATATAACTAAGACGATTGCTCCCCCTAATTTAATCCGAATATATGAAAACTAGTGTTTGTTTTTTACTTGTACTCGTAAAAGCTTAATTTGAGGCTGTAAAATCATTGATGATGGGGCATTAACTCTCTTCGAAGAAAGATCCATGAATGTGTATTTTTAATGTGCTGTCGCCACTTTTTTTTGCATGATATCCTCTTGAAACGTTGCATGTCTGCAAAGAAACACTTCCTGGCTTGCATGTTTCTCAGGGCTGTTTAAATATGAATTTACATGTAAGTATTAATTCAGTTAAATGTTTGCAGATATACTAAAGAAATATTTTGATTACGCATAAAAACCTGAAGTCATTACCTGCACAGAGAGCGTGCCAAAAACCAGTAAAACATTAAGTTAACTAAAAATATAAACGACTGCACAGTTTCAGCATATTTCATGAAATTTTTTCATTGTTTCGTGCTGCTGGACGCATGCAATACAATAATCCATCCAGCGATTTCTGACTTGCTGTTTTAACTTAGTGATTGTAGATTACAAGCAAGGTTAAATACCGTTTGGTTTCGGAATAATACTGCCATACATAAATAATTTAGTACGTGCACTGCACCAGAAAGAAATGCTATTTATATAATGAATTAAATTTGAATATAACTGCAAATAATGGTATTACGGCTTAATCTCCTTGAAAGCGTCAGTACACTATTTATTACGAAATAGATTTAGTCCGTTCAACACTCCGGATATCACTCATATTGTCAGAGCGTTTACCAGCCACTTCTATTAGCATTACAACAGTATGATTAATTAATAATATTGCGTCAGGAGTATTCAGTGCTTATTATGAATCTATTATTTCGAATAACCAAACTTACCTACTCGTAAAGCTGATGTATAATGCCAAAGCACCGAGGAATTCTTAAATATTTTATTTAATTAAGTAATTAAAGAGCCCTTACACAAGAATATCGACATCTTCTCTCTATCGGTGTGTGGAATCGATGAAATATTGTTACTTGTGGCATCGACCCCTACAAACACCTGTTGAACAAACGACTTTCAACTTTTTAAATATTTTGGCTTAAATTCTTGTCCCATACGTATCTTCGAATGGCTTATAAGATAAAGCTAAAAACTGGAAAATATTATATCTCGAGGTTCTTGACAAAAGAATTGCTTTATGTATGGGTAAATCCTTATTCAATGAGCACCGAAGATGAGTATGGAACGAATTGGAGGAAGTACTGAATACATAATTGATACCGCTTAAAGGATTAAATATTCGAACTAAACAGTTAAAACTATATATAACAGTAGCACAAGCAAATATTAATAGGTAACGGGAAAAACCCTCTACAGCATCTACAATTTGCAAGCTTTGCTGAAATATATGTAATAACAGTAAAATAATTACTAACGAATGACAAGGAATGTGATTGTTTGTAACACCCCGATATGCTTTTAGGAAAAACAAGAGTATTCTGTTCCCGAGGGTCAAAAATTACCCAGAATAATAACAATAATGTAACAAAAGAAGCAAAATTAAAGCGAAACTAGGGAAAGTAATAGGTAACCTCATTAACTTATTTGAATGTTTCATAATTTAGAATATAAGAAATAACTAAGCACAAATGACACCCATCCAGCAGCGGTATTTGAATTCAGAGATGTAGCTGACATGTCCGATTAGGTCCGTATTTAGATAAGAAATTCCTGCAGGGAAAAATGTTATCAATCAATAAACTAAAATGATGCATTTTTGTTAACTTTTTTTTTAATTCCAAACTTTTGAGGGATTTAGTTTAAACGGTTTATTATTGGATCTATTTTTAAGTTATATATTTCTTTCAATCAAAATTTAAAATCATGTAACAATTAATATTTATGAACATAAAATTTAGAATTGCGATTTTGTCCTTTTTAGCTAGTTAGGAGTTGATACATCTTGTTATTACAGATATGTAAAATTTCTAATTTAGAACGGTAGAGCTAAACTTTTATGAGTGTTTTATGTCAAAACATAAACATAATGAGACAACCAATTCGAAAGCTCTGCAAAAAAAAACGATATGTGTGTAATACTATAAGACCTTTTAAAATAAATTGTACCAGAATTTTACATTTCTTTCTCAACTTCCTGCCTTCCCCTGAAACTAAAATCTACATTAGCAGATTATATATGTATGTACTACCAACTTTTAGCAAAGTTTGTAATTGTATTTGTTGGCATAGCCACTCGCTTTTGGATATGTTCACATTCTCATTAATTTTACCTCGGACAGACGTTGAAACGAACTAGCAATTGACACTCAACACATTTTACGTACACGGCTAAATTCAAGTTACAATTAATCATTATAACTTTAGCATTCAAGCTTCGAAATACAAATTTCAAGTTAGTTTAATATACCTGGAATTCAACGAATATAAGTTTGCACGCAGTCAGTCCAATCATCAGTACGAATATACAGGGTGGACCAAGTGAATAACGTATTTCTTCCATAACTCTATAAATCTTCAAAATTCGGAAAATGTTTTATATAGAAAATCTTTTTTGATTTAGTTATTGTATTTTTTGCTTATGAGTTTAATACTACTTTATGCACTATATATTAGGTGTAAAGTACACCAGTACCGACATGTCAAATGTGAAATAATATTTCCTGCGATTTGATGTAGGTTTCTAGTTATAGAAAAAGAAGCAAGTTTTTTCAGTTTCCAAGAAATCGTTTTAGGAGTTTTGCCGAGTTTCTCTTGGTTTATAATTTTGTTGAGTTGACCTTGTATTATGTACAGTTTAGAGATAAATTGCATTGCATGCTTAAAAATTGTGTTACGGAAATGTCTAGCCCATGTGTGTCTCTAGACAAGCACTCTACAATCGCAAATGAAAATTGGTACGGAATTCAATTACGAAAAAATTGTTCAATATGACTTTTGTTGTTTCGAATACACCACCAAACGTATTCTTTAAAATTTATATCCAGATTTTTTTCCTACTTTTATACCAATCAAGTTTTCCGCATGGAAAGATTGCAAAACTGAAGAAACAAAAGAATATTTTTTAGTTACAAATATATTTTTTGTGCTCTGTTTAATATAACAAAAGACCCATAGATCTATCATTCTAAAGATGATTGAACATCTTCGTAGGTATTGCAACCGTCCTTTTTTTCGCAAAATTTTGAATCTAATTCATGGTCAATAAAGTAACACTAAAAGTAAGTGTGCGCTTCCGGTACAAATAAAAGTCGATCATTTTTAAAAATAATTTTAAGTTGTAGGATTCAGTTATGGACAGAGTATGTCTGTAAACTACAAAGATTTATCGGCGGTGACATTTTTAATGAGCTTTCATTGACACGCAATTTCACCACATTGAAATACAGGTTATCCCCAGGGATCCTTTGTCTTTACGGTACGTGGATACCCTGAGCCTCACTTTAAAATGGGGAGCGCGAAGCTTTTTCAAACATGTTCCCGAGATTAAAAGCAAGCAAAGAGGCGGGAGATGARAGACGTTCGCCATCCGGCAAATTAAATTCCGCTACTTAAGCATTTTTCCGCTGATCAATCACGCCAGAGTGATTCTCGGTGAAAAATATGGCACTCGGCGCGCTCGGTTGCATTATTTCTTCAAGAATGGGAAAGGAAATGAGAAACTGCCAATTTAGATCATGATGCATTGGTATGGTTGCTTTTAACTAATATTGACACACTTCGAAGGACGGTTAGGGAACCGGAGCAAAAAGATGTTATGCTCCGATATAACAATCATTATAAAATTGTAAAGAAACTTTCGCACGTTTCTAGCTTAAAATAATTGAAATTAATTTTGATTTAACAAATCCACCATTATTCTAAAGTCTAAATAATAATCTCCAACGCGGCTGCAACATTGAAATTCCTTGATGATAAAAGGCCAGTGGTTTCTTGACGAAGAGATTAGAGATACGTTGCTGGGGTCGTCTTGGTTAATCAAGCGGCGCCCACGCAAGAAGCTACGATGGAGTAATAATCCAAATGAGCAATGTCAGGACTATATGGTGGGAGTAAAAAAAGTTCCCAGCCTTATTGTTTCAGCTTAGCACGCGTCCTATTTAAAACATGATGTCTGCCACCATCCAGCTGAAAGAGAACCCGTTGACTTTTCCGTGCACGCGGTCGAATTGAATTTTCAGTTGATCTTTCTTTGATTGGAGTTTCTATTCCTAGAACTGAATTCGAATACCAATGCCTGCAGGTGAATTCATTTACAGATTTTCTGTCCAATGTAATACATAATGTATTATGTAGTAGCCTGTTGCGTTATGTTCTTGTTTATGTTCATGGAAAATCAAGTTGACTTAAAACAACGGATTACAACACAAACAGCAGTTAAAAAGTGGTTAATCTGTCAAAACGTTAGCAATTAGGCATTCCAACGAGCTGTCAAAGTGTTTTTAAAAATGGACAAAGACTTGATATAGTATGATTACATGTATTTTGTAGTTATCGTTTAAAAGATTTTAGGTGTGTAACTGAGTTTTGTGTATACGTTATCGGCATAGGTGATTCAGCTATTTATATTCCAATTTTTGCTAAACAGAGAAGTCCAGTCTTTGTTTACCCTTCAGACGCTATTTTTAAAGACACTTTGACAGTTCGTTGGAATGCTTAATGAAACAACCTGTCAAAATGTAGGTAACATGTCTGATGTTGTGAGTATTTAAGGATCCCTTAAACAGAAAACTCACAAAGTTTTGCCTTATATTTATTAGTTATTGTTCCTCAAAGTTACAAATAGCAAACTTCGTAAGTAATTTCWTTTACAATCAAAAATTTTAAGTTATACTTTTTGGCAACATAGTTAACTAGAGAAGTGAAATTTAGTAATTGCATAGTGTCACTTTCTATTATTGTTGTTTAAAATCTAACATTAATGTTCTTAGAAAAATTATAAATAAATCACAACTAGTTCTTACTAGTTTTTTTTTAACCTGTAGTCTGCTGTATTTAGCCTGATAATACTTAGCTAGAGGTATTTTGTTTGTTTTTTTAGTCACAGACAGACATTCTTGTAGGCTTATGTTTCATGAAAGCCCTTAGGAAACAAAATTTTGGGATTCCCCGTTTCATCAATTGTAAAAAGCTTCATTATTTATACAAATACAAGTTTGTCTTGTCTGTCATATTTGCTTTTAACAGGTAACATGTTGTTAGAAAGTTCGTTTCAGATCCGATAGGAGGAGTTAAAAATCCATCATTGCTGCCATAAAACAAACGAAAGCTTGCAAGATAAATAAAAGCAAATAAATGCATAGAGTTGCTTCAGGCGGTATAATTCTCGTTACAAAGATATGACTACCAAAGATATTTTACATTGAACGCAACAAGTGAAATGATATAAGTGTTTGCTCGTAAAAGTTACTAGTATGTCAATGAACAGTTAAATTTTTTGCAAAGCACATATTTGCTTACAAGTCTTTAATGTCAGTCGTAAATATTTGAAGACCCGAGAAGTAAAATAAACAAGTAAAAGTACACGTGATACTACACATATACTTGGGAAACGTTCGTAAAAGTTAATATTGACAAACGTTTTGTCGATCTTCTGTTTTTTAAATTTAAATTGAGTAGGATATTGTTACGCATCTGATGCACAAGTACGAGTATTTTTATGGGGATATGTTCTTTTACGTTCCTAAAATCTGTCATTTATCACGTCATTTTATCAAAATACCGGTTAAAAAATACAAGTAGCTAATATAGTCAGACTGGGTTCATAAAAAAATATAAATTGTTTTAATGAAGTTTAATTTCTTGTCAAGTTATTCAGACATATCCCATTATTCCATTATTGTCACAACTTTATACAAACCTACGTACAGGTACAAAGGCGGTTCATATCTTATTATTTTTAACATAGTAGTAAACACTTGAAACGGTGGATTTTTAATTTTTCAACATAGTCCTCCTCGAAGACGTTGACAAAAAGTATTTGTGTTGAGCTGCAAACCAGTTGTCCGCTTTTATCATTACTGTTTGCTAGTATCAGTTTTCGGACGTTCAACACCTGAGGCTTATTCACAGTGTACTAAAGCTGGTCATTTGTAACCAGCCATCAACTATTAATTGAACACCCTAGAGAATTTATTGACAGATTCGAAGAAAAATGAGAAAGATTGCTGAAGGTACTGCAAATAATCGTTTGATGCGAATGCCATTCCAGAAGATGATTCGGTGGGCGGTTCAGATTGATAAGAGGGCTGACTTATGAAAACTTTGTAATAGTCGATTATTTTCACCGGCGATGTTTGATGCATTTGCAGAAGATTCAGTGAGCGATACAGATTGCTCAGAGGGAACTGACCTAGGTCTTGAAATTTGGTCAACTCCAAAAATTTAGTTGGGAATACATCCTTCAGCAACAGTTGCCGACTTCCATCCCCCATGTCATTTTAAAATACTGCAGTCGCCCTTGAATCAACTGGTAGAGGCGCAGATGTTCTTCGCCAGCAATGTCTGTATATGATGATCTGATCGCAGTTTTATCTAAATCTTTTACGACAAAATTCCTCTCTATCCCATTTTTTTTATTAAAAACAAAGTACTCAGTTTTACCATTAAAAGTGTGTCATGCTTCCGCCAGAAACCTATCAATTGTTTTACGTTAAATATCGTTTTTTTTTTCGACTTTTTTTCCTTTTTATTAAAATAATTCCACCAAAGCGACTTCGATGAAATTCGTCACCTTTTTCTCGGGGCGCCATTTCAAAATTGCTATATTCCATGGCTGTTCCTAAACCATGTGGTTCACACTTTCCATCGCTTTTCACTCTGTCGTAAAATGCCTGAGCTTGTTGACACCGTAACTATGATAAAATTCATGTTTTCCCCCTACCCCGCTCGCTTGGAGTTTGCAATAACCTTCATAATTTTCAATTACCAATTTTGGTGACAATATCTCTGGTGGTAATGTTCCGGAAATGCAAAATATAACGCAAATACCACGGGACTAAAGTGCTTAAATCCCTTGAGTGGTTGTTGCCCTCTGGCTTAGCCCTGGAGGCAACAAATTTCACTCGCGGGATTGAATGCTGCACTTAAGTTCCTCATTATACATATACAATAACATGTCCTTACTCACTAATTCATTATCGCCGAGTAGGATCATTTCATAACGTAAACACCCACTAAGCGAGGGTTTTTGGAAATTCTGAACCTAAGAGGGTGAAATTCGTCATATTTGAAGCTATAGGTATATATGAAACTTTATTTTTAGGCTTTTAATTAGAAATAAATATCTATTCCAGTCAAGTTAAAAACACAAAACCTTATTAACTAGGTTTCGAATTAGAAAACAATAAACACGTGTTCCAGTAATTAACATTTTACAGTTAAGTATTTAGGMTATTATATTATATTACATTATGGACGCTGAAAGCATTCACCCTCGTATTTAGGCTAGTGTTTAAAAACCCCGAATAATAATAATAATAGATAAACATGTAGTTTTATATTCATGATTTGGTGGGAAAGTAACACATTTATGTATTGTGTTACTGTTTTTGGAAATACATTTCCTGAATGAATGAAAAGGGGATGAGTATGATCGTTTCATTATTTTCGAAGGACTATTCTACAACTTAAGCTTTTAGTTAAAAGTTGAAATACACACATTTGGTTAAACATTACAACCCTATTTAATATCTAGTATTCGTTTCAAAATATTTTATTTCTGTATTTAATATTTGGTATATACGATCCCCTTCTACGCGAACGAATCCCCGGGCAACAGCTACTATACTATATTTCTATGGCAGGGACAATAATATCCCATCAGCAACATTAAATGTATAAAGATGCAAGTCTTGCAATGCAGTCCTTTTACGGCAAACAGTAAAACTAAGTCAGTTATTTTAGTTGTATCTATTAAATCACCCTCGGAAGCATGTATTAAATTTATTGCTTCCTAATCAGTTACCTACCAACATTTATAACAATCATATCTACAGTAGACATCTTCATTTCTATAATAAATATAATGACTGCAATTAGCAACAAAATAACTATAATATTAGTGATCCGATTAATGGGTAACTAATGATTAGAAAAGAATTTATGAAACAGATGTTCCCTAGATACCAAATAAAATAACTGACTTGGTTTTACAATAGATCACAGAACTTTTTGGGGTGGAAGGACTGCGTTGCGGAACTTGCATATTTGTACATTTTATGCTTTTAATGAGATCTCACTTCTTTTTGTCCTCCTCAATTCCTTATTTTAAAACTTCAAGGTGACATCGTCTGTGGTTGACTGTACCTACCTATACAGATTAACTAGTCCCTATCTGTCTAGGTAGCGTAGGTACACATTATATGTACCTTTACAAAGGTACTTATGCAGTTTTTCAAATTATCCGTCATTCATCATATCATAGGAATATTTATAAAGAGACCTGAATTTATCAGTCGCAAAGAAAACAGTACTGTTTAGAAAACAGAACTGAAATTTCAGGATATTTTTTTTATAGGCTAAACGCCAACTGAATGCAGAATTTAAAGTCTGTGATGTACCTTAAAATTTTGATGATCGGTTAAGTTAGTGAATGAGTGTGTCAGTGTCAGGACTTCAACTGGCGATAGTTCGTAAGCTATAGGTGTAAATAGTAGGTAATTGGAAATGTAGCTACTTATAGCGCGTCCTCTGGGTGAGTAAAAAGTTAAGCTTCTAGCTTTATCCACAATGAAGTTACAGAAGGGTCGAAAGTGCCTTAAGTGTCTTCGAGAAAAGGATAATACGGCTGTACTTTTGTTCAACTGTCTTGCCCCAGTACTAAATTGCCCTTGTATGCGAGAGTCATACAATCCACAGCAGTCCGATTTTTTTATATCCTGTTAACTATAAATTATTTAATTTGAATCTGTATAATAAACTTCGACATTAAAGTTAAATATTACTATTAAGTTTAGTAAAGAGGGTTTTAATGTCACATTTGCAATTAGTCATATTACTATAGCGTGACATTTATAGCAAATGTTACTGATTTACTACCCTGCATTTGGCGGAAACCTTCAAAATATCTAAAATTACTTTAATGATTGCCTACATTGCAAGCATTAGCAAAATGTTCATGCTTTAACCGCCGTGTGTAAACATGACTTACGTGGCATACCATAAATCAAATGTACATAAACTTTTTACAGTAGAATGCAGCCCATTTGCTTGCACAACCGGTGAAATTTGTCAAACGAATTGCTCCTAGTTGAAATTAACATTTTCTCGCAATAAATCTAGACTGGCGGATTACGATCTGGCACCAAATGCTCGTGAAGCTCGTTTTCATTCTAACGCAAAAATTGCAATACTGTTATTGACGCCTATTTATCATTTTTTACGGAAATTAAAAATGGTTATGTTACTTCGATTGATTCAGGAAGTTTTAAAGTCACTTGCAGGTTCCTCTTAGCTTTTACATAAACATGAAATTTCCAACTTCTGCGAACACCTGGCTGAGTCTGAGCACATCAATTTCGCATTACTTCATACCACAAAGTTGATAAAATCCGATTATCCTTTAATATTGTTTTGACAGCATGATCTACAGAGAATTTTCGAAAACAGCCACAAGGGTTTAATTGAAATTACGCTTTTATGTAAATCTCGCCCAGGATTTTCCTTGGCACGTGAATTTAACTGAAACACAATACGAGCCTTTTCCCAGCACACCTCCAAATTAGCCGGCTAATTATACCTCCCGGGTTGAGAAGTTTAAGAGCGAGAATTTGTGAACGCTTACAGATTATCAGAATGATACATTAATTACACTTCAGGGTAATAACGTCTTTACGTATTCGGGTTACAAAGGGACACTTAAAATGGCTGGATTTGTGGTGATACCACCGGAGACAAAACATGTGTAATCTTCCTGCATACTAGTAAATGAAATGTTCCATGGGATGTAGGATTATAACTTAAAATCTTTAAAAATTTTCTTGTGCATGTATATCTTTCAATATTTTACCAATAGTGACTCAGACAGAAAAAATAAACGGAATTATATTACGCATTTTTCGAGGTGGTAAGGGATGCTAATAGTATCTTACTAATAGCAGTTTAAGGTTCAAGATCTTCGAGCAAAATAAATACTAACATTTGTGTAATTGTAGATTCAATTGCTTCAGTTTCACATTTAGAACCATCATAGTATTAGAATGTATTATCCGATAATAATGAACGCGTTCAGAAGGTATGTGAAGAGGGACTTTAAACGTGCACTGTACGAGTATAAGTATTTTCAGGTTCGGGTTCTAGTAATGTACCTACAACTAACGGACGTTATTTTTGGCAAACAACTTAAAACAAATCGCTCCAAAACGGAATATATATATTTTTTTAAGTTATGGGGATTAAAGCTCAAAGGGCTGCTAACCTTTAACTACCTGAGCATCAGTTATCAAACCGCGTCTTCTTAAAGGATATAACCGAAAATGTAATTGTACATTTTTTTATTTTGTCCTAAAATGTAGGTGTTATTTTGAAAATAGTTATTAAGTATTTGCTACTGTAGTAGTTACAGAATAGACAGCTTATTTTATGTTGTTGCATAGGTTGCGGTGTAGAGAGCGCTTCTCCTAAAAAGTATGTTACTTCATTAATCATGTATTATCTAGAAATGTTTTTATATGAAATACAATAAATGGTTGTTTTTGCACTCTTCTCAGGTTTCGCAATTGTTACCCCAAATAAACATTGTCTTTTCTCCATAAGTACTGTATTATCACACTCAGTGAGATTTCCACCGGATCAGTAGCTGCAGTCATGTCTGCTTACAAATTCATTTCATCAGAAAATCTTTATTGCTCATTCTTCTGCATGAATCATCTTCATCTAGCTCATGGGAAAGACGTAACTTGTAGGGTTTGTGTTTGTTTCGTTGTAGATGCTAGTGATCAATAACTAGATAATATTATTTTCAAAACATGTTACGTAAGTGACGTAATTGGATTATCTATAACATTGGATCAAGAGCTTTTACGCCAGACGTTGGCATATATTTTATATCAAATTAACTGCTTTATTTAATGGAAGGTAGGTACTTCCAACCAATAACAAGCAGTGTCCACTATCTGTTGTTATAGAATTATCATAAAATTTGAAAAATACCATCTTTCATAAAAAAAGTTTATTATAACAATCAGTAAATGAATCGCTTGGTCGCCATTAAAAAACAATATGTTGTCATGGAAATACCTTGACACAAGGAAACGAGTAGTCTAAGAAAAAAGAAATGTTAAGCAAAAATAATGTTAAAGATATTTTACATAGAGTATATATTTGCGTAATTTTGAATAACCTATAATAAAAACTTCTGGTTATGTTCCTTGACAGGCTCTCTATCGTTTATTAACGTCAAAAACGTTCATTTTAACTGAGCTAAACAACTCAAACACTACTAAAATTTTTACACATAGTTTCCTACGTGTCTTTTGCAATGCAAGGTGTATATGTAAAATAGGTACTGCTGTACATACAACGTAACTTTCCTTACGGCCACCACTAAAAAGGATCTTGAATAAACCCGAGCTTTCACGGCGATTTTCTTGTATGGACATGACGGATTAACCCGGCGGGTTACGGAAGGCGATAGATTGTGCAAAACGAGAGATAGCCTGTTCAATATGTGTGTGCGGTTTAACTTGGGGTTCTCGATACTTTATGACATTCTCGAGCACCTTCCCGGTATAAGTTTATCGATTTTGGTGCGAATAAACCGGGAATATGCTTGTATGTCAGGGATTAACCCTGTTTCGATCATGAAACCGATTAGGGCTGGCACCGGTTTGAATAACGACCTGTACCGCTATCGTGGTGGTATTAGTAGTGAGCTTGTTATCGAATAGGCTCAGATGTATTAAGTACGTATATTCCGAGAGGTGCCGGTTTCATAAAAACTTTCCATTATCGTCAGGACTCCATAAATATTGCTGAAAGAACCCTAGAATGTTGTTAGTAAAAAAGGTATACCCACTAATGAGGTTTTCACTTTCACGTTTATAAAAAGTTTATAAACTGATTGCCAAGGTAAAAATTATTTTGGACAGATGATGTATCTACTTTATAACATAAATAGTGGCGGCGCTAAAGGAGAGCTCTAGGACGTCGCACTGCCGAAGAAAATTAAATTCAATTATTATGTATCATGTACATATAGGGTCCGCCGGCTAAAACTCCCCAGGCTCGTATTTTCTTTATTTTTTTAGGTACAACCTTAAGTTATATATCAAATTGTATGTCTTTGAAAATAGAATATTGGGTGTTCAAAATTTTTTTTTGCATATTATCATATTTTGCAAATAAATTTAATTTTTGTAAATATTTTAAACCTTACCCCGTATAATAAGTATTGCTTTATGGTTGGATGCCGCCTTTTATTTTCTTCAATTAGTATCTTTGCCATGTATGCGTAATTTTTACTCCTTCTTAGTGAATAACAAGAAAAACTAGTCGCCGCCATGTTCTTTAAATAGGGTTGTTCAGAATTTTTAAGTGTTATTAGTTTAGTAGCTTATTACGGTACAAATTGTACCTACATACCCATCGCTGCACACAAAACCCCAAAATTTGGAGTAACTTTTAAATAAATCAAGTACAAAGTTCGTTCTACAGAGAGAGAGAGAGAGGCTAGGAAACGAAACCCTGCGATGAGGCTAGTGCGTGATGTAGAAAACCAAACTAGCCTCATCGCAGGGTTTCGTTTTCTAGCCTCTCTCTCTGTAGAACGAACTTTGTACTTTATTTATTAAAAAGTTACTCCAAATTTTGGGGTTTTGTGTGCAGCGATGGGTATGTAGGCATAATTTGTACCGTATTAAGCTACTAAAATAACACTTAAAAAATTCTGAACAACCCTGTTAACAAAAATGGCGGCGAATAGTTTTTCTTGTTTTTCACTAAGAAGGAGTAAAAATTACGGATACATGGTAAAGGCACAAATTGAAGAAAATAAAAGGCGGCATCCAACTATACGGGGTAAGGTTAAAAAATATTTACAAACATTAACTTTATTTGCAAAATATGATAATTAACAAAGAAAAAAGTTTTGGACACCCAATATTCTATTTTTAAAGAGTTTAAAAAGACTTACAATTTCATATATAACTTAAGGTTGTACCTAAAAAAATAGCGAAAATACGAGCCTGGGGTGTTTTAAGTGGCGGACCCTGTATATAAAAATAATTACGTCGCATATTGCATGTAAGTACTTTCTTTACTGGAACTAGCTTTTCTTATTTTTTGCAAGCTTAGGTATCCAAGTTTTACATAGGCGCAAGCCTTTACGCCCAATGGTTTTATACAGTTCCTGTATCCCGTCGCCGTGGTTACAGCACCAACCCACTCGAACTAACATCTGCTTTGGTTTTAAAAATTTTATATTTTGAAGGCATCAGTTTTTACGTTTTAAGGTGCTGAAAATAGAACTGAGCCCTTCGTAGGGCCACGGGCCGCCACTGCATAAATATATACTTTGCAAAAAATATCTTAACTTTACTGTGTCTTTGAAATTAGTGTTTAGTGCTCTACAATTTCATTTTCGAATGCCCTAACTAAGACTTCTGATGTTTAGATGTATTTTTTATGTAATATGGTACAGTTCAAGTTAAATTGTAAATTGTATTCTCATGGACACCATGGCCAATAAAGTTGGTTGTTCCATACGTTCTTTACACTTAATCCATTAACAGTGTGGTTTTGTAACCTAGGACCTTAGAAACACTTACTTTTGCTGTGATCGTACCCACTGCATGTTCTATAACCATTATGGTTTAAGTCTTTGTGTATAAAGGATACAATTTCTATCTAACTTATACCATTTTCTCATTGATATGCCATATAAGCAGAATCTGTTTCTTCAGCAACTCCTTGCACTATGTTATGAGCAGGTATTGGTTCCCCCCTCCCCCCATGTGTGTGTATGCGGGAGTCCATTGCTATATTGCGGGCATACATCTAATAGTGCTACAACCGAATTACTCTTTATAAGACTGTTACAAATGGGTTTTTATACTCCGCTCATGTTGCTGGAGAACAAGTACTTTGTGACCATCAGTCATACTTTTGAAGTTGATAGCAGTGTTCCACTGTGGGCTGCACAGTTAACAAAAAAGAAACCTGCATAATAAATCCCACCTCCAGCTATGACATTTTCACCCTGTCCACCTGTATCACTCTGTATTTATCAACTATACCTACATAGAACCGCTAATTAATATTACACATATTACATTCTTTTTAATCTGTCATCACTCACCATGCAGATACCAGAGGATAGACTGTGTCATTTTTCGGATTTTAACCGCACATTTAACGTTTTATGTAGCACGTTAATTATAATGCTAATGAGCATTTGACCATGACTCTATTTGCTTATACTTTCTGCTTCTGCTATTAATCAGCATATTGGATTGGATGAAGAACTTGGCGCCATCTCTTATTATTTTGAACCACTATGAACTATGGCCCGATTTTGGGGGTGTCATTTCAACTAAAATGGCCAAAGCTGCAACACTATTATCTACCACTTTGTGTAGTAGGATGCTTGATTATATAGAAAAGTTTCCTAATTTTTAGAGACTGAGATTTTAATTCAACTTTGTTATTTTATATGGAACTACCCCATTCTAAATAGCTTATAAAATAGAATACCTCAATTAAAACCAAAAAGAACTAAGATACTACTTACCATTCCACGGTTGTTTTCGAGGTATTTTATTTTGGATAATTACTATTCACGAAATCGTGAAATAAGTAGTAGCTTAAATGAAACAATTTCTTAAATTTTCGATAATAGTCTCGTGGTGATGTGGAAAAACAATCAAGCATCATTTGAGATATAGTCTTGACCATAATTTTGTTATTTCAAATGGAACGAATAAATGGCTATAAGTAAATACTACTTTGTTCAATTCGTTATAGTCTGTCCATTGATCTATTCATAATCGTTTCGTTTTAGCTAAAAACGTAGACAGTATCTCGGGTGCACATAAATACATATGTAGTTACCTAAAAATTTGAAGCAATGATACGATTTTGTGATAAAATGAAAGTCACAACAAACAACAGGACCTGCCACACATCTCGCCAATCGCCAGGTCACATTTGCGAGTTACTCTGCAGACTCGCTGCCTTACAAACGACCAACAAGGCGACTACAATGGTCGCCATAAAATTTTCTCGCACATACCATAAGATTTATCCGTCTAGATAAAAGATACGATGTTTGTGGTCAGGTGATGCTTAACGGTTCTTTTTTCATCACCATGAGGTTCTTTCCCATTTAAACCACTATTCTGCGACATCAAATAAAAACGTTAGCTATACGCGTTTCAATTTAAGATCGCAACGCCGCCATGACAGTAGCTGCAACTACCCACTCTGGGTAATGGAATGGTCCGCTTTTTGTTCTGTAAGTACTTGAAATTGAAATGACTGCCCTTAAAGTATATTCATTGGACTTTGAGTGATCAAGCAATAAAAGTGGGCCGGCCTCTTAATACGAACTTGTAAAATGTACGGTAGGTACATATTTTTAGGTAAGCACCCCCATACACAGCAGAAAGCGTTATTTTTGCTCATTCTCTCCTGCAACAATTTTGAGGTTATATGACGCCAGACAACATAAAACACTTCTTTGTGAATGCAAAATGCTCAACACCACATAAGAAATTTAGGCACTTTACCGAAAAGCCAAAATACTGAATAATCTGTTAATATCAGATATTTAGTAACAGTTAGAATGTGGATTTTGTAGATATGAACGACGCTGCTAAACAAAATTACCCAGAGCCGGTAATGTAGGATTGATTCGCAAATTGGCGTATCGCTTATATGAAACGCCTATTGTAGACTGTCAGCTTGGACACCCTGTATATATGTAGTTGATATCTAAGCTCAACTTAACGTGTTAAATTGAAATGGACGCATACGAGGTATTCAATTAATCAATGTCATGGTCTTGGAAAGCATTCTCGCAAAATTTGGAGGCGTAAATGGAAATCCATTGGCACTGCGGGCACAGCCAAATTTATATATGCGAAACAAACTTTTCTGCCTCTGAGCTAGCCTGCAAAGTGACAAGCTGACACGGCATATTGCACAAATCGTAACTCAATTTCCACCTAGCGGACGCGATTTAATTTAAATCTATGCTTAAATCCGTCGAATTGCTTCCACCGACGGAACGTTAATTACCTATGGCCATAGACGTAGTAAATTGGTGGGATAACGTCTTCTGGCTTCTGGTAAATCCCTAAAAAGGTGGAAATGTGCCTCACAAGCTAAGCGTATGAATATAAAATTTTCAACACATTGCTTTCGTGGTGATGTAGAATAGAAATCGGAAAGGAAGAAATACATACTTATACATATTCACAAACCTACATTTAAATCAAGTTGGTGAATGCTCCAGATCTTCTACCTTTAGTGTTCAATACACAAACTTATTTTAGGGCCAGTCTTGATCTTATAAAATAATTTCTTCTGGCCCCATACAGATTTATAACCCCACGCAGGTTCCTAACCCCATTGATGGGAAAATTTGTGATTATGAATTTTTTAAACGAAAAAAGCGTGGGGCGCATATTCATGCATCAGTTATCAATTTTTTGTTTTCGAAATTACTTCAACAATTACATAAAATTAAAAGAAAATATTATCAAAACAGGTAATATTAAAATTCTGGGAAGACCTGCCCTACAAACTCAGCAGTGTACGTCGTATGTTCCAGCTGAAGTGTACACGTTTGGTATGCGTTACTTATGATTGTATACGTTTTGAAAAGAATGTTTAGTATACTCTGTTTCTTGTATAAATTATTCTGTTCCCCATAGAATGTTTAATATATTCGATTTCAGTGTAAGAAAACTTGTTCTTATCTATAATTTCGCTCTACGCCTTCTGCTCCCCTTTCAACCTTACGATAAGCCGCGTTACATGTTAGACTAATAGTATACTGCTTACATCTGAAACTAACATTTTCAATCTGTTACATCTGCATATGATCTCCAGGTGAGTACATAGTCTTTGTCATTATCGTCAAAAGGGTGCAGTTTTTGTCACGTGTAGGGTAGGCAGCGGGGGTTTCTAAGTTTTTTTTTCAATATAGGGTAGATGTAACTTCGAAAATTTAAAAAAGATGCCACATGTCCAAAACCCGGTTTAAAAACTTCGAAAAATGCCCGATGTTGCTTTACTGCGGTCGTGGTGTGAATATAGGATGGTGTGCCTACGCGCAACTGGGCGACCACGTGACAACTGCCAGTGACGTCAGCAAGGAGTAAATTAAATTCTTCGTACGGCAGCCGACAGCTCGCGGTAGCATACGGATAATAAAAGTCTCTATTGACAATATAATTGCTTTTTAACTAGAAATCTATTTCGGCATTGTGAAATTAGTCGATTTTTATATCTGGATTAATTACATACTATTTATCGTACAAAAGTAGCAATAATGCCAAACTGTAGTGTTGCTACTTGTAAAAGTCACAATAAAATGAAGGGCGTCTCTAATATTAGGTTCTATACTTTTCCAAAAAATAAAGACCTGGCCATGCAATGGGTTCACGCTTGCAGACGTGAAGATAAGATAAATTTGAAGAACGGTAAACTTGATACTCCTTATTGTAGAAGCGTAGTTATTTTAAAACGTTTACTTTTTATTTCAGTTACTATATGTTCTAAACATTTTGAAAGTAAATGTTTTTTTGTACCTATGAAGTACAAACTTTTAAATGAAACACCACCAAAACGGTTTAGAAATTTAAAAGAAGATGCAGTTCCAACTTTGTGCTTACCCAAAAACAAGACGGTGGTAGGATCAGCATCAACTGAGAGATCGGAACGAATGAAAAAAAAGATGATTTTGACAGACGGCAAGCTATTATTGCTGATTTATTGTTTGACCCCAGCAATAATAACAGTAATACTACAACAGCGGAGGCATCAAATTCTGATACATCATCTGCCAAAACAACAGACAATGAGGCTTCTTCAACTGAAATGTGCGTATGAATGTTATGTAATATTTACACAGCTATCTATTCGTAAATGCTTTTGGTTAAACCAGTTCAAAATTTTCGTTGTTAATTTCTATCACTATAGTTAAACTATTCCTTATCAGCTAGTTATTGAAAAAGTATATATACCCAATTTCATCCATGTAATTTACTACATTTTTGATTATCTGTACCGGTATTCGGCCAAAGGACAGTCGATAATAAAATAGGTACTTAACATAAATAAATGCGTATCAGCAGAATGTAAAAAAGTTAATTTCAGCAGTGCTGAACGAATGTGCGCAGATTCTCTATAAATCCGTTCAATTGAGATTTATATGTATGCCAAATTTTAAGTTCATATGTTAAGTCTTTAGAAAGTTATCGCGTCCACTCACAGAGAAGAAATTTTTTTGCTCAAATTTTGTTTTAGGACATTTCAAGCATTTTAAAACGATTGAGCAAATACAAATTTTTGAAAAATAATTGCGCAATACATATGGATGTGGAAGTAATAACAAGACGGGTGGTTACTAGTACAGATTTGTTACTTAGAGAATAAGGAAAAATCTGGGTACCTAAATGATTTCTCAATCCTTTTTGAATTAATATCTGATGCACAATTAAATTCATACTTTGAACATATCGTTTTACTCGGTGCGACTCTGTATTTTTCTTTTAGGGATGAGCTACTAAATAAGCTGGAAGGTATGAAAATTAGGATGACTTCAATGGAAAAAGAAATTGAAACATTAAAGACACAAAATAAATGCTTGGAAAACGAAAACCAAACTCTCAATTCTAAATTATCACAATTTCGTGACGCTTTGAATAACTGCTTTACACCAGGACAGGTGAAACGACTACTTAATCCACAAAGGAAATTTTCATCCTGGGATTCACAAGATATTGCTTCTGCAATTTCCTTGCGAAGTGTGAGCCCAAAGGCTTATAGGTATTTAAGAAAGCATGGCCTTCCTTTACAACGACCATCCAACGCCTCTGGATGTAAAATATAGATTGCGCTGGTATGTTTTAGGAAAACACTCAAGTGCCATTTTCTCTATGAATAAAAACACTGAAGATAATACTGAAAACTGTCTATTAGAGCCATTACAAGAGCCGTATTTCGAACCACGTTTGTCCCAAAACGTATTTAGGTACCTTCTTTCAAACGATGATTTGGGCGAAACTCGAGATTTTGAAATGGATATTGATTTTCCTGAATTTACATTTCAAGAGTCAGAAGCCGATGCTGTTGAATTCGTATCCGAAGAACAGGAATGTCTTTTGAAAAAACTAGACGAGAGGAAAATGATGGATACAATTTCTAATGAAGGACTGAAGTTTATAGCTGGATATGTAGCGTACAGGTTTAAGGATAAATACCAAAATTTAAATTTAGGAACACAGACAAAGTTGTATACGGCCAGTAGGCCTCCAGACTGGATTGAATTTTTATCAAGAGGAGATCTTTACTATCCAAGTGAAAGCCTGATAGACATGGCACGTTTAATCGAATCCGAATATGTAAAATTTCATGGCCTGTTATTTTCTAAAGAAAAGAACATTTTTAATAAATTATTAGATCTAGTCAAAGCGTCCTCTGAGGATATGCGTGCCATTGTGTTATGTTTTATCAGAACTAGAACTTACATAAGGTTAAGACATATTAATAAAAAAATTAGTTTTGAAAATTCCAAACGAAAGCTACAACGAAAAATGTCAAAATTCACAAACAATTAGTTTTAATAATTCTTTTCTTGTAACTTTTGTTTTAATTGTCTTAATACATTATTTGGAAATTCGATTTTATTTTTCTTAGCTACAATAGTGATTGCAAGCCGAATATAACCTAAGGTTCTTAACATACTCAAATTAATTGTATACGTCTTAAGCCCCAAGCATTGTAAGGCTACCAAAAATACTCGATACTGACGTCACTGCGCGGCCGATACGAAAACGCGTCGGGCTGGCGAGCACACCATCCTATATTCACACCACGACTGCGGTGGTCGGACGAGAGCCGATGTTACCAACGGAATAGTCACATTTGTCCGGCGTTGATTTCTGAATTCTTTGTGTCGTCTTTTTGTAACTGCTGCCAACTGCCAAGCTACAATATGCCAATATGGGAAAATGAGAATATGCACGGCGATAGTACGGAAGGTTGCAGCAGAGATGCAGAGATCAAGTGACAATTATGAAATTGATGGCTTTACGGAGATTTTCCAGCATTTCATTTTTCCGTCAAAGGTAAGAAATTACAATAATTATTGGTATAGTAGGCTTGTGGTAACCTCTACAGTCTACACCTTTGCGCTGTGGAAGCTTTGTGTAGTGCAGCTATAACATGACTTCCACTCAGTTTGTGAATTTTACGATTGCGGCAGGCTAAAAACATCTTTTAGTCAATAATAGTACAATTATTTAACAGACTAACAGGCTTACTGTAGCCGCAACCTCACAAATACGATACATAACCTAAAAGTTATACGAAACAGTTTCGAAGCTCAGAAATGTGAGCTTTCTGCAACGTTAACGCTTCGAAATATCGGCGAGTCAAAAAGCAGCATTGACAAATCATCATTTGTACACCCGACACATAACTATGGCAGAATCTGATGTGTTGAACGCAGGGAACAAGTGATAATGCAAGAACTTATCACCAACAATAAATTAAACAAACAGATATTGACACAGCTATAAAAGAACATAAGACCATTGAAGGATTTAATGTCATTAGGGAATTGCAGGGAACTGTCAAAACGCAGATCAATGCGTAACTGAGAAAATTAAATGTAATTCTATTACTAAGGATTTTTAACTAAAGTTAAATAAGTGGGACACCATTTAAATTAAAAATTTAAAATTAAATGTAATTCTATTACTAAGGATTTTTAACTTAAGCATATAAGTGGGACACCATTTAATCAAGCTTGTATGTTTTAGACAGTTCTAATTTTGTGTTATAGATCACAAAGTCATACCGCTAGGTTCATAACATCTATATTTTGGTGTCAAAAACTTTCAAGAGGATGTGTACATGGGATTAAATATATTATGTCCAGTGCCACTTCTTAATACTTTTTAAGAGATATGTTCCAGTTTTAACTAAAACCATCACTTATAGTAAGGGCTGCTAATTATTGCAGATAGCAGATAGGTAAAGCATTCAAATGGTATAAATGAACTGAATCAGAAGCGAGAGAAATTAAAACCCAACTGCCGTAATGCGGCGCGAGAAAAATGCAACTTCTATTGCCTAAAAAAGTTTGGGATGAACTTAATAAACTGAATAAGCAGTTGTCAGCGGCCAACCTAAAGGAGTCTGACCTTATTAACACCCCTTCATACTGCAAAGATAATTCGTTTCCATCAGGGTTCCGTGCCATTATACTTAATACAGCAATATGCAGGTGTTTTAACTGAATACTTAATTTATAATCTGCAGAGAATAACCTAATTATCAGTAAAATTTTGCGGTGCGCCAATGCGTAGCGATATAAATAAAGCAATCGCAGACGTTCTTCTTAGTAACCATTCATTGGAAACCGAACCGAGCACAACTATCTTCAATTACAAACTTGGACAATTTCGAAGTTTTGTAGGTTCGGAGTTACTGCAACTAACCGCGCTTACCTTTCGTGTACATATGGAAAGGTTTGTTCTTGAAACGCAATTAACAAGTTCATTTTCATTTTCGATTACTTGAAAACAACTTTAAATGAGCTTTTTCCTACCACAGGACGTAAGTTGCGTTCAGTGCCTGCAGGTCATGCACGCTACAAACACTGTTTCTGTGTAATTATTACAGGGGTATTTGCTAATGCCTAGACTAATCTAATTTCTCTTGAAAATTTTCAATTTTATATGAACATGTAGGGAGTTGATTAACGATATTATATGAGGAAAAACATATAAGATGTTCAGCCAGCAGTGGGCGTATCCCGAAGTTTGTCTTCATTTATACTATAATTTGTGAAGTTAACGAGAATATATATATTTAACACGCAAACTTATTGAATCGTGATGTTTCGAAAAATTATTTAATTATTTTTGTTTCGCTTGTAATTCTGTGATCTTTTATGGATAAATATATTTTATGGTAGAATATTATCGCTTTTAAAGTTACACCCATAACTTTTATGTAGACATCGATGTTTTTACTAATACCAAAAGCTGCAAATACTAAACTTTTAACATAAATTTCAATTACTTATGCTGGTGCTGATCTAAAGTCTTTAAAACAAACCTGTCGAAGATTACCATTAGCTGTTACTCTCGAGCATTTTTTCAAATTACCATATTGACGATCGCGTCAACTAAGCGTTTCAATAAGCCTGTTTATTAGATTGCAGATCCAAATTTCCCTAGAAATTGAAGGCGACGTCGCGCACTGGATTTATAACATACATATCATTTTCATGCCTCACCACTCACCTAACCTAATTATGCTAACGTACGACCCAGGGATGGGGCTACATCTGACACTCAACTTGCCTACGACCCCAACATACGCTTTTTACATTAGATATGTGAACGTGGAACGTTCGAATTTAAATGCGACTCCCGTTAGCTGCTGTTGTCAGAGGAAATGTAGAATTGCATTTTTGGGACCCTTGATTTTTTATTCAGTCCTCGTACAACATTTTTGTAGTGACCCCTAACATTATTAAACAATCGTATTTCACATTTTTCCTGATGATTACACCAATTATTTTTTTACTATCACAGAAATTTGCTGTGCTTCTATGTATTAACTTTGGAATAGATGATTTCAAATCCGTTACACGATTAGGGACTACTATAAATATTATTATTGAAACGTTGTAGTAAAGTTTCATTTAAAATAACAAAAAACCATTCTTATTTTAAATTTCAGTGAGAAAATGAAAAAGCTAAATGTAGCACATCTTCCTACTGAACGGTTTTGCACTTCAGTAAATAACTGGGATAGCCTTTATACAAACCTGTATTTTTAGACAATTCAAATTTTGTGTTTTCTGAAGCATCTTTCCATATGACAATAGCATTTCTTTTACCATAATGTAAGTAAGAATTTAAATGGCAATGCCATCTGTCAGCATTACACTGACATTATGACAAAGCCACCTAGATGGCATTATGGGATCTACTATCTGCAGTTTGTTGCGATGCAGATAGCACAGAATAGACATGCATTTTAATTTCTATTACCAGTTGCATACTAATGCTAATCGTGTGTGACATAATTAAGACAATTACGAGAACTTGGGGTGTTGTGATTGACACAGTTAATTAGACTATACTACTATACTTTTTAAAGAGTGCATTGACTCAGACTAGATTCTGCTGTAACATCAACGCTGATAGATTTCATTTTTGTAAATATGTTCATGTTGGCATATCAAATCATTTATTGATTTTTGTATTATACTCGAGTATATTGTTATGGGTCACGAAGTCATGCCTTTAAGTTTATAACATTTAAACATTTTGGTGTCAAAAACTTTGAAGAGGAATGTGTACCACGAGATTAAATTTGTTATATCCAAGATATTGATAACAAAAATTTATTTTAAAGTGCACCCGTCTTGGACTTTTTGAGAGATATGCTCCAGTTTTAACTAAAGCGATATTGTGAGCCCTAAGAATTATTGCAGATAGGTAAACAAACAAACAAAAATAAACAAACTGAATCAGGAGCTGGAGAAATTAGAACTTTTAGTATTTTAGTGCCTAAAAAAGAATGGGATGTGCCTAAAAAGCTGAATGTCCACAAACAGCTGGATAAGAAGTTGTTACCGGCAAACCTAAAGGGACATGACCTTGTTAACAATTTCTTTATTAATCCCACTTCTAATTGGCCCCGTCCACATCCTGATCTGTTATTATTCAGTAATTCCACCGGGTCTCCAAGCATTCAGAAAAGGTTTACGATCAATACATTAGCGGTCCATACACGTACAGATTTCACAGCAGACCTCATCGACCACAGTTCAAATCTACAGTCTTATCGGGAGTCATTGTCGAGAAATGCTATACCAAAAATTGTAGAGGAAATAAAAACAAGATTGCATTCCATTTTTGATGACCACATATAACAAGTACAATAAATAGTAGAATCAAACATTATATTTTCCAAAATAGCGGAAACAAACTAATACCAATTTCTAAAATTTCTAGTAGTATTTTACCCGTCATGTCAAAAGTGCTCTAAAAAAGCAATGGAATATAAAATTACGGCCTTTTTAGGACGAAAGTGTTCATTACCTATGAAACGTTCTGTATTGAGACCTAATCACAGTGTAACTGCTATGTCCGATGTAATCAATGACGTATTTAGGGCCTAGGACTGCGGTATGGTGACTGTTAAATTATTCGAAGGCCTTCGACCTACTTAACCATGGCCTATTAGTAATCAGTTCATCATATTGATTTCAGTGCGGATGCAGTTGAGCTGATTTTGCCGTTTTTGTCGGATAAAAAGTAAAATATTTCTGAATCCGGTGTGCCGCAAGAGTAGATTCTGGATCCCTTGCTTGCCTGCTGGCTAAGTGTATTTGACAGACGTAAACAAACTTTTGAATTTTCGTGCGTGTCTTATCTCTACAGTAAAATATCCTTCCTGATGATACGCTCTTATAACATTCGTTATAAACACGCTTAGTACTCCACGACATCGAAATATGTATTTAAGAGTTCATTTTCGTATAATATACAACGGCAGTATTACTCGCTGTCCTTCAGAATACACTGTTTGTTAAACAAAAGTTCCTGGCTACCCCGAGCTCCTTCTCTTCTCCTTTACCTCTGTTGTTTTCTCTTCCATTTTTGAATCATGTTTTTTTATATTATTTATTGTGCGATAATCTCTAACTTTTTTTAGATTCTTATTGTTATTATTACATCTATCTCTATGGAAATGAAGTACAAATAGAAATATTAAATAGAAGTTTTTCATTTTTGTGTATCAAGAGGGGTGGGTACTTTGTTGAATAAAAAGGAACTTCATTTTCGTTATAGGGTAGAGCCCGGAAATTGAGTTGAGGGGCTCACCGACTAAGTTTTCGTGGAGTTTGGATTTTATTCCCAAGATGTTCGATAGTAGCAAGAACCGAATTACGGTCCTTCAGAACTTATTAACAACTTCAGTTCACGTGAACGAGCTAAACTAAAAATTGGACGAATGCGGTATTGTTTATTTCCTTTGCTCTCTGTGGCTATTTCCAGAACCCTCAGTTGGTGTAATTCGTCAACTTCTTTTCAGGTTATTCGGTCGTCATAACCCGAATGGATGTATTTTATAAAATCTATGGGGAAACTTAGAACGACTGCTACGTGAGTGATATTGTTAGACCATTTGCTGAATGTTTTGACATCAAAAATCGTGGTGACTGATGCCGCTGATTATGAAGTGTTGAAACTTTTTGATAGTCAAAAGTATTAAGTAAAGTTTAATCGGATAGACGTTAGTTTGATGGATTTTCAGCAGCTTGTGTATTGTTGTTGCTTTAAATGTGTTTGCTGAGTGTAAAAAATCCATTTGTCCATCATGAAAGGTTTTTGATTTAGTAATGGCGAAATCTATATTCTAGTTAAAATTAATTTTAGGAATGTAGTATTTATTTATTTCAGTACACTTTGTCTAAATTTTATTAAGTATGTGGATTAAATTCCTAAACTAGGGGTCTGGAGTGCTGCAAAGTATTTCCACTTTGTCTGACCTATCCAAGTCAATTTTTTGTTATTCGAATTTATATGAAAACCAAGGGAATCAGTATCTGACGAATGGGATGGATTTTCCAACAATTTGTGCCTAAACTCCTTCATTTGTCAACTACTAAATTACCTTTGTGAGTTGGTACATTGTCCCGGTGAAAGATGATCTTTTTCTTCTGCAGTCTATTAGTTCCAGGAGTTTTTCTTCTAGCTAGTCTTACCCTATTCATGCTAATTAATCAAAGTAACGCTTTTGAATAGCAGATAAACCGTCCACAACAAATTTTTTATTGCTATATACCAGTTATAAAGTTTATGTTCATGTGAAATGCTGATAGCGTCCTTTGCACGATCAGCCGTTCGAGTACTGTTTTAAAAATAATTTAAGAACCAACCATTTTCAACATCAATTATCAGCAGTTCTCAACTCTCGTTCGTTGCTTCATCTGACTATTTTTATATTATTATAAATTATGAATTCGTCGTCTATTTAACTTTTATCAAATAGTGCATTACCTACCAAAATACATTATAAGTAAGTAAATATTAGTACAGTTAATGSTATTAATTCAACGAATCGAAAATGTAATAACATTAGTATTTAATCTTTAATTGCCTCTGGTACCTCTGAGCTTTAGAAACGGGTACTTTGTAAAAGTATGACGGATGTAGAAAACAATAAATTATTTTCTAGAGCCTATATTCGCAGATATCGTTTAGATTGTAAATGGAAGACGACTTAATTGGGTTAGGATTGCTTGTAAATGCCACTTTCGTACACTATGTACATTATTGCTTTGTTCGAATCTGCTCGTTTTTTACAATTAAATAATTCGATATTTAAAATATAAGTGATTGTTGAAATGAGTCTTCATTGTAACCATAATGTAATAATATTAAGGGTGGATCCTTTTTCTACTAAAAACAGAGTAACTAAGCTAACCTTGCCATAAAAGTTACACAATAATATATATTTATGTACCTAATAACACGCACAAGCAATTCACGCAAAAATCCAACACAAGGATAAATTATTTCAGCTTACTGCATAGTCATTTATGTAGATTAGGCTTGCTAGCTGATGCCGTAAGCCCTTGAGTATTTTTTTCCTCGAAAATGTTAATTATAATCTGAAATTTGATTCATAACGGCTATTTAACTTTCAACAAACGACGCATAAGCGACCCCAGTAGCACTCATGCGTTTGCAAACAGCGCGGGTATGTACGCTTTAGAGAAAAAGTACGGAGGCCGATATTAGAAGGCACATTTTCTGATTACTACAGAAAGCCTAAGGAAAATTCGAGCATATCTCCAATTTGAACCCGCTCTGCTTGCTGTTCTTCCGTTTCTTTGATGTTGAGGGGCAAAGCTGGAAATCGGCGAAGTTCATGTTGTACTTCAAACCTGCTTTTTCTAGGTCTTCCTTTTCGTTTGCCTTTGTCCAATTAAACGTTTTACACTGGTTCCGCTTAAACTTGTTTCCCATACAGTGAGTCGCTTCAGTTTGGATTTACTAAGATACGGTCTCTTTAAGAGAAATTGAGGAAGTATAGTGTCGCCTTTTCAATGGTTTTATTTATCTACTTTTTAAGATAGTACTACAATCTCCTGTAGTTCTAATATGAAGTACCGTAATCTTACAAATACGATTTAGCTTACCTCTGACATATACAGCAAATGTTAGATTGTCCAAGATGGTAACTTAAAAAAAGAGACAGACAACAGCAAAATAGAAGTATGTATAGTAGTAGTAGGTTTGTTAACCAATTTGTTGATTTCCCAAAAAATATTCTGTTCACAAAAAAGGAATACATACAGTGTGATGTATTCATAGGACAATTAAGTATAGAGCTATTAAAAGTAGGATTAAAGAACACGTTGCAAGTACACTCTCAAATAAACGCACAACAGGTTTGGCTGACATTGTATTACAGATAATCATTGTTTAGATCAAAACATTGGAATACTATATTGCGATAACAAAAGAAAAAATAGACCTTTTATTAAAAGGATTTACCGTGTCCAATGCCATTCAAAAACTTCAATTTTCAAACGCAGATTATAATTTACAGGCCCAGCAAAAATAAGGGACGTTGCCCAAACATATATATTCTACTTCAGTATACATATAGTTTTCATAATTCTCTAAAAATTATCGTTAGGTCATTTCAAATAGAAGTAAGTGACCTTATTATTTCTTGGGTGCAAGGTTATAAGTAAAGGCGATGTCCTTAATATTATTTATAACAAAAATTTCGTACAGCAATTAGGCTTTTGAACGTATCTTATATTTATACCTAAAGTTTCCTAATGTAACAAAATTACAACACTTAATCTTTGAATCAAGTTCAGTGGGTCAATTGCTTTTACACTTCCGTTTTATCGAATAGAGCGTATACCACAATGACCGCAAACACTGCGACTTAAGAATTTTAACTGAGTACGAATATTGGCGGAGGAGCCAGGAGTAAATTCTCTGTAGCATTAAAAATTTTACAAGCTCTAATACTTTCCGTCTACGTACCGCATACATTCTTTTCGTAAGAGATTTTATATGTATAAATTAATTTAAGCTATGTTTGCAACAACACATTTACAAGTATTACTTGTAAATGAATCCCGTTTTAATATCATTCTAAGCAGTAATATCCAAGATGGATATAATTTTACCAAAATAGGTAGGAGGCATGTTTTTTAAGTAAGTACCGTTTTGCGATTCCGCCGCCGCAGCGCTACGGTTGGCGTTCCGCGCATGCGCGCTGGTTACCTACATCTCTTGTCTACGCACTGACGCCATTATAGTTTGATTCTTCATTGTATACGTTGTTTATTGAGTGTTTAAGATGCCTCCGACAATCGTGAGTCCCGCCGATTGTGAAGTACGGGCTGTTATACGATTTCTTAGTGCTAAAGGCGTAAAACCGATCGATATTCATTGTGAGATCTGTGAAGTTTACGGACAAAACATTATGAGTGATAGAATGGTAAGGAAATGGGTGAGAGCATTTAAAGATGGCCGCACAAATGTGCATGTTGAAGAACGGAGTGGGCGTCCTTCGGTCGTTAATGAAGATTTGGTGCAGAAAGTGAACGAAAAGGTGAAAGAAAGCAGACGCTTTACAATTTCATCATTGTGCGACTGCTTTCCTCAATATTCTCGTAGTGTTTTGTATCGCATTGTGACCGAGAACTTGAATTACCGGAAATTGTGTTCACGTTGGGTTCCGAAAATGTTGACGGATTTGCACAAAACCCAATGTTTAGGCAGTGCATTGACTTTCCTTGAGCGGTATCACATTGTTACTGGTGACGAAACATGGGTGGCCTACGTTACAACAGAATCGAAACAACAATCCATGGAATGGCGACATTCATCATCACCCAAAAAAGTGAAGTTTAAGCAAACAATTTCTGTCCGGAAAATCATGTGCACAGTTTTTTGGGACAGAAAAGGAGTATTGCTAGTGGAGTTTCTGCCTCGTAATGAGACAATCAATGCAGCGTCTTATTGTAAGACATTGAACAATCTGCGTCGTACAATCCAGAACAAAAGACGTGGCAAGTTGAGTAAGGGTATCGTTTTGCTGCATGACAATGCCCGTCCACATGTGGCTAATCGGACCAAAGATCTCATCAAATCTTTTAAATGGGAAACTCTAGATCATCCTCCATACAGCCCTGATCTGGCGCCCAGCGACTACCATTTGTTCCTGCACTTGAAGAAACACCTGGGTGGTCAGCGTCTTCAAGACGATAACGAAGTCGAAACATTTGTGATACAGTGGTTAACAAGTCAGGCGGCAGAATTTTATGAGGAGGGTATTCAAAAACTGGTGCCACGTTATGACAAGTGCCTCAATATTCACGGAAATTATGTAGAAACGCAGATTAAGGTACAGGCTTTCATGTAAGATAAAATTATTGCGATATCTTTGCACGTCTTTTTTTAATTCCAAAACGGTACTTACTTAAAAAACATGCCTCGTATTAATAATAAAATAGTCCTAATACAACAGCTAGGGTTGAGAATATTGTTTAAGCAAAAAATTAAAAAAACTAATACAAGATAATGGTCCTTCTAGCCAAGTTTTAGACAAGCACTGCACCAAACACAGGTTTAGACTACTTTTTGTAGTGGAAATCATGATCAGTAACCGATCGGAAGCTATAGTTAATGACGAACACTCAGCTGATGAATCCAGCAAAAAATGAAGAAAAATGAACTGGATCTTATCCTAAATGAGATGAAAATAAAAATGAGATGTTGAAGATTAGGAAAGAGAACGACGAAATCAAGAATTAGACTTGTGTTAGCTTCTACATAATAGATGGAGTTGAGAAACAAAAAGGTAGAAATGACACGGTAATATTATTCGGTTACGGTTGCATGGTAATGTTGAAAATAGGTCGAGAATCAACGCAGTTTATTAGTACTGTCATAAGATAATTCCAAAACACGTTGCGCTTGMTTTTTTAGGATATCCTATTAAATTATCTCGATTTTGCACCGATATTTTAAATTGCCATAAAATTATTAGAAGACGTTTTGTGTGTGTTTTACAATTCACATTGAATTGAGTAAAACTTGTAAGCATTCATTTCTATGTGGAACCAAATTTACTGATTCACACACTATAGTTTTCAACTGGATGAATTGGACGCTACTTAACACTTAAACAAGCTTAAGCTTAATTAATTAGCATTGGAATGAAAACGATCATATAGAGATTCTTATTTTGCCAAATATTTACCAGATTTATTACATTTTGAGCAAACACCCTACATTCCTTACTGGGCAATTGTTTGGCCCTACTTTTCCGTTATCTGCGCTAGATTTTATTTCTGGTACATAGCGCGGAACATCCGTTACGCAATCTCTCCAAGTACATATTTTCCTTAAATATCGCTGAAGTGCTTGTGACATCTAATACGAGATATTTCAGGGTGCCTCTCCATTAGCAAGAAATTCCAAATTTGCAAAGCAGGCAACACCTACACCTCGAGGCAAGGGAAACCGAAGCTCTTTTAATAGCAGCAGTGTGGTTTCTGAGAGAGTGAGATAAAACGGGCTAGCGCGAATTTTGATCATTTTCCTGTTTTACTTAATTAATTTGCTTAAAAAGTTTTTTATCGCGGTTTATTTTACAATTCAAAACAGTGACTATCATTTCTACAATAGTCGTTTTCTCAGTAGCCTACAATACTGTGTGTCTTGCCTACTTGTTCAAAAACAAATTATATAAGATTTTATACATTATTAATGAAATTGTTTTAATCAAATAAATTMATATATMAGTTGTAAATCTCAAGGTTKTATACCAATTTCAATCACAAAGGTAGGTACCACCTTTGTAAAGGGAAATTGTACGTAAAGAGTAGATCATCGAAAGCTGAAACCAGGGGTTGCAAGATATTAATCTGGTGTAATATCTATGGTAGGATACGATGTTTCGTTGACGGCAAGTGATGTATTGCTGCACAAATTTCCTTAATTTGCGCAAATGTAGTTAATTAACTCTTCTCCCGCTGGCTATAAATTTCTGAAATACATTTTCCTTGCCTACAGCGTTGTACCCACACTTGTTGAGAGAAAGATAAAGGCAGCATTTGTTTTTATACACCATGCTTTACTCACAACTTTAAATGTCTTTGCTATGCTGTCTGTACCGCAACCAGTTACAGACAGATCTGTTTCGCTATTATATAGCTTGTCAGCATGGCTTAGGTCTCTAGTAGAATAGAGGTAACTTACTTTAGGAAATAGTTCCCATTAAGGCAGCTAAGTGCCGTAATCATCATGTCGGTTTACTGCTGATACTCGTATATGGCATTGCCATCTACTTTTCTACGAAAGCATAAAATGTTATTAAAAAATGACATATTTGTATCTGTAATGTCTTGGAATTAAAACACAAGCGAATTTGGCTTGCAAACATTTATTCCCCAAATCAAACGCTATACTGATACAGAATTAAACGTTCTCCTACTGAAGATAAGATCAGTCGCACAAAAAGGTATCGCAAAAAGTAATATATAAAATTCCGCTACCGCGTACACTACATATCTCCCCCCTACAAAATAAACATGCTAAGAGAACAAGAAAAAATTACATAGATATACGTGAGATACACCACTTAAACGAAGTTAAAATGTGGTGTAAACTAATCGCTCAACGGGCTTAATAATTCTTTTGGGCCTTTCAGTGTCCTGGACACTGTCAGTCGCCACTTGAGTATTTTCCTCTGAATCCGGATTCGGCCTGAAATCATCGTGTGAATCAAAATTTCTGTCTGAGTCTGGCAGAACAGAACATGTTATATTAAATTTTTTTATCTGATTTACATGTCTTTTCCAAATTGCATCATTCAGGGACGGAATCCGAACCAGATATGTAGATTTACCTATTCTTTTTAATATTATAGCCATTAGCCATTTAGGAATGTTCACTTGCCGATAGTCTTTAACGGCCACTCTTTCACCAACACTAAAAACAACACATCTTCGACCAGCATGATACATTTTTTGTTTCGCCTGCTGTATTAGTACGCGATTTTTAATATCTGTCTTTACTTCTTTGTTTAAATTTAAATTGGGAGGAATCATGTTATCAAATCGAGTTCGTAACTTTCTCCGAAACATGATGTCAGCAGGACATACGCCAGTCGTAGCATGGGCAATATTTCTGTAATCGAAAAGGAAATTTTGCAAGATTTCATTGACATTAGCGCCTTCTTTACCACATAACGCGTTTTTAAGAGCGTTCTTTACCGTTCTGACTGCATTTTCTGCAGCGCCATTTGACGAAGGTTGATAAGGAGGTGAAGTAATATGAGTTATGTTGAAGGAACATAAGAAATTTTGAAATTCTTGTGAGCAAAAGGTTGTGGCATTATCGGTTACGATTTGTTTTGGCAATCCAAATCGTGCGAATACTGATCTTAACACATCAGTAGTAAGTTTAGAGGTGATGGAAGTCATAGGAAAAACTTCCAACCATTTTGAATGAGCATCAATTATAATCAAAAATTGCTTATTCCAAATAGGTCCCATAAAATCTAAATGTATTCTACTCCACACTTCTTCAGGAAAAGGCCACTGATCCAGCAGGGCCTTATTGGGTACTGATTTATGTATTMAACAGCTCTCACATGTACGGCACAAAKCTTCTATACTTTTGTTTAGACCAGGCCACCACACATACGATCTAGCTAAAGACTTCATTTTAACCACGCCTATGTGTGATTTATGTAAATCTTTCAAAACACTTTTGCGTAGTTCTGAAGGAATTATTAAACGATTATTCCAAATTACACAATCTGAATCAACAGTTAATTCGTCTTTAATTCTGAAATAAGGTTTGAGATCTTCACAAACTGTTTTGGGCCACCCATGAATGATGTAATTTTTTATTTCCCTTAATAAAGGATCGTCTTGTGCTATGTGTCGTATAGTATCAAAATTTAAAGGTAAGTTTTTATTTTCAGAGAAATAACATACATAATTTACGTCTACGTCTTCCCAATTTTCCGTGACTACACTTAGAGGTAAACGCGATAGCCAATCTGCCGTATTGTTTTCTGATTTTGTAAACTGAATGTTGTACTGATAGTTTGACAATATGACAGCCCATCTTCGCAACCTGTTGGCTGAAAACTGAGGTATGCCCTTTTCTGGGTGGAAGATCGCTATAAGAGGCTTATGATCCGTTACTAATGTAAACCTGCGCCCATACAAATATTGATTAAATTTACAAAGCCCAAAAATTATAGACAAACCCTCCTTTTCAATTTGACTGTACTTCTTTTCAGACTCCAACAATGTACGTGACGCGTAAGCAATCGCTTTCTCTGAGTTGTCAGGAAAAACGTGTGATATTACAGCTCCTATTCCATACTCACTAGCATCAGTACTTAATTTAACTGGTAAATCAGGGTTAAAATGAACAAGAACACGAGCGGATGTTAATATACCCTTTATATTCTTAAAAGCTTCATCACAATCACATGTCCAATTCCAAACAGTGTTCGCTTTTAACAAATTATAAAGCGGATGTAGCACCATGGCTAAATTTGGCACAAATTTTGCATAATATTGCACAAATCCTAAAAATGATTTTAGCTGTGTAATATTATTTGGTGTCGGAGCGTTTTCAATTGCTGAAATTTTATCTTTAGACGTATGCAGGCCTTCCTTATCTATGTCAAAACCTAAATATGATATTTTTGACTGAAAAAAACAGCATTTATTCAAAGCAATTTTGAAACCTGCATTTTGCAAAATTTTTAGAACCTTGTCCAGTCGCCACAAATGTTCTTGTTTATTGCGACCTGTAATTAAGATGTCATCTAGATAAACGACTACTCCGTCCAGGCCACCCAATAGTGAGTCCATTATTTTTTGAAACTTAGCTGGAATACTTGCAATTCCATAAGGAACTCTGTTATAGCGGTATAAACCCTTATGAGTGGAAATAGTAACCAAATTTTTAGATGGTTCGTCAAGGCAAACCTGCTGATATGCAGCGGTTAAATCTAGTTTAGAAAATTCTACACCACCCTGTAGTTTTACAAAAAGCTCCTCAATTCGAGGTAATGGATATTGATCTATTTCAATAAAGGAATTAAGGGTAACTTTAAAATCCCCGCAAATTCTAACACTACCATCTTTTTTTAAAACCGGCACTATAGGGGTTCCCCATGCACAATAAGAAATAGGTTCTATTATATCTAAATTTTGCAACCTTAGTAATTCTTGCTCTACTTTTTCTCGTATAGCGAACGGCAAAGGACGCGCTCTAAAAAACTTCGGCGTTACGTTTTCATCTTTAAGCTTTATAGATATCAGCCCTTTGGTAAATTTGCCCATACCAGGACTGAATACTGAATCATACCGTTTAATTAGAAATTCCAAATCAGACAAATCATGCGCAAAATTTAAATCTGATATATTCAATCCAAACAGATTAAAAAAATCGCGTCCTAATAGTGGAGGCCCAGTAGCGTCTTTTACAACAAATATATCCAGTACGCGAGTTATATTGTTAAATGAAACGTTGCATGTTACATAACCTAATGGAGCAATATTGTTTCCATTGTAAAGTTTAAAAATTTTGTCTGTTGCTTTCATCTCCTTATTGGAGAGCGATTGCATATAAAAAGATTCAGGAATTAATGTGAAACTTGAACCTGTATCCAAATTAAAAGTGTAATTTTCGTTATCAATTTGAACATCCACTAAAATTGGATTAGTGTTACATTCTACATTAAACAATGTTAACTCATCCGATTCTAAATAGTTTTGAGTAAACGGAGTCCTAATGTTTACATTTTGTTTACTCGATTTTTTTGAACATACTGAAGCAAGATGTCCTTTAATATTACAAATATGACAAATACATTCTCTAAATGAACACTTATCTGGCGTATGATTCCTCCTTCCGCAAACCTGACACTTGGGGGTGGATGTAGATGCCAGCGTCGTCACCTGCTGAGGGGTCGAGCGGTGTCCGCCCTGTTGTCCTCCTTGGTGGCCCCGATGAAAATTCTGACGCTGATGCTTGGTATAACCTCCGCCACTGCTTTTCTGGAACTGGTTCTGCGAGTGTCCTTTCCCACTACGTTGATTGCGCAGATACATGATTTCTGGCTCCTGTTTGACGTTAACGCCAAAATTCGAATGTGCAGAAGGTAAAGCCGCACATTTGATAACAGCAATCTCGACGACCTCCTGGAATGTAACCGTCTTCTTCTCTTCCATTAGTCTGTCTTGCACCTTGCCCTTGTCGTACCCAATGATAAACTGATCACGTAGTACCATTTCTAATTGACTTTCCGAAAAATCGCAATGAAGTGCGAGATTTCTAAGCCTAGCAGCCCATTCTTTCGGCGATTCGTTTGAAGACTTCCTAGCATGATAAAATTTGTATCTGCTACCAAATACGGACTGAGTTGATTTAAAATAGTCCGTTATCAACTTCATCAGCTCTTCATACGTTTTCCTTTCTGGTTCCGATGGCAAACATAAACTGTGCACTAGTTGATAAGCATCTTCACTTAACAAATTAAGTATGATTGCCTTTTTTCGTGATGTGTCAGTGATATTATTTGCGACGAAATAATTTTCAATTCTCCTTTTATAAATTGTCCAGTCGGAGTTTAACGGGTCGAACTCGCGAAGTTGGCCAACGTTTTCGGTGGTCGCCATTGTTTATACGATTTGTAGGTCTCACTGCTTCGGTTTAATATGAACACTATCATCAACACTTGACTGCGCCACTTTGTAATGTCTTGGAATTAAAACACAAGCGAATTTGGCTTGCAAACATTTATTCCCCAAATCAAACGCTATACTGATACAGAATTAAACGTTCTCCTACTGAAGATAAGATCAGTCGCACAAAAAGGTATCGCAAAAAGTAATATATAAAATTCCGCTACCGCGTACACTACAGTATCAAAGCCTTTGTATTTATGCGCAATGAAGATCAATTATATTCGACTGCCGCAAGCCCTGCAGTGGCTAAATACCGCACGGAAACCAGGGCAAACTCTGTTCGAATGTTCTCTTTGTTTCTGTCGACAATGACATTCAGCAACCACGTCTCTAATTAGGAGATATAATGGAATAATCTCTGCTGTTATTTCCGCCTTTGTTAATTGGTTATTCTTGGTTTTCTGAAATAGTCCGGATTGTCTCATAATTGGCTATTAACTCAAGATGTAGGTCTTTTTCTTGCTTTATAGCATTTCGTGAATACTGTTCTTAATAGGATAAATTTTGTTCTAAGTGTGCGGAAAACGTAATACTGAGTTTTAAAAATTAATCATAATTTATGCGGGCTTCGTAAAATGATACTAGCGAGAAATGTCGTTGCAGAGTAGGGTATATATGCAAGAAAAGACCGTTCAAAGGCTATTAAATGTATTAGTATAATCTATATTATATATTATACTAAACTTGTGGCTACAATCTATTTTGAAGTCGTTACATTGTTTTTAAAATCTCAGGCTTAAATTAACAATGGTACTCGTTTTAGAACTTATTTTTCATTTGCATTTATGAAATCCAAATCTATTAAAGATACCTGCGTCTTTCGCGAATTATTTGTTTTTGTTATTTTCAAGTATTTTCCATCACTGTCATATTATCGATACGGTCTTCGTCAAAACACTTTCCTTTTGACCACAGAGGACTTATCTTTACAGAAACACAACGAAAATTTTTAAATGTTATTTTGAATCAGCGTCAATACCTGTTTAGGCTTGCCTTGTATTGTACCTGTCCTATTGGATATAATGAAGTACCCGAAATGGTTCGTAAATGTAAAACTGCATGTGCCTATGGTGGATGTTCTTCAAAAGACAGGTGCCGTGATTTTTGTCTTTTCAGTTTMATCCCCCACTAGCTACGCCCATGTCTGTAACTGGTTTAGGACCACTCCAGCTGTAGAACTATATATGAGTTTGTATTGTCAAGTAGACAGGTACCGCAATTTCGCTACGTACCGGACGATTTCATTATACGCACTACCGACATATTTCCGCTGAAGACTTAATAATTCATGAATGGGAGACGACGGGTCGACATCCAAAATAACTATGTCCATCTTCAGTAACGTCTCTCGGTACACAAGACAAGTCCGTAAGCCTCTAATTAAGTTAGTAGCTTTCAGCGGCGCCAGTTTGCTACTTAGCAAAAAGTTGGACGTGAATACKTATCTTAAATACGTAGTGGAGCTAACTACTTTGAACTAAAATGAATATGACAGAAATTAATCATTTAAAGTAATTTTATTTTCMAGGGCTTTTTTTCGCTTTCACAAATTGACCGGGCAATCGGCARTCTGTACTTAAAGAATGTACCAACCTACGTCGTAGTTCCTWAATCCACCGCCAGATGATTTATAAGCGATTTTCACACAATGACCCCTAAAGTGCGGTACATATCGTGTCCATGTCGAAAAGGTAGAATTTCGCAAGTGGCTATACCACATTGTATACTGGAAACGTTCTAGACTAACCAAATATCAGTAGCGATTACCTTATTCGGAAGTGACAAACGTGACAAAGTTATTTTAATTGCAGTGCTGTTTCAAATCCAATCTCGGCTTTAGTATGGATTAAGCAACCGGATTGGTGTACGGCGATTGAAGCGCTGTAGTTTTATTCATAGCTAATACGGCGGAGGACACAAAATTAATTTATTGTCTCTTCGGATGCCTCGCCATAAATTTACTTTAAAGCTCCGAGCTATTCACGGTGGAAAGTTTGCGGAGTAGCGATACAAGCTCCGCGTATAGAATGTTAAATGGGAGTACGACACGGACTACTTGCAGAAAGGAAGGAGTTTGGATTTATACAGCTCCATTGAGCGCACGGAAAAACTAGGTTAGCAAGCGTAAACAATGAGAGAAGCTTGAAAAGTATTTTTAGGTCAGTCAGAGATTACAAAATAAGATGAACGTTGAAAATAAAAGTAATAAAGAGTATAAGAATTAGGTGAAATAAAAAAAGAATAAGCTTTAATACCGTTGTGTTTTGCTTCCCCCTTATTGTTATTTGAAATCAGAAATTGAAAACCTGAATAATCAAATAATTTAATATCCAAAGTATATAGGTACTTACTTTTGTGGGAATATTTGTTTACTTTGGATAGTTCCGCTTTCACTTGAATCGAACTAACTGGGATTTTCTTATGAAGTACACATAGTCAAATGCGCCATTGTTTCTTTAGATATAGAAATAAATCCATATACATATACTGCATGTTTGTTAAGAAATTATTATTTCAGGCAAATAAATAATACCAGTATTACAAAACAAAGATTTTCTGGTTCTGTTTGCTCTGCAAAAGTGCAATTCACACTTCACTTTTCTGATAAACGGAAACTTTTTCATCCAAGTTCGGATAGACATAATAAACACAAGCTGAATGTATTATTTCCTGCCTTGAAAATTGCTGTATTTAGTTAAACTTAGCTACGTATAATTGTTAAAATACTGTAGCTGTGGTTGTTTTTAGAAAGGGGTACAGTTAGTTCATTAAATCAAATAAAATATTTGTTTGGAAAACGACAATAATAAAAGTGACTTATTTTCTGTCAAGCGGTTATTTTGTACGCTGCATAAAAAATAAAGAAATGTCCTGAAATACTGATTTCTTTCAGGTTTTTAATTTACTGATGTAGGTTACTGACAAAAGCTTATATAACATTTAGGAATATTTAACTATTTCGGTCCTATACTAAACAACTCTGGTTTCACTGACAAAATAAGGAATAAACATGTTTTTCATCGTAATCCACTGATAAAATTTTGAATAACAGTTGAATTGTAAAGGGACAATACTTTTGCTATAAAATCATTAGACAAAGGTACTAATATAGTCATTTAAGAAGACCTAATATCTAATGCCAATGTGTTTCAAGTTGTATTGCTTGWATKGCAATAATCGGTATTTATTTCACATTTACCAAAATAACKACACCATTTTCTGTGAAAATAGTTATGTATTGACCTTATAATAGCATAGTGTTTTATTAGTTCAATAAACACACCTACTTGCACCCATTGATAATAGGAAAAATGAAAAAAAAATTGTAGTTCATTGCATTTATTGTCATCTATTGCTATATCAATGAAKGAACTCGTAAAATTGCTTATGATTTGTTGGCGAACGAAGACGATGCGAAAAATGATGTAATGTATTGCTTAGTACCTACTACCAACAAAGGGCCTGTTCAGGATTGTAATTTTTGTATCAGACGGACCTAATGGCGCAAACGAAACGGMACATTTTCAAATAGAATTTAAAGTTCTAATAGAGGCTTTAAAATGACTCCTTGCAACGAGGCTAGGCACGTAACGTAGAAACTCATAAGATGCTACAAAAAAACCTCGTGCTAGAATTGTAAAATTATTACTTTTTATTAAAACCTGCAACAGTTGCTTCCCAGCTTATTATATTGAACGACAAGGGTAAATTTCATCTGATTCTGTTGCAAGATGCATGTCTTACAATTTTCTACGTCAAGACTAGCCACATCGCAGGGTAGGTATCGTGTTCTAACCTCTCTTAAAACGAACTTTGTACTTGATTAATTTAAATGTCACTCAAAATTTTCATCATTTTCAATCAGCACTTAAAAAATTCGTAGCAGCCATATTCCGTCAACTTTTTGAAAAATCTTGGAAACACTTTCCAGAAATTTATAATGCATGTAAAATCATATTTTCTACCGTAATAAGCTGTTAAAATCAGCACTTACCAAATTTTTAGCAGCCCCATTCCGCAAAATTTTTCTTTCGCCAAATTTATAATGCGTTTTAAAAGTAACAATAAGTTACCTACTATTCTTTTCTATAGCAATCCACTTTTAATAACCGTAACGATTGCAAATATTAAATATTAGATTATAGTGACAGTTAATTATTGCTTGAATTCCCAAGTTCAAATCTCGGTCAAGGCTGGCAATACTTTTTCATTTCATACTTATGCCTGTTAACCCATTAAAATATCATCTAGATTAATTAAAACGAATTCAGCCAAAAATTAACTGTCACTATACTATAATGTACTTGGGTTGTAATTGGTTGCTGGTCGCCATAATCTGGCCACCGCAGCGAATTACGCTCTGAGACTCGAAAATACCGAGCAACGAGCGATTCAGCTGCAAATGCGCTGGAAGGCGATCGGCAGCGTTACAAGTAAACTTTGATCTATACATGCCGCTTTGAATAGGGCCTTGATAGCTCAGTGGATAAAGCGTTTGACTAGTGTTCAAAAGATCCCGAGTTCAAATCTTAGTCAAGGCTGGCAATACATTTTCATTTCATACTTATACCTGTTAACCCATTAAAATATCATCTACGTTCATTAAATATTAGGACTTTCCAACTTGAATATGCTGGGACTAGAGTTTATTTCGCCATCACAATATCCGCATTACATAATAAAATAAAAACGCTGCAACACGGTCGGAACATGTAACACAATAAGTAACATGCATTATCCGCCGCCATACGCTTTTCTTATCGTTTTGTGGGACCCACAATTTCTCAGTAAGTATACAGTAACAAAGTTATCCCTGGATCGTCGGTAGTTTTCATTAGTCGGGCGCTGTGTACTTTGCCTCGTGTTACGGAGCTCGGGACGAGAACACGGGCTATCCAATAACAAAAGCTCTAATGCGGTTACACGAGCTTTGATTGCGTTGAGAACAGAGGGCTGACTAATCATTTCTGGCAATATGTTTGATTATTCCGCGCCACAATGCTATTTGCTTCTGCAAATGAAACGCGTGCATCGGTTAAACAGACGCCCAACGCCCGCTTTTAATCAAGCAAGAGCATTCCGGGTGCAAATAGATGTGTTATAGTGAGCGGTAAAAAAAATCACGTTCCGGCTAGCCGATTTGATTAAAAGTTGCTTATCTGCGCTGATCTGAAAATTTACATTATTCGGCTGTAATTATTGTGTATTTGCGCGCCCCGTGCGCCCTTTGGTGCCGAATACAAATWAATGAAATTATTTGTTACATAAATTCTCAAAGTTTTGGAGTAGGTTCGTATGTTTTGTCCTTATTGCTTGTAAAAAGGAAATTAAATTTGTCGATTAATTATTTTTACACAGTTTGTCAAAATTTTGACAAAAAATTCGAAGAAAAACCTAAGATTTTGATAATAGCTCGATAATGTTTTCTGGTGATACACAAACAACACTCATGTATAAGAAAACTAATTGGTATTTTCAGGGCTAATAACAATTGAACTGCTAGATAATACTTTAWTTCTGCTAAAGTTTGCATTTATTGATTCGCAAAAATTTTAGTGTTCAGTATATTTTATCAATACATCCATGTCAGCAAAAAATTAAATTTGGCGTTATAATTAACACGTAATAATTTCCTGAAAATTTTACGGAAGATCACTTTTAGTATATTTATCTTTAAAAGTTTATATGTATATACAATTTTATTAGAAACAACAATCATGCTATAATAAATGTTTGCCTCAAATGATTACTTTTGCTGAATCAAGGCAAAAAAGTCTATATATTAACCGTTACATCACGAAATGTTGAAATACTGTTATGCCGTGCGCTGCAATAGTGAGCCCCAACCAGGCGGATAAAAAAAGCACGTGTAACTTCTTTGGAAGGTTGACCCACAAGTATTTGATTCCGCAAAAGCTTAAAACCCGACTATTTTCGGCAAACATATGTGTAATGCCTGCAAGTTTTTGAAGTTACTTTTAGTTACTTACTTACCCACAGTAGAACTGGGACTACTCAATACATCTTAAAATTTCAGGTGCACAGATAGATAATTTGTGGTCAGATGTACTGGTAATGTAATGTACATAAGGATATGTCTCAATGCTTGATTTTATTTTTTATTCCTCAAAGAGCACAGTAGTACATTTTTTCCTGATATATAATGCTTGCAAAAATTAAGAGTTTATATTTTATTAATTGTGACAGTTCCAACGCATTAAATAGTAATTATTAATTTAAAGAAAAACAGTTTTTGTAAGGAAAAAGAGTCATCATGTTTTCATATTATTTTTGATTATATGTTTATTAAGTACCTACATACATATGTTTGTTATAGGTATAATTTATTATTGTGCATAATATGGAGAAATATATCATGTTCTGTTTCTTAGCACACCTGACCGCAATTACTTCTGCTGCTGAAATTTTAATAATAAAATAACATCTAATAAAATTATCTTGAAAAAAATAATGTAGCAAATGTCATAACATGGTAACAAATCATTATATCTTCATAACAGTTTTTAGCAGACCGAAGTGGAAGGTATCTATATTATTTGTGCAGAAAATAGCTTGATGTCTATAAAATAAACGGGCTGTATATATGTATAAGTCCCTTTTAGCCCAAAAATTTACTTATAGAATATGTGCATTGCAAATTCAACCTGCATGAAAATACTAAGTCAAGAGCAAAGTGAATGGCATACTACAATTTTGGGAGTACGGGTACTCAATTTTTCTTGAACAATCAATTTTTTGTCATGTAGTTGACATCTGCCTTAATTAGCACGTCGAAAACCGTTAGCCATGAGTTTCGCTGTTTCTTCACCTCGTCAGGCGGCAATACTAACTGAAATTTTTCGTTAGTAACTAAAGGACAATTAAACCCAGCAAATAAGCTAAAACACAGATCTAGTTCAAGCCCTACTTCGCAGATTGCATTACTGTATTTTTACTCATATTATGTAGTCATAAAATTTCGTACTTTGTGAGAAACATCTGTTTGGTTAGTGAGTTATATTGCCGTATGAAAGGCTGAAAAGACAGCTCAGCTCGAGATAACGGTATATCCTACTGACTAACTAAAGCAGATATGTCACCTATTTGACATCAAATCATGTTTTATGTTCATGTCTAAAATTAGAATAGTTCGGGCACTTAATTCTCCAACCATAAACACAATGGGTCGGTTCCTATTAATTCTCTTTGTTAAAGTTGATGTTAGCTAAAATATTCTCAGTAACCATCACAACACCTTAAATTGGGGTGCGTGATTGGTTTAGATTTAAAAAATAGAGTTGATTTTAGTTTAAAATAGAGTAGAGAAACCCGCCTCATGTCTGCCGTGTACATTTGTCTTCTCCCTGTACATCAAACTTCGGGATAAATAAAAAGTAGGTACATAACTTTTCTGCAAGTGCAGAACTACTTCCAAGGACGCCCCTTGACGGCCATGTTGAAAGTCAGTCTCCGTGAAATGCAGGTGGGTATTCATATTTAATGCGGTTATCCGCTCAAGTCGAGGGATGAATATTTTAACATCACTAGGAAGGAATGGGCCTCCGCTGACGCCGTCTGCAGAATGTCTCCGTTTCGAATAGCTACGTTATCGTTACCTTATACAACGCCCAAGCGAAATTCCCATAMCGTGAAYTATCTACTGAAAGTTTCACGCAGAAAAGAGTTTTATGGGCGTGCACCGGCATCATTTAACCATTAAAGTGATACAAAGAGTGATTTTTTAATGTTAATAGCAATTCCGTTGCACAAGTTGCACTATAAAACGCATCCTGTGGTTGTTTCAGATGGAAACATGTATTTTTGTACTTATATGAGTTAAAATACCATTAAACTTCCAACAGTTTCTGCAGTCGTTGATTAACTGGCTGTTACAAAGAATTTACAGTGCTTATTGATCATGCAAAGCAGCAACTTTTGATAAGTCTGATATAATACAGGGTGATCACTAACGCTAATCCGTCTGTAATAAGCGTATAATTTAAGATTAATAATATTTACAAGAATGACTTATACCGGAAGTGGGCATCAGCTTGTTATTTTAAATAGAATACCATGTATGTTATTTCATTTTTGTATTACGTTAGGCCCAAGTTGCATCATTTGCTAGTTATATCTGGCATTTTCTTGAAAATTATGACTTTTATGTGTGTTGCACCATTTTGAATATCCTTGAAATAAAAATAGCTTCTTTTCCGGAAATAATAGACAATTCTTTGCAGATGTTAAATTGATAAATACGTTTTAATTGAAATATAACGAGAATAACTTATTTTATAATAGGATGCCATGTTTTTCATCCTGCAGTTAGATGTAGAATTAAAAACTCTTTCTTATGATATTAGGCTGTTGATACCCATTATTGGTAGTTTACGATATTTACGTTTTTCTCGAAATTTGAAAATTCTATTTTATCTTGTTAGCCGTGATTCCTGGCGTTTGTTTTGGTAAAGAGTCAATTGTTAAAAGCAAGGCGTAGTTTTTATTTGAAAAACTTTTACCTATTTCAGAAAAAAAATGTTAATTGACATGAATTTATACCCTGGGGAAGTAAAAAAAAAATTAATTGCTTGCTTCCAGGCTATATGCCCAACCTTTTCCGAGCATACCCAACCAAACGCAGCGGCATTTTAGCGTTTGAAAGACAGATTTAATAGAACTTGCTGTGTTGGATATAAGAAAAGGGAATGCACAGAATCAACAACGCCCGAAGAAAAGCAAGCTTTTAGCAGCGGCTCATGTTTTCCAAAACTAACCACGAGAGATATATGTAAATCGAGATTTAGAAGTCAGTTCAAACGTCTGTATCCACGAATACTGTCAGAAATAAATTTCATCCTCACCAGGTTCATCTGTTACAAGAATTGGCTGATGGGCTCTACGTAAACTTAAGGGGCAAAACAGCTTTCTGATTATGTTTTTTTAAGGATAAAGCATCCTTTCACAGAAACTGTTTCATTTCAAGACACAACTGTCATTATATAATACACTGGATAAGACATTTAAAGTCTTACATTAATCGTAAAAATCAACATTTTGACTACATAGCCTTCACCAAACATATCGGAGGAATCACCACTAACATGATATTTAAATAACACCAAATTTCAAAATTTCATAAACACTCAGAAATTACCAGTAATAGATATCGAAAACCCTATATAATTAGAAAGGATTTTATTTATTCGTCTAACAGCGGTATGAAAAATATTTTAAAAAATGAGTTATTCTTGTTTGAATTACCAAAAATTAGAATTCATAAATTCTAAATTGTATTGAAAATAAAACGAATTTTCAATTTAATATCTGCCAATAAAACTGCATATTATTTCCGGGAATGAATTGTGAAAATCGTGTCCTTCTAGCTGTTCGTATGTTCGTTTGAATGAAAAGTATTCGATATGACGCAACACACTAAACGACAAATTTTCAAAAAATGTCAACAAATAACTCGCGAACTGTGCGACTGATGCCTGATGTACTGATATACCTAATAAAATAACATTTATTTTGTACGACAAATCCAAAAATACAATAATCGATTCCATCGAAATATATGTTAGTACCCACTTCCTGTATAACCGAAAATTCGCCATCTATGTAAATATGCATTATAACAATTTTTGTCAGTTCTAACTTAAATTCGCTTACCTACTACAAACCGATTAGCGCTAAGCGAATCACGTTGTATAACTTTGTTTGGTACTATAAGTAGTAATAAAAATGACTATTTCTGTCACTGGCAAACAAAAATGTAGCTGTTATTTTGTGTGTTATTAGAGGTAAATGCATCATAATTCATAAGATTTCATTTAACATTTCTTTCAACTAAGAAAAAGCGAAATCCGATTTTGCCGATGCTGTCGTTGGTCATCCTCATCTTTGGGAAAACCGTGGAAAGGAGTAAGCAACTCCATCATCATTTTAACTGCATCAGCTTGTGTGCTGAGCATGAATTCAGCTTCCAGGTTAGGAGATCTAGTATGTTGTAGATCACATAGTCAGCCTTCTTGATAGTGGATCAACCACTGGTAAATTTCTCTAGAGCCTTCAACTTCACAGCAGGTACCTACCCGAAATCAACGAATACCTTTTATTATTTCCTTGTCAGTGTTCACGGTGTTCCGCAGGGGTCTGTTCTCGATCCTTTGCTGTTCAATTTATATAGCAGCAACTTTTGGCACCGCGTCGTATTGTTAAATCCGTGAATTATTGTACAATATACTGTAAAATAGAAATGTCATCATCTTTAATCGTAAATAGTCTGTAGCCTCACCTACATGAGGTAAAGAATAATGTTGTAGCTATTTAACCGTTGGCGGTCTGTACGAATCTATTTGGGTTCATGGTATTTTAAAGTGCGATAAGAACTGATATCTTTTATTTAATAAAGTCCCTCCTAAGATATTAAGCTCGCAAATTCTATAGTTTGTAGACAAGACAAATTTCAAAAATGCTGTACTTTAAACGGTAAAATATTTTGCCTTTCAGGGAGCATTTGCTAATAAATGTATTTTAACGTTGATACCGATGTCTCTATATCAAACAGAATACGCATATTTATTTATAATGCGAGAAGCACGTTTTCGCTGACCCTTTTTGTCACAATTCGTAAAAGCAAAAGAGTCATGCTCCAGCGTATCAAAGATAGCTCTGCTGCGTAGCTCGGCTCATATGTTGGTCTATTGTGCAGCCACTCGTCGAGCTTTGGGGCCTTTAGAAATGAGGATAAAAGACAATCCGTTTCTATATATAAGAACTTCGCTCCCCCGACTTTAGAATGAACGAAAGCAAACGAATGTGTCCCTGTAACACACAGAAAACACCTCGTTATTTTATTGCAGCTCGTGAAAACCTCAGGATTGCATTGCCCGTCTGAGATGTTCCTTTATCGTCGTGGGAGTTATTTATATGATTGGAATGATAGTTGTAAGAATAGCTACCAGTTTGTTAAGCCGAATATTCGAATATTGTAGCAAGTAGTGTGGGATTTGTGTAACAAGACAGTGAAGTTGAAGTTCCTTTACGTATATTGAAATAACCTTATTAAATTAACAAAACATTTTAGCACCGAGCTGCAGATCATCATATTTTTTTTAATTATAGAAAAATTTTAAATATTATGTAACAATCATTAAGTAAAACTCGCATATATTACTGCGTTCTTTGAACCGAGATAAAATTATTAAATAGGTTAAGTAGAATAATTCTTGAAATTTTGTTATTACTGCAAATTATATATTGTAACAAAAGAACGTCTCATATTCACATTCATTAAACGTGTATATTTCAGGGACTTTGCAGAGAAGAAATTAGATAACCAACCCGAATTAAACGTTATAAAGTGTGTATTTCTTGTTGAAATCCACATTTTTTTATAAAATGTAATATCAACATTTCTAAATTCAGCAACACATTTCATCATTTTTTTGTCTTTCAGGTGCGGACGCTGTTCGTGAGTGGATTGCCTATGGACGCAAAACCTAGGGAGTTATATCTACTGTTCAGAGCTTATGAGGTACGTTTATATGTATAGTTAAGAAATGAATACTATGAGCGTAAATAAAACATTATTTAGATAAACACTTCCCTCGGTCAATTGTATTTTGTAAAATCTTATTTTTTACATATTACGCCATCGGATAAATTTTTGAGGTGCCATATGGATCTATTAGGCTTGTCAAATTGTAAACTGACTTCTTAAATAACCCTTTTTCAGACTGTGACCCGCCTTCGTCTCGCTTTGTAAACGTTGGACTATTAGAAAATAATCCGTTAATCTGTATTACCAGTCTAAATTGTCCACTCACATGCAAGTCCCATTTGAATCTCATTATCAAATGTGAGAAATTGTTCACAATAAAAATTAGTAACAAATTACAACAAAGATTCATTCTATATTATTGACACGCTTTGTAGTGAATAGTACTCGAGGCTCAAKGGCAGAATATGTGAATAGATAAAAAATGTCTCATATGGGTAAATTCAGTTTAACTGATATTTCTAGTGAAAACTGGGTTTTCATTATTCATCATTTGAATCTTTCCCCAAGCAAAAAATAAATTAAAATCCTTTAATAAAATAGTTTTTTAAATAACTTAAAAACTGTAAGGTAAAAATTAAATTATTTACAGGAAGTCATCTCCTTATCAGAGCGCAAGTGCATACCAAATTTCGTTACGATTGAATCATTTTATTTTGAGTAGACTCATCTTAATACTCATTTGGATTATTATAGATCTATTAAAAAACACACATTTAATGACGTCATATCTTCGTCAATAAATCTCGTTTTAAATCTTAAGTTTCCTATTTCGGCGTTTTCTCAAATTTTTGTAAATAACTCTTATTTTGAATTTTATGCGTTACATTATCGACAACCTTTGTAAATATAATGGTCGCAGCGCTATACGTAAACTTTATGTTGCTCCCCTTCCGTCTATGATAGTTCACGACACAAACAAGTCCACTTACAAACTGTTGTGTGTCAGCATAACTATTATTATTATTAACATTATCTACTGTGATGATATAATTATTACCCAGTTTTGGTTCAAACGCTTTTCTATTGGTTTAGATTACATGGATTTCTCCATACAACTTGGATCTTTTCCCATACAGCGGTATTTTCGACCGCAATTTTTAGTGACTTAGGTCATTAATTCATTTATTAATTCTAAACATCCCATCGGAAATGGCAAGTTCGGAACTTTGTTAAAAAAAGATGGAACTGCATTGAACTTTAGGTACTGTACCTGTAAAAATATAAGCTGCTTCAATTAACTGTTGTTTATTTATCGCCTATTAATTTCGTATGTTTATCTACATCATCAGACCAACTAAATTGCATTTAGAGAGAAAAAAGTGTTATCCAAACATCTATGGCTGTGGGTGTGGGGGGGTTAAAAAGGCAACAAAAATCGCATTCTTTCAACGAAAGTTGACGTCAAAGTACCTAAGTGTTCAATACAAAAAAAATTAATTCTATCTAGTTACTTTTTAGCATAACCTTTTAGAGAAAACTTAAAAAATTGACTTTTTTCTCGTTATCTGTTTTTCATTTCTACCGAAAATGAAACTTGTTATACCTTTCTGTATCTGAAATTAACGCATTTTTTGGGATAAAAAAATCAAGGCATTTTCGAAATATTCATTTTTCCGGTCCAAAACAAAAACTTTTCCATAAAATAATTTACCTATGGTCGCGATTTATGACATGCTCAAAAATGCAAACGAAACAAAAAATAAGCCTTGCTACCATGAGTTTTTCAGTGATTGTCAGTAAATTGGTAAAATTATTAAAAGAATTAGAAACTGATTACACCGTTCAATTTTATGGAAAAATACGAAGGAAACTGTTTTTCTTTATTAATTCAGAAGCTGAATTTATCGTAATATTGCTATAAACATGTAAATAATGTATGACATAAACGATTTTTTCAACAAAAATATTTTACATTCGGATTTTTTCTTTCAAAAATATTAAATTTTTAACATTTATACACTTTATATATACAGCTTAATAATTCTGAGTCAATCTTTAGTGAATTCTGGATTTAATCTTCAGCGTCCGGTCCTTCGTTAACTTAAGCTCCTTCTATATTGTCTGATCCATTCTCCGAGTTGAAACAAAGATTTGGCGATTGAGTTCATCTCAAATAATTTCTGAATCAGTAATGTCGTGGAAGGTTTTTTCAAAGTTCGATATCTTGTACATAAATCAGTACAATGCAGTCTGTGTCATGGTTGATACGATAAATCAAGTTTAAATGATTTGAGATTTCAGCACTACAAGCTTTTGACTGTAAAGCCCACTTTTAAAGTAGAGAATTACCTCCAACTGTTGGAACAGTAGCACAATACGGATATAGAACACTAAACTAAACAAAATGAGTACAACCAAGTAAAGCTTTTCAGACGTTCCAATCATATCAGAAGATTTGTTAAAACCAATTTGTTGCAGCTGCGAACAATTGTTCGAATTTTCAAAAATATTTATGATAAAATCGAGCCGCCACAACTTTGTTTCTATCTCTAGAATGAATTAGAAGAAATAAAAGAGGTAAAATCCAGAATTTGCCACGGAGACCAAATTTGGCCTTGATTTATTAAAATTGTACATATTATTATATGAAGTATATAAATGTTAAAAATTTAATATTTTTTAAAGAGAAATCTGAATTAAAAATATTTTTCTTTAAAAAATCCATTATATTATCATACACCAGTAAATGTTTGAAAAAGCTATACTGTCAAAAAACAAAGTTTCAGATTAATCAATGAAAGATTTTTTTAGTATTTTTACGTAGAATTGAATGATGTTTCTTATTTCTTTCAAAATTTTACCAATTTATTGACAATCATTGAAAAATTCATGGCAGCAAGTCATTTTTTGTTTCCTTTGCATTTTTGAGCATGTTCTTAAATCGAGCCAAAACGAAAAAAATGAGCAGAACTTTGTTTGGTATTTTTCCTAGTAGAGTTAGTCTTTTAAAAAACTTATTTTTTAATCAGAAAAAAATTGTGATTGTTTCAATCATAGAAGGGTATATTGTCACCAACCGGATTATTTTTGTGGAAATGAAAAATAAAAAAAACAAGAAAATCCAAAAAAAATGTCAATTTTTCGCATCTTTCTCGGAAATTTTAAGGTTATAGTAAAAAGTGACTAAACAGAAGTTGTTGTTTTTTCATTATCTGCAAATTTTGTATTGGATACTTTTACTTTTGACGTCAACTTTCGCCAAAAATCCCAATAGTGCGATTTGTGCCGCCTTTTACCCTTTATCATTTCCACCTATAGATGTTTGGATTACACTTAATCTTTTTTCCTTTTAAAATGAATTATTTTGATTGGCTATATCTTTACCAACACATATGCGTATGTACTTATACCAAATTATCAAGGTGGTCTAATTGAGAAAAAAAAACAGTTCAATAGCAAGACAGGCGTTTCTACCTTTCTACATAGTACTGTTTGTTGTATTAAGAAATTACAAATTAAAATTTGGATCAATACTCTTTTCACGTGATGGATTATCGCGTAATCGCTTATGTGATGTGTTATTGTGTTTTATTGTTTCTTAGATCAACTTCTAAATTCCACATTAACCTAATTTGTTTGAATAGCCAGAATCAATTCACCATTCACTTGCGTGTCCTTTTCCCATTACAATGCTAGGAATCACATAAATAATACTTTATCAATTTCCTGAAAACGTGTTTCTGCTTTCAGGGTTACGAGGGCTCCTTATTAAAAGTAACAAGCAAAAATGGGAAAACTGCTTCGGTAAGTGACCGGTCCTTATCAAATTTTTACAACAACGAACCCAATTAGCCAACTTCGTGCCCACTATACACTTTTCTTCTGATTACAGCCGGTGGGTTTCGTGACTTTCAACACGAGGGCCGGGGCGGAAGCAGCCAAACAAGATTTACAGGTGGGTTCGGTTTTCAGTTTGTTAGAAACTCCTACACTGTAACATACCCTGCTGTTATGCTACTGTACCGCATGCACCGACTTCAGCACTAACGACACAAACTGACATTTCGCTTAAAGGGCGTCTTAATCAAAAAAAGAAACAAGTCTTCTGTTAAATTACTTCTTTTGTCCAACTTAGAAAATGTTATAAAAAAGACGAGAATGGCTAGTTAATATAAAAAATTAGGAAAAATGTTCCAATAAAAGTTGCAATAAAATTAATTAGCATTATTTATACAGGGTGTCATTTTTTGTGGGTGTTAACATGCTTTTTTAATGGAAGATTTTTTTATATTTCTGCATTTATGAATTCCATGTCAAGAATAAAAGTAACTTGTTTAACAACACAGGTCTTTTATTTTGTAAAATTTCATTTGCAGTGAACTGGAAAAAGCCAATAATCTCTAAATGTAAAAATGTACGTATCAGACATTTTAAATTTGTCAATATTCTATCATGGATAACTTTTTATGCAACGGTCTATTTATTTCTACGTCATTAAATAGGTACCTTTGGACTTTACCTTTCTGTTGATACTATCTCTTTAGGAAACCTATTCAATCAAGTTACTTGATAAAGTAGTTAAAGATCTTTTCCATTTCCTATCTAGGGATGAAATCCGCATCTTTCCAGGTTTTTACCTTTAAAGATATTGTTTTTTTGCGAGCAAAATTTAAAAAAAACTTCCAAATAGCCAAAACAGTGCCATATAGAACAGTTGTGTTGTTTACGAAGTGGCCTTTTTAAAAAAATATAATTTGGTAACGCCCAGGAAATTGAGACCACCTGTATAATGCAATAAGCTTGATTTGGTACTACTTTTATTAGAAATGTTTTTGATATTTTTAATACTACCTAAATAACAACAGTTTGACCCATATTAGGAATGGAGCACTTACAAAGACGTTATTTTAGGTTATTAAGCGGTGGTTAGTTCATTAAAAAATGTTTGAAATAGATAAAATATTTTATATTATGGCAAGAAAGCAGGTCGACGGTATATAATTTCAGAAAAAAAATAATACACTCGTAACTTACTCTAATAGAATAGGTTTCATTTTTGTTGTAAACTACATAGTCTGTCAACCTACTGGAATAGCATCTTAATCACTGTCTTTGATAGCAGAGGAGTAACCTGAAGACAGAAGCAATTGCAAAAAAACATTTTAAAATCTTATTGCAGTTGAAGTATTCAACCTAAAAGTGGGTACTTTATGTTCTTCGATAACGTTTAAAGATTTTGGAAGTGATTCCTTAGGTCAGGATAGGAAAGTCCATATGAACATAATGACTGAATGTGCATCATAGTAGAGCTCTCAAAAGATATACAATTTTTAATATCACCAGTAGATTCAGTGCCAAAAGTTGACGTTAGTTTATATTTTGGAAAAGTTATCTTAACCGATTTCCGAAATAATTTAAATAAAGACCGGCTTCTGGACATGTGTCCTTGGAAACTGTTGTCCCTACTTTGACATTATTCACTCTGTGACCAACGTATAACTGCGAAACAACTCAATAATTTTGTTAAAGTTTCAAGGCACTCTTTTTATTTATTTTTTTATTCAAGAGACAATATATGGTAATATCGTAAAATATAAAAATATGACAAACTTATAGAGTTTGGAGATGAATTTTGTTACTGAACTGCGATATCATTTCTTCTACAGAAAAGAAGACGCGATACGTATGCAGTTCTGCATTTTCAATCTACCTTTTCTATTTCGACAGTTGGTTCAGATTTATTCACGTAACAGATTCAGCAGTTTACTTGATGTATCCTCAGAAAAAAAGCTAATAAAAATATTTTTGCACTTTATGCTCTCTGTTTACATAATATCTTTTATATTTAAACCCCTCGCGTGACTTAATATAAACAATATTTTTTCCGTTGCAAACAGATGCTTGGAGTTATAAAATAAAATAATAGTTTTATTGCCACATCACGCTTCTGTATATTCGTATAAAATTGCAATACGGATTCAATGAAATTTTTTAATCAATTCTAGATAAGCTTACTCATACAATTTGTTCACTTTTCTTTATTTATGCTCAGTCTGGCTTAATTGATTGAATTCACAAACTTTATCCACAATAATTTTCTCTAAACTTATTTACAAAGTTCGCTATATTTCAACATGTTAATAATTAAGGTAATACTGTAATAACAGCCATCAACCACCTTCAGTGGCTCATCAAATAATACCTTGTAGTTGCAAAAAAACATTAACAATATTGATTAAATATGAAGTTCAAAGGCGAAACTTCAAGTAATATACCTATGCTAGTGTGAAATAGAAGTCAGAATATGAAGTAAAAAAAAATTAAAGCACTACAATTCTCCACTTGCAATTTGTTTCTATTGCTGGTGTATTTAACTTACATAACATTTGCACAATACCGTCTATAAAATAGCTGCTTGACAACTTCGCCTAGCTGTAATACTTTATGTTTCTTGTAAATCGTTACAAAATTAAACCAGATCTCCTCTTTGTTCGGGTCAAAAAAGAAATTGCTGGTTACTCTGAGCGAATGCAATATTTTTATCATTAACGGCTCTTCAATCAGGGCTGGCTGTAGGCGGTAGGCACGAAAGGTAAACATACTTACGCCGACAGCGGCTACGTTAGGGACGCTAGAACTGCCTGAACTACTATATTGCAATAAATAAACACAATCACAACAAACAAAAGTATATTTCAATTACTTGAATCTAGAAAATAAATGAATTGACTACACCATGTGTTCGGACTACGAAACGATTTTTTTCTTACTGAAAGAACGTCAGATACAAAATCCAAAACAAAAATATAAAATAGATTTTTTCTTTACTGTAAATCGGGCGATCATTGGATTAGAGGTGAAAATCGACATACCTACTGAATGGTCGTATAATAATGAATATTTCGAATTTTTATTATGATCTTTATAAACATGTATATAAATAAATTATTACTCGCACATTGTAAGTTCTCGAAAACGTCTTGAGAAATGGCGATTCTACGATTCTATTGCTTTAGGGCTGGCTGAGAAATAGGCCTTGTTTGTTAATTTTTTTACTAAGGTCCGGTTTGCATTCTTAAATTCATTACTTGTATTAAAATGGAGCCAAATTTGAACATTGCTCTAAGAATTTTATTGCCGCTGGCATTCTACTCATAAATGTTGTTACCAATAGAACTTTTTGCAAATTAAAAATAATTTAAGAGCTATGACTACAGAAAATTGGGTTAGCAATATTGACCATTGAACATCAACAAGTTATTAAAGATGTAAACTGTTTTTGAATACAATAACTTTTTTTAAATCTATACTGTACCTTAAATGAATTATTTGTCAATTTTCTTAGTTTATATACTACTTAACATAGTTTTGTTTAAGCTTGCAGGATGCATTTTTTTTTTGAGTTTGTATACGGCAGCAAAAGAGCTACGACCAGTCCTGCTTCAATATAACACTTTTGTTATAAAGCACACTTGAGTAGTTTATTACCTTTTATGTTTTTCAAGATAAATATTACATAATCTGATAGCAATCCAGTTTTCAGAGTACATTTCGTTTTGGAAATAAGGTGGCATAAAGTATTGTGTTAAAGGACACAATATTATAATAAACATGAATACCTTTAGCTAAAGTTTGTTTCACAGTTATCACGTTTAAGTAGCACTGAAATTACTGTCATTATAATAATTTATAAGTCATCTAAGAAGGGGTATGAAGTTTCTACAAAATAGTCTTTGAAAAACGCCTTGATAAAGTTTTTACTGCTTTCCGAATTTGTTAAAGAAATCAGACGCTCTTTATAGCAGATTCCCTTCTATTTTTCGCGACTCACATCCACTTATACTCACTCATATAACGGCATGTTACCTGGATGAGGCATTCTTGTACTGGATATTTATAGTCGATTTTGTGTTCGCCACATCCAGAGAACGCTGTGTACGTGCTGAAGGGTTTTTACATCACAATATCACTCTTTTTTGTGGGCAATTTTGCAGCAGGGCGTAAGGTTTGACCCCGACATGCCTCAGACGATCCGACTGGAGTTTGCTAAAAGTAACACCAAGGTTAGCAAGCCCAAACAGCAACCTGCTAACGCCGCCAACACGCACCCAACTTTGATGCACCCCCTCACAGGACGTAAGTACACCCGGCGCCTCCCGAGACCGAAAGGAGCGGCCGCCACCCCCTAAGATCACACCCTTTTCCAACACTTCCATCCACTTGCTTTATTCCCGTAGGATACGTTAGATAACATCGTGTAGTGTTTGTACATACATACATATATGCCAACCGCGCTAAAGCGCAATATCATTATATAAACATGTATTATATGTATAGATTTGATTACCTATTTGCTACAAATGGCCATTCATTATTTTCATTTTTAATTCCGCTTGCATATGTTCCCAAATGCTAGCGAACACTTTTCTAGCTGGAGTTAAGATAGAAAAAGGGCTCTAAGGTAAAAGTAACCCGAATTTTTATATTAGTTTTTAACGACAATGCTGTTCTTTCTTAATGTATTTTTGACAAAACGCTCTTACGAAGGCACAGAAGAGCCAGGCATATTTTTTAAGATACAGCAAAGGTTAACAAAAATCAACGCTCACTCATGTAATTTTTAAGATATTAATTAGAAGTATAAAAAAATTAATTTTAATTTTTAATTTTGTACTCATAACTCTTACAATAGCAAGCAAAACATTAAGAAGCATATAGTATAATCCGAAATTACTTTTTTATTGTCTATTCATAGGTTTCAACAGAAATTTACTTTTATCATCAACTTTGTTTTTCTTCTCATGGGTGCTATGTTATAAAATAGTGTTATTATATGTAAAAAAAATTTGTTTTAATAATATATACACTTGGTTAGTTTTTGCGCAAAAGAGTTTTAAGAAGTAGGTACTTCAAATTAGAAACTGTTGTGAGATCTAGTAGTTTTTAAAAACAATTGCAAAAATTTGTTCACAACTGTTTTTAAATAGATGTGTACTCCAAAATAAAGCAACTCTTACATGTTTTAGAAGTGTTTCTTTAGTTATAACAAATAAAGCAATCTTTTTTGATAATCTAATACAACACACCCATTCTTAAATTTACTTTTGTATCAGATGTACTCATATTATTTATAAAAAACTACTGGCGCAAACGTAACAGCAAAATTATTTATTTAAGACATTAAAACATGCAATAGAACAATTTTTTCCACTTTATTAAATAGAACGATAATAGTCACTTCCACCTGATTTTGTTGAAATTCACAGGATTTATACCTATCCCACTTGTTCTAGCCTTTCCCTTTACAACTAAGTATCGACAAATTTTACTGCAAAAGAGCACTGTGACATAATAGTATACTATCATAACTGAAATTGTATATTTGTTTTTAACCACTACCTACTACAATGATGATATTTCTCATGAGACTATAGATAGATAATAAATAAGTGCCTTCAGAATGTGTTTTCCATTTCTTGATTCATGTTTTATTGTAGTAAAAAGAATGTAAGCAAATAACTAAAATTACAGTTATAAATTTCTTTTCATCTTGAAAACTTTTGAAACTAGCCCAAATTCCTTTTCAAATTTTGAAAGAGTGAGAGCTGTATATCTTATTGTTTATGAGATCTCCATTTAGATAACATCCTTATAGTATGGTTTTTATTTTGAATCGATGCTGTCAGTGCTTCCAGTTTTCCATCAGATTTTGTGCAAAGGAAGTATACTCTGTATTTAATACTAATTAATATTGTTTTAAAAAATAATTACAGCCTTATATAAAGATATTTTATCAGTTATAGTAATTCTTAGTATCTTTATAAATATAATCATTTTAATAAGTTCGAAATAGTAACTTCCTTTTTTAGTCCAAATTGTACACTCAATCAGTTGGAAGAACACACTAAACTCCAAGAGTGTATTATATATACACCAATCAAATTTATATTTGTTTTAAAGTTATAGCAATTTTAAAATATGCTTATTTATCATAGGGTCATCAAAACCGACCCAACACTTTGAAAATGTTTCTTTCGAAATGTTACTTTCTGATAATGTAATTCATTTTGTCTCTCCTGTGAGGCAGTTCTGTATCAATTACTTTTTTTTGAGGCTTAATTCCTTGTAAGGTGGGCAATAGATCACCTGCTAAAACTATTTTAGTACTGCTGCTAAAACTTGCCGAGCAGCATATTCTAGTGATATTATAGCACTATTAAGTATTGACAATACATAGACATCTCAAGCAAGACATAGGTAAATAATTAATACAAGAATATTTTTATTTAACCCCCAACATTAACTAACGAGTGTGGCAACGAAGACACACTCGAACATTCACAATATCGTATGCCTGATACCGCAGGGATGGAAAAATTCTTGAATGTTACACTTTGACTTTATGGCGTAAACGATGTACTCTAAACAGGAGTTGCGAATGTTCAATAACATTTTGCAATCCAATGCGGCAACATATACAGGTGTCAGTCACCATACCTGTTCCTCCAACCAATGTGGATTTATTGTTGAGCAATATTTTAGCACCAGATTATATACTAAAATTAGACAAGCGTACAAAATTTTGCTTTTTCCGATTCTAATATGCCTAATAAAAGCACAGTCAAGTGCTTAGTTGAAGAATATCACGGGCCTATCGGGAAGCAACTCTTCATCCGGGAAATTGTATGTATTTTCGAGATGCCGAATGATAGAACCAATATTTTTTGAAACTACAATAACTGCAGCACTGTATCAGGACATCGATATGCATTTATTTCTTAATTGCAACCTGAAGAACGTAACTGATGGTTTCGACAAGATAACATTTTATGCCAAACAAGGCTAGAGAAACGTTAAATTTCTTGGCAACTATTTTGGATGACCACTTATTTTAAAAAATGTTTCCTTCCACACAGCCCCGATTTAACCACTGCTGCATCTAAAAAATAAAGTACCTTTATAAAGTTTTTTGGAAACCTTGTTTGGCATGCTAAACGATGCATGCAAGAAAACAGTGGGAACATAACATTTATCGTAATTCTTTTTTGATAATTAATGGTAACATTCAGATATTTTTCGATTGGGTTGCGTTTGCGCGACGAATATTAAAATTGCTAAGACAGCTTGTGTTTTCGCTGCCACACACTGTAGAAAACAATAAAACAAAACTTTATAAGCTTATAATAATGCTAAGAATTGAAGACAAATAATAGAAACCTACTACAAAATTTTAGTTTTTTCTTTAATAAAAATATTTAGAGGTTATACAAAGCGTCGCGGATTTAGCCATTTCAGTAAATAGACACGGTTCATTTTAGCGGTACAATCTTAGTTTATGTGATTTCAGATCTTGGAACACCATTCTTTCCTGGAGGTCCAGAGTTGTGGCACCATCCTTTGGCATATTCGGCTGCTGCAGAGCTGCCTGGCGCTGCACTACAGCATGCTACGCTCGTACATCCAGCACTACATCCGCAGGTCCCCGTACGTTCCTATCTTTGACTATCTACAGACAAAACTCTGGACTCTCAGCTGCAACAAGCAGGCGCCCCAGTCCATCACCACGTTAGTCTTATTCTACTATTTTAATCACAGAACATTTTTTTTTGCTTTTTTGCCACTACTTACTCACACGTCTGCCCCTAGTGTCAAGTAAACATGCGTGACTGTGATGTGAATTCTGATAGTCTAGGATTCTGTCTACCCCACCACACTAACACGACAGCAGTATGAAAGAAGCTGAGCTTTAGCGTTAGCAGTCACAATATAAAACTAACTGTTTGAGGTGTTGCTTATTTTAAGATGTGTGTATCATTTAACTACAGATAAAACATAGCTTCCAGTGCTTATTTTCTATAGGGTAGCTTGACCCAAGGATAAACACTTAATTTTCCAAGTGCTGGAAAACTTTTATCTATGAAGATTCAAAGCAAAGTTAAGTATCTTCTCTAGCTTTCATATGAATATTATTTGAACACAACTAATAATAATAATAATCATAATAAGGTTATTTATTGTGCAAAATAATGTACACAAAAGGTAGAAGATTTGATGTCAGTCATTCTACCACTTCCCCGTTTACAAACAAATATACATGAAACGCATTATATAAAAAACTAACATACAAATCAATCCAATTGCAAATTTTATTCAATAATGTAGGAGCTATGTAACCATATCTATCCTCAAATTTTGATGTGCGATGTTGAGGCATGGTAAAAGAATTATATCTAACATTGACATCATGCATTTGAGAGCGTTTCACAAGAATATCTGTTAGGCAAGAAGGTACCCTATTAGTATAAATCTTATACAATAGTATGCTATATAAGTATTCCATTCTGAAATTCATTTTTGGTTCATTTAAACGATTTAAATTTGGAGTAATGTGCTCTCTGAATGGAACCTTGCACATGTATCTTATACAAGCATTCTGGACACGTTGAATTTTTAATTGATTATACTTGGGCATAAAATGATAGTAAACTTGAGAACAACAATCTACATGAGGATAAATTAATGGCTCTACTAATTTTGACTTTACATTATCATCCAAGATGTCCCTTAAGCTGTACATGGTTTTTAATTTAAAAAGACATATTTTGTACACTTCTTGGCAATGTTTGTTAAAACACAAACTTTTATCAAAGACGACACCCAAATTTTTAGCAGAGTCTACCCAGTCAAGCACAGTTCCATCAATAGTAACACTATAATTTGAACACACAAGGTCACTGCAATGCTGATTACCAATGCATATATGTAGCAATAGATTTTTTAGGATTAAGCTTTAGACCATGGTTTCTGCACCACTTTGAAAACAAATTTAAATCATGATTAATAGCAGCTATTGCATTGTCAACATCTCCTGTGATACAGCTGAGCGTCATCAGCATAAAGCTGAATCTGTGAACTAAACAAAGCTGCAGGCAAATCAAAAGTATACAGTAAGAATAATATAGGCCAAAAGATACTACCCTGAGGGATGCCATTTCTAGTTTCTTTTAGATCTGAGTGTTAAAAATCGCTTAGTATTATTCTCTGCATCCTGCCGTAGAGATAGCTTGAAAACCATCTCTGGGCGACCTGGTCAAAACCTAAGTAACTCAATTTAGCAATCAACAATTCAAAATTTACGAGGTCAAAGGCTTTACTTTGATCCAACTGTATAAGGATAGTACTGTTGGATCGGTCCATAGTTGTGGCAATTTCATTGGTCACTCTGAGCAGAGCAGTTGTGGTGCTATGCCCCGAACGAAACCCTGACTGCACAGGCGGTAAAATAGAGTTTATATTCAAAAATTCATTAACCTGATCACACACCATACTTTCCAACAATTCAGAAAAAGCAGGCAAAATACTAATAGGCCGAAATCTTATAAGACGAAGGAGACGAGACCTTTGGCAGGGGTATAACGTTAGCAGAGAATCCCAAGGCCTCCAAATAGAGCATATATAGTGATTCTTAATAAATAAGAAATCCATGAACTGGAGATCAATTTGATAAAAAATAAGCCGATTTAACTAAAATTGATATTAAAGTAAATACAGGGTGTCAAAGTTAAGAATTAAATTACATATAATTTAATATATTTATATCACTTTTAGATAATTTTATAACATCTTATATCCAGGGTTTTTTTAGGCCGATGAATGCAAATTTATTAAGAAGCTAGTCAACCCGAAAGATATTGTCCTGTCCAACTTTCAATAAATTTATATGTGCTATTGAAAATGTGCATTAACGATGGCAACAACAGATATCTAATTGTTCAATAGAATTGTGTGTTGTGATTGACTTGGAACCATGTGGTTTTGTTCCAAAACTAAAGTCGCATTTGAATTGAGTCAGAACTTCATTTGATCCAAATGATTTATTTTCTTCCATTAAATTTTAAATTATGATGAATCTCAAGGTGTTTTATTTACACTTTTATTTGGATTGCAATGAGCGAAATGGTGACGTCACAGTATGAATATTACCATTTTGTTCGACCAAATCGAGAGTCAATACAAAAATTTGCATTTTTCCGACTTTGACTAAATTCAAAATTTCCTTTTGCTAGAAACAAGAACAAAATATAAAAAAAGAATTATGATTCCACATACTTTTTCAACTTTTCTTTCTGAAAAAAATCTTATTTGGGCTATTACAAACATTAAAAAAAAGGGGGCAAATCGGTCTAACCCTTCTCAAATCGTGCACTTACTAACAAACAGCATTTCATATTTATTTATATAGATCCATTGTATCTTTAAAGGACTCCAGATGCGACGATCAGAAATACTTTTTAAGATGCTAAAACTTTCTTCTGCCTGCCTTATGTGTATCAGTTTAGTAAGGTAGTAGGTACTTCAAATGGAAATTGGTATGCAAGGTTAACTTTTAATGTGTCTCTCATAAACTAATATAGATTTTTTCTTTAAGCTGGAGACTATGACGGTCGTAGTTTCTTAAAGACCAAGTGATTCAGGGTATGTCGACCTGTAAGCATCTACAATTCAACTTAATTAATACAACAAACTATATGGAACCTTATATATACTTACAGAAATTTGAGGCTAGTGTAAGTTATAAATATGCTCAACAGTGTTTTTTTACAAAACATAAGTTTTTTTACCATAAATGACTTGTGTCAAATAAATTAATTTTAATTTGTTTTTTATGTCATTTCCTTTGATAGCAGATATGTGTATATACTACTTAATTGTTGTGTGTCCGATTTTTTATTCATTACATTATTAATTTTGTTGATGTGGTACATTTCCAAGATTAGCCTTTTACTGGTATTAATTTCAGTATCTAATATTTTTACCTCATCCCAATCTATCGTGTGGTTGTTGTTGACCGCATGTGTGGCTAATGCACATCGGTCTCTTTTCATAGAAATATCGCTTTTATGCAATGATATTCTGTTCTTTACCCATTGAGATGCTTGACCCACATATATGCTATCACAAAAAAGATTTCATGATTTAATTACAATTGGTGTCCTCTAGAAGATAGAAGAAATTTTTTTAATGAATTTGTATTTCTTAAGCCAAAAAAAATCATGAAGTGATCTAATTTTAACTTTGACACCCTGTATTTTTGTCAATATAAATTTTAATACTAAGATAAATTAAACTTGATTATTAGTAACCTTGTATAATCACTTTTTTTTCTAAAAAGGTGCACAAAATGCAGTATGAGTAAATATTTTTTACTTTGTTAAAGAAATCAAATTATACTTTACAAAAAATGCAATAGCTTTATAAATACAAGCAGAATAAAAAGAGTCTGCAACAGCCATCTTCTAATTTTGTCTTGTACTATCAGTTAACGTTATTGCTGCCTGTGGATATTAGTGGTTCGCTTTTTACATGCTTTAAATAAACTAAACACATAGTTTACTCTCCATCTTTACTGTAATAAGTTACTCAAATTTTATTCAGCCAAGCTTATGATGTTTATGAAGATAATAAGCATTTATTACCCGCACTTCAAAATTTAATTGTGAGAACTAGATATAATTTCATAAAATTACATTTTAATGGACAAGGTACAGAGTCCTCTAAAGTATTCACATTATAAAGTAACTGAGTATTGATAATATGAACCCTCTTAATTTATTTTTTTAAGTATTTATAACTATTTTCTACCTGTACCATATATTTTGAGGAAGATTGCATGCTGGTAAGAATAAGTGTTGCACACAGACTTATTCAAAAAGTAGAAGCCTCAATCGGAGAATGTTTCTGTATACTTTTGTGATCCAGATTGCATTTTAAAAATAACTACTTCCTAATTTTGCATGTTGTATTACACTAAAATATAAGGGTTGGAATAATAGTATGTACATATAATAATAGCTTTTAAGCATGCATAATAGAAATAATAGCTATAGAACACTTGCAGAGAAGAACCATTTTTCTTTGTTGATAGATAACTTTGAGCACAATCTGATACTTACTGATAAATGATGTTATGATTCTGTCTTGTTTAAAAAAAACTGCTACATGATGGTAATATAAATACACTGTTATCAAAAATGTGACTTCTACATTTCAGTGAGATAACAAAATAATTTGTTGAGTAAAAACTGTACTTGTACAGTGAATTAAGTTTCATATATGTAAAGCAAATAGTTTAGTTCCATGTGTAATTATTCTATATTAATGAAACAATGAAAATACATAATTTAAAATAGTAGTATAGAAAATAATATTGGCATGCATATCTCCTATTGTTAAAAGTTTATTATGTACATAATAATAATCCATCACCATACATTATTAAAATAGGTTGTATTCTATTTGAATTAATGAAACTTTCTTTTACTGACTTGTGCCACAATTTTTTTTCAAAAGTTACCAGTTTTCAAATTTCAATAAGTCAGAATATAATATTTGAACACTCTGTTTTGGTAGATGCATTTTTATTCAGTTTTGTAAAGCTAGATTAACTTCATTCGATACTAAAACATATTCCAAGTCCATAATAAACAAAAAAGGACAAAGTGTAATTGATTAACATTTAGCAATTCTGCCAAATGCTGTATGAATGGGGTTACTTCAGTCATGTGAAGTAATGTTATATTTAGATGAAGAGTTACTGTCCTATTTGGAGGTCATTTATTAAAAATATGTTGTGAGATCAGCTTGTTTCATACTGAGATATTGCCACCTACTAACATGTTTGCAGACTTTGCTAGTGTGTCCCAGACTGAGGTTTTTTGAATTATGCTTGTTTACTGTAAGTCGTTTTAATTGTATCTTTTTTCTGCAGCCTCCTATGTCTTTGCCGCATCCTACAGCTTTGACTTCAGTACATGCTGCTTCATTACCCCACTTTCTACCGAGTCCTGCCTTGGCATCGCCCGTGGGTTCCTCTTCATCCCAGCCGGGTATGGGTGTGAACAACCCGCCTTGTTCAACGCTGTTTGTGGCGAACCTTGGACAGTTCGTGTCCGAGCATGAGCTTAAGGAAATTTTTGGCAGGTTTGTTCTCATGAGAGTGACAGTGTCTGTACCATAATAAAATAGGTTGTTTAACCACCAGTTTATTGCTAGTGTTAATTCCTCTAAATAGTTAAAATAGTGCAAGTTATAGTGATTATATTTTTTTAATTTGATGTCTTGKTTATACAAAGTGGGCTACAACGCCGATCCTACCAAAATGTGTGACGAGACGTTTCCAATGAAAACTTTGTAAGTATGAGACTTTTATGATTCACAGATACGTTTCTTGAGGTTTTACAAAATGTTTACCATTTATGTGTTTCTGTCACTATAMCTTGCACTTKGTTGTTTCTCTATAAGACCTATACTCCCTTCTTTTTGAAATTGATGGAATTAACATACACTCTGTTATAAATTTATCTATATGCATTTACATGCAAGTGTTTGTGCAAAAATGCACAGTTCGTTTTACATGAACATTTATGATTAAGATGAAAAATCACCATTATCTACCAAGCTAAAAAGAATTGGAGTATAGTTCAGATATTATTAATGATACAACGCGAGCACCGCAGTTTTTCACCCGTCCCTAACTGGTGCCGCATGTTATTATATGTTACTAACTATTTTTCGGTGAGGGGTTGTTCTATCTAACGCACAGTCTGAATGCGTACCCTCGCACATCCCTGTAGTTAGCCGTAGTGCCCTCAACACTGAGCAGCACTTGTGGTGTTCTTGTTGCACAGCTTTCCTGGCTTCTGTCGCCTGCGCATGCACAACAAGGGTGGATCCCCGGTGGCCTTCATGGAATACCAGGATGTGCGTTGTGCTGCACAAGTCATGGCTGCACTTCAGGGTTCCTTCCTACTGTCCTCCGATCGCGGCCCCATTCGTATCGAGTACGCCAAAAGCAAAATGGCTGCAGAGGTCGGTTAATTGCCTTTGCTAAGGTTCATAATGTCGGGCGTGACCTGTTTCCTTTGACCAATGTCACCACTCCATATTTTTGTGCATATCATAAAATGCTTGCATGGATGCTTCACAAATTCATTACAGATGGACAGCTAACAATAAAATCCTCAAAGAAATGGTATCTCGCAAGCATTATTCATCTTTCTACAATTTTACTAACCTAGGAATCAATTGTAAGCTTAGCCTAATGCTACAAGAAATTCTTCTGTTTACTTTTCTAAACCGCTTTCCATTTTAAATACTAAAACTGCCTTGTTGCTTACTAAGATGAAAGATGAAAGAGATCTGTAATGTTTTGTTCTCTATGACAAATTTCTTTTGAAGTACACTCATCAGAAATGTAAGAAGGTTACCCATATATAAAATGAAATTTCAACAACGTATACCTAATAATAAAGAAATTAATGATTAAAATTATACTTTGCTGCACAAGCCTATTGCTAATCAGTATCTCTCACCATATGTGAGTTCATATTTATGTTGCACAAAGAGAGTGTTGCTACAACATATGCAGTCTCTATTAAAAATCACAAATTATGATTGGATTTTAAAAAAATTTGATGAAGAGAATACTCTCAAAAATGAACTCCACACTATATATCTTATTACTCCAGAGCTGCAGACACATGTGAGCTGCTGAAACATCATGCTCAAAAACAGTAGATAACTGAGAAAGTTGAAATAGTTACGAAAAGTGTCACCTAAAACTGGTAGAGTGAATGACATGTGGGTATAACATGACATAAAAAGTTTTCCTCAAGAAGGTGATGAACAGAATGTCGATCTGTGGGTACAACATTTTACTCCTGAAAGCAAGGAGCAAAGCAAAGATTGCTGATATATAGGGCCTCCGACACCACAGAAAGCAGGGAGAACTTTGCTTGCAGGAAACTTGATGTCAACTGTTTCCTGGAATGCAGAATTATTTATTTCGTGTTGATTTTTTACAAACCTAGAGTGTTACTCTTGATTGTACTCGATGTACTTAAACTAACATATCACTCAAAAATATGTGGCACTTCAGAAGAGAACTGTACTGTTGCATATTATAACAACTTTAAGCACCACTAACGACATAATCAAGAAACTACTAGGAGGTTCTGCAGCACTCTCTGAATAGTTGATACCTCTCGCTTTACGAATTTCACTTACTCTGCTCAGAAAGTGTTAGAAGAACAGCAATGTGCATTAAATGATGCTGTTTGTGCAAAACTAGCTGATGTCATTGTGCAAGGCAAAAATGTTAAAAAATATAATTCAAAATTTTGAAAGTAGTTTGTCGTAAATATTTTGCAACGAATATCTTTTTCATAATTGAGCAATACAAATAATACAGGTGTTTTGTATTAAAAAACTTGGGTAAGTATTTTTTATGAGTAGCACCTCAAATGCAAATGCACGTCTTAATGCGAGTCATAGCCATAAGTACTGTTCCTAATATGAAGTTGGTTGTTCTGTATCTATTTTATTAATTAGTTATTTAACTTTACAAAAAATAACAATTTACCTAAAGTCTACTTCCTTAGCCTTCACACGTTGGCTCAGGCAGATAGGTCATTCGTATATTGCAGCATGCACTGCTTTGAGGGGTACTAAGATGTCTCTCCATCAAATCAACATTTAATGACTCAATACTATGGTGAAGTTTAAAGCAGATTTAAAGTGCTCCACATCCTGTAGTCCAAATGATTCAACTCAGGTTTTCCTTTAGGCCATTCTTCAGTGTCGTGTTGTCTTCACTTTGTGAACTGGCACTCAGCTCTTTCTGAATCTTATAAAATGCATCCTACCAAACCACCACTGATGCTTGATGGTGTCATCTTTCTACTTTTGTAATCCTTTCACTATATTCTTCTGAGCTGTGATCGTACACGCTGTAGTTATGGCAATTAAATTTTTTGTCGACTGTAAATGTATTTTTCAGGGTCCACTTTAATAATTCTTGACAAGATACAGTTTTTATTTCCCTTGCCATCAGGGACTGGTCTTATGGCATAATTGCATAGTTTATTTTTACTTGCAAAGAAATTTGTTGTAGTTGTAATCTAAGTGCATCCACCTTTAAGTAAGGATTGTGCATTTCTCACTAAATAATTGAGGAAAGCTCTAGACTTATTGTCACTACCAAAAACTAGCAAGTAATTGTACTGCAGACCATCAGCATTTAACTTTTTGCCAGCAACAGCCAGTTATATAATTAATTTAAGAGATTAAAAAATACTAATATTAGATGAGTAATAATCTCATATGCTAGATTACTAGTGTGTTTATTACATAAATATTTTTGTATATTTAATGGACAAGTTTAGATACATCCTTCAAAAACATAGTGCAATTAATTTGATGTATGATATAAGCACATTACTGTGAACGAACATGTTTGGAACTGATGTAGAAAAATGATACAGGTAATTTTGTGTGTACCTAGATATTTTCTGTTATTACTATGGCTATTCCCCATTGGAGGTTTTATTTTATATATGCACAAAAATAAGTGATGGTCAAATAAAAATACTATCCCTCTTTCTATTCAAACAAAAAACATCTGTTATCTGTATAGCTTGGTTTCTATGATACAAATTATTCGCACTATCTATTATTAAATTCACCCTATCTATCCAAAAATTAATGTGCAATTGAAAATTAAACAATGATAGCTTTTAAAACTCTGCATTTCAGATTTATAAATGCGTCTTAATTCACCACCCTTCTTACTGACCTTTAACGTACCAGCAGTATTAGCCTACACACTGCACCAGGATAGAACTAGCATGTAGCAGTATTTGTATAACTATCCCAAAGTACTGCACCTTTGTTATATCTATTCCCTGCATGTTCAACAGCAGACATATCTATACCAATCATCTTTTAACTGTAATAATTAACACGCAAATCAGCCATGAAACCAAACTTTACAGATCGATTGTTTTTAATGGAAGTTGATACATATCTAAAACAGGCCAAATATTCAAATATCTATATAAATTATTATACTTGCAGGGAACAAAAGGAGAAGAAAATGGACAATCTTAATTCATCCTACATGCCGCTAAGTACTTGACAACGAGCTCTGGTTGTTGCAGGACATTGTTGAGGCGTAATGGGACTTTCGTTGCTTCTAAAAGCAACTAACCCTAACTTCTCTGTTAACTGTTGTAGTTGTACTGTTTAGAAGTTTCACTGGACAGTATTCGCGTGATAATTGCAGGTTAACTAACTATCAGAGTCTCATAACAATTTCATTTCAACGGGAATGATAAAATGATAAGCTAAACCAAAGGTGCCCTAACAGTTAAGTTTTAGATCATATTGGAAAAGGCATACAGCAAACACCTCAAACTTGATACCGAGATGTTTGTTGTTGCTAACAGTATTGTTTTTGAGCTTTCTTTAGATAACGTAGTAAATATATTGTATAAGGATCTTATGGTAAATGATTTAATATATTTGATTTACTTATAGCAATAAACCAATGAGGATTCAGGTCTCTTGACAAAATTTGGCAATTAATGCCAAGAACTAAAACTAACACATATCAGTTAATAGCTTTGTAAAATTCATGGTGAGAAATTTTAGGGTATGTGGATATTTCATAAATCTGATCTACACATACATATATATTTCATCTAGTTTTTCAATTGAACCCAATTGGCATATTTGACGTTACTTTTATCTACTTGTAGGTGTAGCCAGCTTTTTTGCTTGTGTAATAGAGAATTTTAGATTATGGAGCATTTGTTAACTTGCAATCAAAAAAGATGTAAGTATTTAGCAGAATGTTTGAAAATCTTTTTTCATAATTTATTTGTAAGGATTATTTTTAAGATGTTTTATTGTACCTTGAATTAAAAGAAATATATTTTGCATGGATTTTGTAGCTACATTGATGTGCCTAACAGCTGTGTATTACACTTGGGAGGTGTACATAAAATGCATTGCTGTAGCTACAAATTAGGTAACCAAAGTTTAATTATAGTGACTAAATATATTAATATATAATTTATTTAAGACAAGTTGTACTTTAAGATATTGATTTTATAATGTTTATGTATGTAGAATTATTTTTTATATAATTTTATAGTTTTTCTACAATTTCGCTAACGGTTGACTTGCAGTCAAAAAAGTGTAACGCTGGTAATTCTCTATTATCTAGGTTAAATTTATAGTGTTGTAGTGCTTTTTGTGTGACGTTTATGTGATATATCTATTACTATCATTAGGTGTATTTTGATACCGGCTTGACCGGCAGATGAGCATACCTAGCCGAGGAATCAAGACAAACACAGTTTGGTCACAATTCTTGCAAAATCAGTCAATTATGATAGCAAATAAAATTTGATATTCAATTTCAAAGGGTACGAAACCGATTCCTCTTCTAGGAGCTCAAAAATGCAGATAAAAGCGATCCAGCTGTATTGCTCATGCTACAGGGTGCATATGAACAGGGGTGGTATATAATCTACCAAAGAAAATGTTTTCTCTAAAAATATAATTATAGTGTGTATATTGCTTGACTTAAGGAAAAACTAAACTGTATTATAATGTAAATTCTAAAAATCAATGCTCTAACATAATTTACAGCTTTTAAAAAATGTCAGTTTTGTCTTAATATGTTAGTAATCCATATGCATAAAATACATTAAAAAAAAGACACTATTGATTCGGCAAAACGTTAACTATCTCCAGAATCAGTACCCTGTAAATATATTATGCATGTGTAATGCAGTTGAATCGTTCTGCGTCATGTTTCCGTCCAATATATGTCAAAGACATATTGTAGCTCAATGATAGAGCGTGGGTAGGGTGGGTGCGGATCAGGGTGATGACGCTGGTCATACTAATCCAGCTACATTTGGGGACTATAGAAAACATATCAGCTTAACTATTAATAAATATAATATCTGTTATATGCAGTCCGACCTTTAAATGTTGTCTCGTAACTGTGTTTGGAAAAAAGAAAAACCGCAGATTTATGTGTTTATATGTTTTTGAATTTGTGGAGGTTAACTGCAGCCGATGATGTAACAGTCGAAAATTGACTCACAGCATTCAGTGTCGACTTATTCGACTGTAACACATCGGTGCAGAATTTTGTGATATAACCTATCAACGGTATTATAAACTAGCCACAAACGCCTTCTCTGCTTTAGGATATAGGTTATTAATAAACACCACTTTCTAAACATATCATGATCTGTGCCCCTTGTCAAGTGACATCTTAAATTTTTAGATTAATAATATGTAATGAAAGATTTGATAATATTTAAAAAGATATGAATTTACAAATATTATATAAGAAGCAAATAATTCTTACAACAGCTAAAGATTATCTACACTGTGTAAGGTAACTGTTGGTGTAGTTATGTTTGTATAAGCTACGCTGTTTAGCGTGTACTGTGTACCCAGCAAGCAATAGGTGAGGGTACATCTTGACCCTTCTACCTAGCCTTAGTAGACTCTGTCATACGACCGGGGAATGCATATCTTTATCTTAATATTGAATCAAGTAGGCGTCGTAACTTAGTTTAATGTATCATGTGTTGAACTGTTGGTTTAGGAATATAAGTACAACTCCGCAACATGGGTACTGGTAACGAACCAGTTGTTGATACTAGTCAGATATTTGTATAAAACCCACCCCACCATCTTGCCCTTTATCTTTTTTCAGAAAAGCATTCCATACAAAGATTGTATTACCTGACAACGTACTTAGCTATATAAATTGTATAGGGTCCAAAAGATGGGAAATAAATATGTACTACAAGAAAATGTACCCTTTTTATTTCACTCTTACAGATTCCCAACATCAAGAAACTTGTTTAGTGGAGCACACTGTTGTTGAATTTACATAGGTATCTTGTTAGCAGGACCGAGAGAGTTAAAGATAACTGATTCTTTTCTAAAGCTGATAAAGGATATTGTCTGGTTATTTTAGATAAAAATGAGTACATTAATATTAAGTTTCTAATTTTTTAAATCATGGAGCATTTTTTCACAACTGAAAGTGATCAGACAATTTAATTTAATTAAAAATTAAAGATATGTCAGATAGAGTTAAACCAACCTTTTTTATTTGCAGGAAGCCACAAATTATTCATATTAACCCTTCAACATCTAGACTGGTCTTCCTAAAATTCATAGGGGGTTGTCCTATTAGACCAGTTGTTTCATAATATGTAAACTCTCGATTCTTGTTACGAATTAGAAAAATTGTTAAATTTAGCTTTTCGTGATTCTAAATTTTGATAATTTTTTTTTCTATTGAAACAGTCTAGATTTGACACATAAACTCAATAGTTTTGATAGTCCTAAAAATTAATTTCTAATTTCTTTTGATGTGAAAAATTTATTTCCTTCAATTTCTCCTAAAGAATGTATTAAAATTTTAAGAGACGGACTTTTTCAAAATCTTAATTTAGGTTTTATTATTAAAAATAACTTAATTTTGTTAACTCAATTTGTCTTAACCAAAATTTCTTTTCATTCAATATTTTTTTGCAAACTTCAGGATTAGATATGGGTCCTTCTTTTGGCTAAATAAAAATATTTATCTCGGCATTCCTATTTTCAGTCTAATGTTTGTTTTTGGTTTTGTTATATAGATGATATCTTGTGCCTACTTAAAAGTAAACAAGTTGATATAATTTTCTTTCCTTTATTAATTAATTACATCCATCTATAAATTTTAGTTATGAAAAAGAGATTAACAACAAAATTTGTCTCCTAGATTTGTTAATTAAAAGTAATGAATCATATATTTACTTTTGAAATTTTTAGGTAACTAACTTGTACAGATAATATTGTTTCCTATAATTCTTTCCATCCTTACCAACATAGCCATAATACCTCTTTCCTATACAGTTGTTGACAAAAAAACTTGGTATGATTCTACAAACTGCTTATAACAATTGTCCATATTATTTAACAAAAAAGTTATATCTTAAATACTTAACAAAACATAAGTTTTCTCTTCTTTTTTTATACCATTAATTTACACAAAAAATAAAAACTTTAGTATTTGCTTAGTTTATTGGTAGTTTCAACAAGTATTCGTAAAATATTTTTATCTCACTGAATTCAGTATTTTTAGCAACTTGTACTTCGCTTACGATCCAAATTAGTCCATAATAAAGATAAAATGCTACCTTAAACCTCTCTGGCAAATACAGTTTTTGTTGTAATGATTGTACTGCATACAAGACACCTCAAACAATGCAAAAAATATAAAGACACTCATATAAGTAGTTATGATGAATTTGCTATACAGGGAGTTTTTTAAAATGTTGAATAATTTTTCAAAGTGCACTGATTGGGCCGGGTTCCGGGGAACATGGTGAACCTGCTTCACGCCGGCCCTGCTTGTTAAGAAAATTGTGGAATACTATTACTACTACTACGTAATCACTGCTGTCTTCGTACAGCCAATTTACCTAAGACTAAGTCCACATTCAAAACATCATAAAATTTGTAATATGGAAAAGAAAGTTCATGATTTTGATTATTTCAATACTTAACACCATCATTAAAAATAAAAATAATTACCTGCTGGCAGAACTGGACTATTTAAAATTTTAAATATTGTAAAACACCATTCAAAACCTCTACACTGCAGTGTTACGCACATGTACATGCAACCACACAAATTCGTTTGGAGGGCAGATTTCAGCAATAAGTATTTATTGGAAAAAAAACAACTAAATGCTTTTTAAAAGTATTTGTATTTAGTACTTACTGGATTAAAAAGAGGTGTTGTGAAAATACTTTAATGAAGTGTTCTGTGAAGCTCTGTATTCGGGTTGCTTCTAAAGAGTAACTGTTTTTTGTACACATAAAGTGTCAAATTTAATATCAAGAAAGTATCATAAACTGCTGCTCCCATCATATTCATGTTCAATAAACTCTCATTTTAGATATGCATTTTAATTTCAGTTTCATTGTTAAACACGAATTGTGGATTAAAGTTAATAATCACGGCAGCTCATATGCTTTTGGTGTTGTTTATCGCTCTCCTAGTTTTTTTTATAAAAAATTTGTTGATGCTTTTGAGGAATCTTTCAACACCTATTATTCGATAACAGACTGCTATACCTTTTGCCTTGGGGTTTTCAACATAGATTTCTCAAACCCACTTAATATCGTAGTGACAGAGTGGAATCTTTAAATTTGTCTCAGCTAATAATACACCAACCCGTACAGGTCGTAATAGCTTGTCGCTCATTGATTTGATAATTACATTTAATTCTTCAATTATAGGGCACTGTGGCGTGTCACAAGTAGGTAGATGTATGTGATCATTATTTGATATATTGCCTATTTAAAATAACTATAGCTAATCTGGTAGTAAGTATCATACTTATAGAGATTATAAGAATTTTAATTGAAAAAAGATGCATCTAAGTGATATATATTATGTAAGTAACATCGATAGTAAGATTGAGTTACTGAACAGATGTTTGTCTCATGTTTTGGATTTGCATGTCTCTCTTCGAACAGTAAGAGTATCTAGGCCGTCGGCACCATCGGACAATGAGCCTTTCCGATGAAGTTAAAGGTAAATACAGAGAGTGGCTTAAGTAGACATTGGGATTACTATAAAAGCTTCAGAAACCTTGCTGCAACAACTATTAGGCAAGAAAGGAAAGCTTACTTTAATTTTTATATGAAAGTTTCTAACAAAAAAGCTGCAGCACTACCCTCCGAATTAAACAGTGCAAACGAAATTAATGACTACTGTGTAAGCAGTATCAGTATAGCACGATTGCCAGTTAATTATATTTGTTTCGATGTCATAATCATATATTTATCGCACTAGGGCAGTAATACAAGCATTTAACATCAAAATTTATTTATTATAATGGATTAATTACAAAATCTTTATGATTATACACTTTAATTCCACCAGATGTTTATGTGGCATATTGATCCATACTACCAGAATTGTCATTGCTATTTTTCCTTTTTTTCAATGAAAGTCGCAACATATAGCCTTCTGCCATTGTCACAGACATTTTCAGTTTCAAACTGTAGTCCGCACAACACTCAGGATTTGCTTAATTAAAGTAAGTTACAATTCCTTTTGGAATATATATGTCGTAGGCATATTGCAAAAGCAGGCGTTTTATGAAACGCCTAGACTTTTCGAAATTCACAAACGCGATCAAAAATTTAGGAATCTGTTTACATAAGTGACAGTTGAAAGTATTACATCGTCAACTTCGTAAATTCAGATACACCCATTTCGTCATTCTCTGGTGGAATATTGTTTGTATCTATAGCATTATGTGGTTGGCCAATGACCCTTTCTAAATCTTCTTGACTCATTTATCTTCAATAGAATCTTTCGGCAATGGAGAGTGGCATTGTTTTAAAATATGCCAAACTCGCATACGTGTTTTGTAAAACACCTAGACGTATGGCAAAACGCCTAAATGTATCAGGCGCAATGTAAAATCATGCTTCTTACTGCTTCATTTTACATTTAGCCCAGTCATTTTCGAAACGCCTATTTTTGCAATATGTGATATACATACCTTGAAGGAAGGTATAACGGTCATAATTGTTGAAATATTGAACTATATAACTTGGGGGACTCGACCTTGGGGAAATAAATTATCTGGACTCTGTTTTCATTAGCCAAGCTTTCAACTTTAATTGGATGTCATCGTCAGGACTTCTACAAGTTACAGCATATATAATAATTAAAAATTACAATGTGGAAAACTTACAGAAATTGAGGATAAATAGAACACTAAACATAATTGTATAAGACATCATGTGTCCAACTAGCAAAATACTTCAACTTGTTAAATTATATAAATTTTCCAGTACACAGTAAAAATTCAATATTTTAAAATAAGAAAATTATCCAAAATTTGTCAGGTGTCAAAACAAATCAACAGGTGTAAATGAACCAAGCTAATAATTTCGACAATAATAAAAATGTAAAATCCAAAGTCGATACAAAACTATACCCCTAGTGTTACAATTTAATTTCATCCGACAATAAATATGTGTATATATTACTTACATTTTGCATTTGCTATTTCTATAATTCAACAAAGAAACGAACACGGGAGGAAGATTGTTGTCTCTCAAAACATATGTAAATATACAGCAGTAGACCTTCGAAATGTATTAACATGTAGATCTTCATTTAGAAGTGTTGACTGCACCCTTTGGTATGATGCTTCTTTGAATGTTGCCAAAACAGGTTTCGATTAGGTTATCAACTACACTACACATTTATTTGGTATGGCTATTAAATTGGTCATAGTTCGCGTTTAACCATTTGATGATACCTATAACCATTTATAATAACGTTCGTTTGGGTAACTCATACCTTTGATTTTATTTCTATCTATACTCATGTGGTCATGTGTGTGTTACATAAAATTAAGATCTTCTTCCCACATTCTTATCATCTTTTCTTATTTCTATGGTTTGCCTTTACTGGTAGCAGTTTTTCTTCAAACCCTTCATACAGTTGCCAGCAGGTTGCTTATTTGGTTGCCAGTAGGTATTTCTAGTGCAAGGCCACTAAACGACTAAACTATCTACTACTACTACTATCTATCAACGTATCTACCTTGTTCCTAGTGGCCAGGTTCCAGGTTACCTCCATTCCACCCTATGATTTTACCACCGGTTGGCAGTTGCCATTATATTGGATCGTTAACACAGAAATCGTATATTTAATAATATATCCTATAATTAATAAGATTTCTGTGATCGATAAACATTAAAATGACATTAAACGTCTCTGACATCCATGTGACGGCGTGACTCATGAATTTTGTTTATCTGTCAGTATTTTGCTTGTCACCTTACCGACTTTTGTGAGGTTAGTTTGGCTCTTGTGATTGTGCTATTTTTCTACTTTTGAAACTTTCGATAATACACAGTTTGCGATGGCTTCTGAACGTTACAGCTTCTCTTTAACAACTTTTAGGTAAATTACAACTTTAATAATAAAACATTATTATTTTGATTAAATTTTTGCAGTCCCTCAGGGAAACTGGTGCAGATTGAATATGCCTTAGCTGCAGTAGCTGCTGGAGCTCCTTCAGTGGGTATTAAAGGTATAGCTTCGTCCACTGAACCATCATATTTTATAACTGCAATGAAAAAATATTTTTGTTTTAGCTTCCAATGGAGTGGTTATTGCTACTGAAAATAAACATAAATCAATTCTCTATGATGAGCACAGCGTCCATAAAGTAGAAATGATAACTCAGCACATAGGAATGGTGTATTCAGGCATGGGGCCTGACTACCGTTTATTGGTGCGGCAGGCACGTAAGATGGCACAGCAGTACTTCTTAGTGTACCATGAAACAATTCCAACCGTGCAGCTTGTGCAACGTGTAGCTGCCGTAATGCAGGAATACACCCAGTCTGGAGGTGTTCGTCCATTTGGTGTTTCATTGCTAATTTGTGGATGGGATAGTGATCGTCCGTATCTGTTCCAGTGCGACCCATCAGGAGCTTACTTTGCATGGAAGGCAACTGCCATGGGAAAGAATTTCATAAATGGCAAAACATTTTTGGAAAAGAGGTAAATTAATCTAATAACTAGTAGTGTTTCTATCATTTGAAGGCTTTATAATAATATATAGTAGGGGTGGCCAAACTTCTGATCAGATCTGAGATTTTAAACAAAATATTCAGTATAGGTATATCACTGCTGGTCAACTTTTTGCTGTTTATGGTGACTTAGATAAAATTAACAAAGCAAGCTTCTATGATTGTTTGTATTTTTGCAAAATGTTCTGCCACATTTAAAAAGCTCACACCCTGCTGTATATTTATACCGATGGATGAGTATTACGCTTACAAAAATCTTGGAGGCTAAAGTTTTCTGTAGCTATGTCTTTGTTAACAGAACTTCATTTTGTATTGAATGGTATTATAAACTGGGTTGGTATAAGGCTCTGGTTTTAAACACTAAAATAAACAAGCACTTGGTTTTTTTCAAGAATAACCTGAATTTTCTGTAAGATAATGTAGAAGATTAAACAGAAATGATCCAAAGGTTTCCTGAATTCCTCGCCTGAAAGTTGTTTTCTTCTATCCTAAGAAATTTTATTGCAAAATTTATTTATCACTTAGTAAACTGTGTCTTTGTTGTTATGTTAAAAAAAGATTTTATTCTGTAACGATTGAGATCTCCTAGCAGCATTAGTAGACCTTAAAAGTCATTGTCATGCCTAGGTAGCTCTGCTGTAAATTGAGTTATAGAAATGGAACAAAAAAAATTGAATTCGTGAAAAACTTTTTAATTTTTCTACATAATCGCCATTTACATTAAAACATTCATCGTAACGAGTAACAATATTTTCAATGCCTGTAGAGAAGAATTCGCTGTCCTAATTTGCTAGCCATGTTGTTACAGCGCATTTCAATTTGTCATTATTAGGCTTTTTAGAACACATGACTTTCGGAGCGACTGCCAGGGGGCACATGTCAAAACCATGCAGCTTCTAGCGCGCTGTCATAGAAACCCCATTACTTAATGCCAACGTCAGTCACTAGAGCTGGGACATTCGATTCAATTCAAATCGTTCAATCAATCGCGTAGATTCGGATCATTCAAGTCGTTTATATGGATCGGGAATTGAAAGTGACAGCAGTGTCTCCTGTCTCGCCACAGCATACAAATATGCTGTCATGCTGTGTTCTCGTCGTGTGCTGTCGTTAGCCATTAACCATGTACGACGCACGAATAACGCTGATTCCTTAGCTGTGAGCCAAATCAAGGCATGAGACATTCAATTTGAACGATTTGGTCATGAAGGACCCAACTCTATCAGCCACGCGTCCGTTTCCAGGGTTTCGCAGGAGCGTCCCACGCGTGCGCTTTTTGCCCCCTGGACGCGATATTGGATGACGTAATCTTAAAAAGCCTAATTACCGAATCTTGAACTACCTAACCACGCTTTCAACCAGAGGAAAAGGTAAAAATGTGATGAAGCCAGGTCAGGCGAGTATGGGGGATGTGAGAATACTTCCCATTTGAATTTTTTAAGGGAGCAGTGGTATCCCTAGAGGAATGAGGTCTTGAATAAACATGAAATACGAGTGGTTTCCGAGACAAACCACCAAGTCTTTAATTTTTAAACGCTTTGCGAAGTTTGTCTAGCGTTTCACAACATCGAACGAAGTTTATGGTAGTCCCTCGGTCCATAACATCAACAAGCATTATGCCAGTATAGTCCCAGAAAACCGTAACCATCAGTTTATTGGCTGTTCCAAACCTTGCTAGGGAGCTTGGTTTCGGAGATTATTTAATGCACCCACGTCTGAGCATGTAATGATATGCGAAATGGTGCTTGGATCAGGCAGGAGAAACGAGAGGGCCGCTTTCAGTCATTTCAAATGATGTTTATCACTTAGTAATTGAGGATCAAATCTCATTTAAACCTGTTTCTTCCAGTACCAGATGGAAGCACATGAAAAGTCGATTAATAATTCCTCGTTTAACATAAACTTCAAATTGGAGGTTGTATACCACGTTGTATTGCACGTTTTCGCGGCCGGCTCTGGACTTATTTACCCAAAATCTAACCGTTTGGGCAGGCATTGCAGGGCACCATACACATTTTTTAAGTGGTCATGAATGTTTTTGGCCTCAATATTTTCCACTGTAAGAAAACGAATTCCAGAACGTTGTTCACAAATATCAGATGTGCAAAATAACGGTGACTCCATTCTTAGCAGCACATAAAACAACTACTACTTAATGAATATGTATTAATGAAGTTGTGGTATGCGAGTTCGTAGTAGACCATTGTATACAGTGGTGTATCATCCACCCCCCCTATTTTAGAAGCTGCGCTACAGGGGCATGGTAATGACTTTTGAAATGGCCCCCATACATTCATCGATATGATATTAGGGCTACCCAAAGTGAACTCTTGTGGGTAGTCCAGGGTCCCCATTTTGGCCACCGCTGATATATAGCTTTAAAGTGTCTAATGTTAGAGGCGAGGAGGGTATTATGGAATACCATTTACATTTCAGTAAAGAATGAATATCCAAAAATATCATGAGTACCTATAAAATATAACCTTTTGTAATTAACTATCTCCAGCGAGAAAAAACCATTTATTTTTTTCTATATAAAAAAAAKTATTAAAGAAGGTTATAAATGGAGATTAATATCAAATAGTCGGGTACAATGGAATAGGTGGTTTAAACTATACCATTGAAAAATGAATTAGAGTTCACAAAATAGTTGTTTTTAACTATAAAAACCATATTTTTAAGACTATGTTCAAGTCATTTCTGCTCCGGTATAATTAAGGTGAACCCACAGGTAACAGCTGAAGCGTTGAATCCAAATTTTCCCTTATTGATCTTCAAAGAATTTTATGTTACCATGATGGTCTTTGTTTTCTGGTTTTTTAATTGGTGGTAAAAGTCCATTGCAAATGATACATCAGAATTAAACAATTTACTGCTGCTAAGTTTAATTTCTTAACAGGGGTCTTTGAATGTTTGGTTTCTTTTGTTGTTCTGAGACTTCTGGTTCCTCTTTTCTCCTTTTCTTTCAGTTCATCATTTAAGACTTTTTTTTATATGGGGAATGGGTTATTGTAGAAGAAAATCCAGTTTTCATGCCTCTGTTGGACTTCTGCTTTTTTGGAGGTGGTGATGATATCTGGATCGGTAAGACTGAATTTGTTGACATAGACATATCAGGAAAAATCATACGAGGATTCCTAGAGAAACATGACTGAGGTGAAGCAGAGCTTGTGGATGAACGTGGAAGAGGGTCATTTGTTGGTCTCAATATAATTCCATCATATCAAAAATACACAAGGGCCTTGAGCTATGCCTTAAAAAAGATTTCACTTCATCACTATAGTGAAGCTGTAACGGACACATCAAGGTCTCATCCAAGGGTTGGATTTTATGTGAACAGTAAGGAGGTAGACATAAAACTGTAACATGGCTTTCCTTTGCTAAATTAATTATGTCAGTGCTATGCTTGTAGGTTGTGTGTGAAATGATGATAATGAGAGGACTTCTTTAACATGAAAGGACCCAGTTTGTCTCTTACCTTTTAGACCTATAACATGAGGAAATTTACTTTGAGCTATAGGCAAACCAGTTTTGTCTACACTAAATTAATATCCTGTTAGGAAGATGGTTCTGTTTTCTGAAAACATTGATCAGGTTAAGAAAACTTGTCTATTTCATTTTTATTCAATCCCCTGGTTCTGGCAAAAGATGTATCCATGAGTTTACCGACTGAAGGTTTTGGATTCCTTCTAATATAAGTGTAAAACCAGTTTTTGCCAGCAACTTTGTCCTTAAATAGATGGAGTGTGTTATTTCAAACCACATGATAGGCAAGACTGCAGTCATCCTCGTTTGTGAGACCATAGAACATGGCCTCCATCTCAACTAAATATTTATGTAACTAGTCTGGCTTCTGGCCAAGAGTAACTAAGGCTGCTATAGTTACATTTTTCTTTTGACTGTTGACAAGGCAAAATAAGAGTTTAGCTTTTAACAAATGTACTTTGATTTCAAATTTGGTCAGCTTAGCATTTAAATAATTTAAAAAAAAAATACAAAACACTTTGTTCTGAAGGAAATGGTACAACAACAACAAGCAGTCAAATCTCACTGCATTGCATCATGGGAAACTTTCTTGAGTAATTCATGGTATACTTACGTAATATCAACACTAAACAGAGCCAAAACCCTGGTATTCCATATATTTTCCTCATCTCCTCTATTCTTAAAAAGATAAGTGTTATTGAAATTATTTCTTGTTTTTCATATGTAGATACAGTGAAGAATTGGAACTGGATGATGCTGTACACACTGCTATTCTTACACTAAAGGAAAGCTTTGAAGGTCAGATGACAGCCGACAACATTGAGATTGGTATCTGTGATGCTTCTGGTTTTCGAAGATTGGAACCCTCTCATGTTAAGGATTACTTAGCTAACATACCATAAACATTATTTTTTTGTAATTATAATTATTTTGACATTTTATATGAATCTGTAGATTAAAGTGAAAAATGTCTTAATCTCTTTCAGTTTCATGTTATTTTTACGCAATGCTTTGATAAAGTGATGGGATAAATTTATTAAAAATTCAGTGAGTATTTGTGGTTTTGTGGTAATCCAAGAGTACATGATAAAAAATCACAGGAGTTTAGTAATGGCTCATATTTTGATATGTTGCGGTTACAGATAACTCCACCAAGGATACCGAACAAATGATTCTGAAGCATCCCTGTTGAGTTTATCATCATAAGTATAAAATTACATATTTATTTGTTTGTATGCTCTAAGTGACCTTAAATTTTGTCAAATCGAATGTAATAAATATTGCTATGGATGTTGTGATGTCATAGTATAGTAAAAGCTATAACAGTTGTTACGCTGTTTATAGATATAATAAAAATCAGAAATAATATAGGTACCTGATGAGGTACTTTCCATTGCATAGTTGCATGTAACGTGGACATTGGTATGTGTTACAAATGCAACTGTACCTTTTCATAAATATTGAAGAGATTCTGTTAAGAATAAAAGTGCCTCATTTTTGTGGAGTTATCCAATATGGTCACAACAGCATGTGTGATTGGCAAAAACATTTTTACACTATTCCCTCAAAATAATAAAAAGGACAAATAGAACATCAAGTAAAACGAAAACAGGTCTGGATTCAGTCCTTCACAGAGATGATTTAACCGAATCGAAAATGAGGATATGTTCTGATCATTTTGTTACAGGTAAAACTATATAGAAATAGAGAATAATATATAATGCTTTGATAGATGAACTAGACCATGTAGATTATGTACCAAATTTAAAAATGGGTTATGTTAGCAGCCGGCGTTAATCAAGTCTAAGAGTTGCATTAAGCCTTCAAAAAAACTTAAAAGAAGAAAGTTAACAAAAGAATATTTAAAAGAAAAGGTGTTTGTTTAGACAAAAGGTACATAATTTTTTAATTACATGCAATTTATGGTATTCATTTTGTTATGTTTGTCTTTTACTTTTGTTGTACACTTTTTTTTTTAAATTTATTTACTCTTACGCAACTCTATCAATAAGAAGCGGAAGAAATGGTATTAAAACAAAAATATTAAGTTAGGAACTTTTTTTTCACCTTCAAAAGTTCAAATGTGTTTCATACTTGTTATATATGCAAATAGTTAATAGTGAAAAGGACAAAACGGAACAATGGAGAGTTCGAGTGTAACCATAGAAAAAGTGATAGAGTACTGTATGACAAACTTCATAGTCGAGTGATTTCAAATTCCATTCCTGGACTTCTAGTTAGTGCCGCTAAGCTGAGGACTTGTTACACACAGGGGTTCCAGTTCCATCCCTGTAAGTACCCTATTATTACTACATAAAACTACATAAAAATACTAAACACACTTGCTCCTTCTTCACTCAAAGTATACACAAAATACAAAACCGTCTCTAAATCTGCGAAAATACCGCGAACACCAAAGAATCCTCCAGAACAGCTGGCCGACGCCATATTGTTTTGACTGGATCATACAATTATATATATGTAGGCATGGGTAACACTGTGTTGAATGGCACTTTTGTGTTGACACCCTTCGAAGTGTCATGCGTATTAACACATCGTATGCGATACCGGTGATACCATGACACCTTACAATACTGGGCACAAGATGGAACCAAAGGGTTTGTAATTTTTAAGTCAAACACGCAGTGGTGCGGCGCAATGATACTGTACGGTTCGCCTACAGTTGCTACAATGTTGACACATTGATGTGTGCAGTCTTGCCAACTCGTGAGAAAATTATCATTTGGGGGAAATTCCGTTACAATAATCTTTAAATGGGGAAAAGGGGGTTAAAAACACTATTTTATGGGCAAATTCTTAAAACAAAAACAAGATAACTTAATAAATAAATAAATGTAAACAAAAAAGGTGTTTACGAGGGTGAATGTTTTCAGCATCCATAATATAATAAGATAATATTTTGTCGGATAGATCGCTGTCTCTTGAAAACACTGACAAAAAATTAATAGTCTGACGTTTCGATTACACTTGTAATCTTTGTCAAAGACGAAGAACCTCAAAATTTGCCTGACAAGTTCAAACAAAATTTTGTTAATAATAATGATTAATATACTATTTGTAAGTGTAATTTTATTATATATCTGTCTACAATTATTATATTTTGGGAAAGGCAAAAAGAGGTGCTCAGTACTAGGAGAAATACAAGAATATTTTAATTTGGAAAAGAAGAAAATTCTAAAGTTGTCAGCAAAATAGCTATGTGTGATGTGGATTGTAGAAAATTATACTGATTTGCAACATTATTTTAATTTAGCTGTAAGAAAGGTTAAACGGTTGGCAGCAGAAAGTATACTTGAACTTTTAAGTAATATTTTCAATAAAACATATTTATGTTTATTGAAGTATATGCTCTAAGCTATTAGATAATGAATAATTTCATTTAACAATATCTGCTTAATTTAATTTGTTACGGTATATTTATCTGTTCTGTTTCCTGCTTGAACGTAATCTACATATGTACCATGTTTTATATATGGATATATTACTGTTTGCATCACATTTGGCATTACAAATAACACGCATAGTAATACATTATAAATATAAATGATTTATTCTATGACACGTGTGACGAAAAGTGTGTGTCCAAATCTCAGAGATTGAGTGATTCCACTTTATTGCTGTGTCATGACACAATTGTGCTGACACATTGTCTTGACACATCAAGCGGTATCAGTGTTGTTGTATCAACACCCTAAATTTTAAAGTGTTACCCATGCCTATATATATGTATAGCTAAATATGGCATCAGTCCAGCTTGTAGGAAGGTTGTTTGAATGCAATTGCAATCAACTGGGCATGAAGGGAAGGATATCAGGGGAGCGAGGAACTTGGGTCAATGGCGTAGACTGTAGAAGGATAATGCAAAATAAAATTAATAATTAAAATTGTGACGCTGGTACATGATAAAATAAACCAATCCCGATTAGATATTTATTCCAGCTTTCGGAGTGGTTTCACTTCTTCAGATGCCAAAGACTATTTTTTTCTTTATTTGTAAAAAAAACACGACACTTATAACGTGTGAATATAATATTCCCACAACCGTTATAGTTATATGGACCATATCACATATAACTGGGGGCAACACAGGAGGATTATTTAATCATACAAGAACATCACTGAATTATATAATTAAAGAAGCAGTGAAACATTTAAAAAGCTTGACAGGAATAAAATGTTTGTATTAGGTATTTATTGTGACCTACAGCCCAATTTTACTTTTCCACATAATCATAATATTACCTTCATCATAAAGGTCTTTATTCTAATTTACAACAATATTTTATAATGAATTAAGTAGTTTATGATTAACCATTAACAATTATTATTAACATAATATAGGAATAACAAGGTACAAAAATATCACATTACATAACTGTAACTATGTCAGATACATCCCGCCTATTGTGAAAATATATGCAATTCATCTAATTAAATCAAGAAGTCACGGTACGCGTTGTGGAGAATTAAGAAAAAAATATCTATGCCGCGCCACCGATATGTTTATATATTCGTATGAGGTCATCTTTCAAACACGTGCTCTAATATTTATTACTTATTACCGATAATAAGAGCGAATGGAGGCTTTCTCGTATCTTCATTTACATACATAACATAATTTAACCATATTCACACTTTACCATTAAGTACAATTTGTTGAAAATTAAAAAGCCCCTTATAACCGTGTAAAACCAAAACACGTGACTGATGACTGATCCGTCAAAGCTGACGCTGTTTGAATCGCAAACAATCACAGCATGGGACCCTGATGGAACCTCTTAAGGGTCAGTTACGGATAACTCGACCTAAAACGATAACGAACTTTGCCATAGGAGAGTTTATCGACCGTTGGTGGCGCTAGTGTGGCGTTGCAAATGGCTGAAATAAACAGTACTTGCTATTATTTATAATATACTCGTCTGTGTCGCATAATGAAACACAGATGGGTTCGCAAACGAGTATATTCAATATAATTATTACAAAGGAACTGGTAATGGTAACCAAAACACACTCGTGGCAATAACCTATGTGATAACCGCTTAACCCCATAACCGCATATTACTATTACAATATGGTTGCGTGTCGTTGGAGCGACACATACAAGTGCGACGATGAATCGACACGTCCGTTGCACACGATACAATCAGCTTTATATTGTTTTGGTGGAAAGTTGTAGCTGACTATACCGTTCTGCTGGTTGCCTAGCCGTAGGGTTATTTTTGCTTGTTCAGTTTATGATAAATTGCTTCATTTCACATAATTAAGTAAATATCTATTCTATCCAAGTGCATACTCCTAACCACCCATTTAAACACACCCTGTAGTACCTACCAATAAATGCTAAGAAAACAAAAACGAACAGCAAACAGTACCTACATTTTTAAACATTTTTTTCAAATCACTAGTGTGTCTGTATCTTCTGATTTTAATTGTAAGCTTGCACTGTTATATATTAATGATTTTATGATTACTGATAGGATGCATAATTACAAATAACAGCCTCGTATATATTCAAGGTTAGTACTTCTTATTTCATGTAAACCGTGAGCCAAAATCACATTAACCTAGTTCAAAATTATCCGCAAATCTGTTCATCACACATCTGCGTCATCATTGTTGATAATAAATTTTAATTAAAATTGATCATATATTTTTGTTTACATAAAGTAAATACTGGCCTCAAATGTGTACAAGGTATTATCTTTGAATATAGTTTAAAGTTATGAAAAAAATTGAAGCGTTAAACCAATACTATTCGTTATCCAGCACATTTTGGATTGAATATCACAGGTAATTGATTGGTTACCTCTTATTTTATAAATGTTTCCTTCTCATTTTTGGTTGATGAAATACGAGTTTCAATAAAATGCATGTCTGTAGTGCAACCAACTACAGATATATCTGTTTTCAAGTTGTTACAGTTCATCAAAGTAGTTTATGTCTAATAGTTAGAACGAGATAAATTCCTTAATAGTATATGACTCTCATGCAGCAGAAAATCAAGTTAAAAAGCTTACTTAGGCAAATTTTATAAGCATTATTTCATTTATTCTCATCTCTCAGTTATGAATTGTGTAGATGGTTTTCCACTTGTGTTGCTTGAYACCTGGCACCATCTAGCGAGAGTTCACTAAACTAAACACCTAATATTTAGTAAAATAGATCCTGTAAAAACTGAAATTATTCCCATATTTTCCCTATTGAAAATTTCTCGAAAACTAAGCGGAATTTTTTGTTTTTTTTTCGATGTTAGAAATCTGAAGGGGGCTGTATTCAGTAGTTTTTATCGGTTAATGAATTAAAAATATATTTTTTCCAAATTTTCTTTTATTACAAAAAAATTTAATCATGCCTTCCAACAGAATTTGAATAAGTTGTATCCATAATTCCGTTAAAAAAAATTATATTGGCAAATGTGGGAATGAATGGAAATTATTATTTTTAAAACTTTCATCCTTTTTTCTTCTCTCTCGACTTACCTAGATAAGGCTACAGTCCGGCACGTGTTAGACCTTTTGGATCGTAAACTCATAATAACAATTTTCAACTGAAAATGGGCCACTAATCCTATTATGAATGTCTTATTTGAGAGACCTCATCACTATTTCAGTTTTCTAATTGCCACAGGGCATCGGATACCTTGCCTTGTTGTACATACCTATGTATCGATCTAGTAAATTTTCAGAAGCAAATAGCAATCATGTAAAACATAACTACAAGATTATTAATAACAAGAATCATTATTAAAGAAAAACATGTGATAATGTATTAAATCCTGTTGATAATAAACTCGGAGACCATAGATACTTGCAAAGCTTGCCAAACGGATTCGACATGTAACTTGAAATTCTACAGCATTGTCTTTTTATAAATGTTAAACAATGTTTTCAGAAGTGTAAAATTATATTTATCATGACATCTTCTGTTATTACATGCTTTTTATTTTAAATAAATGTACCATATACCTGAGGCTCTTGTATTCAGTTTACTGTTTTTACCGTTTAATCTATGTTTGCAAATAGTAACATTTGTGCTTATTAACATAACAGGTAAAACCTTCTAAAACAAATAATGTCTATGTCCACCTTTACAGTCAATTTTACAAAAACATTAAAGCTATATCTTAATCAATATATTTTAACACTAAATTATTTTTATTGCTATCACTACCTAAGTTCTGCTACAAAGACTACAAAATATGATATTAAAATTAATATATAATAAGAGTAATATCCTCTGGCTCCCTATGTAGACTGTCAGATCTTTCTAGGCATTTTAGTCTTTTCTCCACCACTGCGAGCCCTGTGACACAAGCTACAGCGAATATTGGACATCTGACACTTCTAAAGTAAAGACCACCAAGAACTGCTTCACTCAGTGTTGTTCAATCTAGTACTTTAGTACTAGATTTAGTACTTTTAATTTGCGTTTAGTACACTAGTACCTACTCCTCAACCGTGTTTAGTACTCAAACTCAATTTCCAAAAACATACATATAATAATAATATTTTAATATTTTTAAAATAAAATTAGTAACTTTTTGAATTCAATGATTGGTAGTAAAGAGTGCCGCCCCCTATGTGAGCGTAAATAAGCATGTCAGACCGTAACCGTAAACCGTACCGTACTGCAAACATATAAGCATATTACAAACCATTAATCTTAAGGACATAACAAAATCAATGATAACCGTTTTCAACAACTGTATTATATGGACAGGTAATAATAATTAGTATAAAATAAGTGTGAAATGTTAATTTTCTTATTTGTGTAGATTTCTTACTAAAAAGGTTGTTTCTTCAAATCGAGATGAGTCTTCTAGTTTTAACTTCAAATTACATAATATGAATATAACAGACGCATTATATGTTTTTTCCTTTAAAAACTTGTTTTTTCCTTTAGAAAATTAATGTCTTTTTTACTCTAATATATTTAATTTATAATTGCCATATTCCCAAAATTTTCAACGGCATCTATCGAGAAAGAGATTTAGTACTCAAACAATGAATTTAGTACCCAACGTATTGCCAACCTAGTACACAGAAAAATGCTACCAGGAACAACACTGGCTTCACTGCACTACATCGGTATCAATCCCTTTTACTCTGCTGGTTAAATACTTTTAGTCACCCTCTGACAGTTTGTAGGCCAGTGCTCTATTGTGGGCCGATTACCATTTGTGCTCTGTCACGGTGCTCTGCTCTTATTTCAACCGGACCGGCGATCGCTTATTTTTTTGTCTGCACTCTGATTTCCAATTTTTAGTGTCTGTGTAAAATTGGTGGCGCCCTTAAGAAATCATTAAAATCCACGACCTCGCTCTGAACAACTAGCTGCCGTCGCGTTGTGTAACAATTGAAATTTTTACATTACATAAAGTGGCGACCAACGTGTGGGGCCTGATTTTTCAAAATTCTATTCAGTATCAGTTTAAAATTTTCCATCGTTTGTAGACGCGATCAGATCAATTCGGGTGATAAGGTGTCAGTTGTTTTTACAATATAGGTTCTTCACCTGCTGTTTTTCGAACGTACATTTATTTGGTACACAGTCACAGAATCGTGTTGTTTAGATATTTATTTTATGAAGTAATTTGTATGTGGAAATACATATTTGTTTCCTTTCCTATTTTGTCTATTGGGGAATCAAAGTTTGAAGAACGAGTCCATTTCTTGTTGAGCCCATTAGTGTTATTACTTATTATTACGCTGTTGTGTTCGTATATTTATATTTTACGGAATACATAATGAAGCCTGCTCATTTGCTTGCAAGGGARCTTAATTATGAATTGCGAATTAGAGGCATTATTACTGAACGGAAAGATGCACAACAAAAGCGAAAAATTTTGGCTAAATTATTAGAAAAAGACCGCGCGCGTATGGACATTGTTTTACGGGATCCACAGTATGATTTCGATGATGAGAAGGTTGTTATTGATGAGACGATTGATTCAATCAAAACAGTTATCGGAGAATTCGAAGGTCCGGAGAGCGATTTCACTTGTAAACGGGTTCGTTCGCGTATTATTCACTTGACGGAATGTGTAAAGAGAATAGAAGTTGTTGATAACGAACGTAAGGAGGAAATACAGACTTTTAAAAATGAATCTTTAGCCACTTGCTTAGAATTAGAGGTCCTTTTGGAAGAAAAAATAGTCAAAGATGCGGCATTAGTAGATTTAACTAGTTTTAGCAATGGTTCCGCGGTACAACCTATAGTACAGAATATTGTGCAACCTAATTTTAGATCAGTTCCGGTATATAAATGGAATTTACAATTTTCGGGTGATAAACATTCAGATTTGATAGCATTATTAGAACGCATTGAAGAGTTACGAATTTCAAGGCATGTAGAAAAACAAGAACTTTTTGAGTCTGCTGTCGATTTATTCAGCGGAAATGCACTTTTGTGGTTTCGATCCATAAGATCATCAGTACAGGATTGGGATTCGTTGGTAGATTTGTTAAAATATGAGTTCCTTCCCGCTGATTACGTCGATCATGTTTGGGAAAAATTACGTAACCGTGTTCAGTTGCCATCTGAGCCTATCCACATTTATATAGCCGCCATGGAAAATCTATTCAGCCAATTGGGACACTATGTAGCTGAATGTACTATAGTAAAATACATTAAGAAAAATTTGTTGCCGCACTACATCCAACAGCTAGCTTTAGTTACGATAAACAGTTTAGCGGATCTGTCTATGTATTGTAAAAAAATTGATGAAGCTGTAGTAATTAAAAATAATCGGCCTTGTACTAATAGAATTGCTTCCATTGAAGATACTCTTACGGATTCTAAACCTCATAGTACGTTTCGTAATGATGAACCACGCATTAAAAACGAATTTAGAAATTCTAGCTCTCATAAACAAAATCGTTCTGATTTGAAACCCATAGTTTGCTGGAATTGTAATCAAATTAATCATACTTACCAGGATTGTCGCGCTAGGCGTAATACTTTTTGTTATCGTTGTGGTAATCCCGGTGCAACTATTAAAACATGTTCGTGCTCAAAAAACTAACTTATGGGGAACGTAAGTTAGGCCGCCGTACTCCCCTACTACGAAATTTGGCCTATTTACCAAAATTTAGATGCAATTTAAAAACACAGACTTCTGCATTAGACTTGTCACCTATATTTGTTTCGAAGCCTTCAGATGATCGTCCTTATATAGAAATTTCGCTTTATGGTGTTAAATTGCCAGCTCTTTTGGATTCCGGTGCTAGTCATTCCGTCATTGGTAAACCTGCTATGTGGATTCTAAATATGTTTAAATTAAAATTAGACAAAAAGATCAACAAAACGGTAACCACGGCTGATGGCAATCAACAACGAATTACTGCATCTTTCGATATACCGATACGCATTGGAAACGCGTGCGAAGTGATAAATTTTTATATTGTTCCATCTTTAGAACATGGAATTATATTAGGAAGTAATTTTTGTCAGCAGTTTAAATTGCTTATTGATTATAATAAACGCTCTTGGGATATTCAAGTCGGTAATACTCATGTTAACACAATTAGTGTGGGTAATTCAAACGGTACACCGAAGCAAAACGTAGCCGTGTCCGAAAATCTTACTAAAAGATTGTCTGCAGAACAGTTACGAGAAGCTGAAGCTATTGCAATGTCGTTTAAGCAAATTGCCGGCGATGAAAATAAATTAGGGCTTACTAATAAATTAAAACATCACATAAATACGGGGGATGCTCTGCCGTTTAAACAAAGACAATATATGATGTCTCCGTACATGCAGTCACATCTAAATACGGAATTAGATAAAATGTTAGCTCAAGGAGTTATAGAACCGTCGCACGATGCATGGAGTTCTGCAGTTTTTTTGGTCAAAAAAAGCAATGGCGATTATAGATTCCGTTTTGACGGGAGAAAATTAAATTCTGTCACAAAACCAGATAGATATCCGTTACCCCGCGTTGATCGTATATTGAGTATGTTAAGGAATGCGAAGTTTATTTCATCAATAGATCTTCGTAGCGCTTTCTGGCAGATACCATTAGATGAAGAGTCTAAAGAGAAAACAGGATTTTCTATACCCGGCAGAGGGATGTTTCAGTTCAAGGTCATGCCTTTTGGATTATCATGTTCAGCTCAAACCCTACAACGTTTAATGGACGCACTTTTCGGCCCAGAATTAGAACCGCATGTGTTTTGTTATTTAGATGATATAATCGTAATTTCTGGCTCGTTTGACGAACATGTTCGTCTATTGAATACCGTTGGCGATCGTTTACGTAAAGCCAACCTCACAGTAAATTTATCTAAGTGCGAATTCTTTAAGGCATCGCTGAAATATTTGGATTATGTTGTAGACGGTGACGGTTTGAGAACGGATCCCGAAAAGGTGTCCGCTATGGTAAATTATCCGCGTCCTACTACCGCGACCGAAGTTAAAAGATTTTTAGGCATGTGTTCATGGTACCGACGATTTATATCACAATTTTCAACTTTAGTGGCACCCCTGAATGATCTCTTAAAGGGTAAACAAAAGAAACAAGTGATAAATTGGAACAATGACGCAGAAGATTCGTTTTTGAAAATTAAACAGGCACTCGTTTCTGCACCTGTCTTGCGTAGTCCGGATTTTTCTAAAGTCTTCACTATTCAGTGTGATGCGTCTGATGTAGGCTTAGGTGGTGTTCTAACACAAGAACTGGAAGGAGAGGAAGTAGCTATCGCATTTTGTTCAAGATCTTTGTCGCGTGCAGAAAGAAATTATTCAGTTACTCAAAGAGAATTGTTGTCTCTATTATTTTGTATTGAAAAATTTCGACCTTATGTAGAGGGAACTAAATCTCGCGTTATAACCGATCACTACTCTTTGTTATGGTTGAATAGATTGAAGGAGCCTACTGGTAAACTGGCTCGATGGGCAGTTAAGTTACAACAATATTCATTCGAACTGTGTCATCGTAAAGGTAAATTGAATGTTGTCCCGGATGCCTTATCGAGAATTCCCGTTGAGGAAATAAATGTTTTGATAATTAATGATTGCAAATTAGATAACTGGTATATTAACTTGCGTAATAACATAAAAGCTTTTCCCACTAAATATCCTCAATGGAAGGTTTTGCATGATCAAGTGTATAAGTTCGTCCCATCTAAAACTCCAATAACTTCCAACAATTTGGAATGGAAAATGTTAGTGCCAAAAATACTTAGAAGGGAGGTCATATCTTCCTGCCACGATCCACCCAATTGTGCACACGGGGGATTTTTTAAAACTTTTAATCGCGTTAGAGACGAGCACTATTGGCCAAATATGCGTAGAGATATCTATAACTATATCAGAAATTGCAAGGTTTGCGGCCAACAAAAGGTCGATTCTAAACCGCGTATGGGAGTTATGGGTTMAGAAAAACAAGTAAAGTATCCGTGGCAAATAACAGCCGTTGACATAATGGGACCTTTTCCCAAATCATCCTCAGGAAATATGTATCTTTTAGTAGTTTCAGACTGGTTCTCAAAATTTACTCTTTTGTATCCAATGAGAAGAGCTGTTGCGTCGACCATTGTTAGGTTTATGGAAACCCAAGTTTTTCTTGTGTTCGGCGTGCCTCAATTCATTATTTGCGATAATGGTACCGTGTTCGCGGGATCMGAGTTCAAGAAATTAGCCAATAAATATAAAGTACAGAAAATCTGGTTTAATGCCAGATACCATCCACAATGTAATTTCGTAGAGAGGGTAAATAGAACGGTAGGAACAGCTATTAGGAGCTACATTAGCAATAATCACAAAAAATGGGACGAACACTTGTATCATATTCAGAGAGCAATAAATTCAGCAAGACATGAAGTAACGGGGTATACTCCTTCTTTTCTGAATTTTGGTCGAAATGTTCCTCTTTCTGGCAATTATTATGGTGAAATTTCTTCCACTGAAGGTCACGAACTATTAGCTTCTAATCGCGATGATTTTGTTGCTGATATCAAAGGAATATCGGAAGTTTATAAGCAAGTTCAAGAACAGTTGCATAAGGCATATGAGCGCAATAAGAAATTTTATGATCTCAGGAAAAGAGATGTAACTTTCTGTGAAGGTGAACGCGTTTGGCGAAGGAATAAAGTTTTATCGGATGCTTCGCGCTACCATTCGTCAAAATTGTCACCAAAATATGTTTTGAATAAAGTTCGTAAGCGATTATCGCGAGTAGTATATAATCTAGAAAATTTAGACGGCTCAGACGCAGGTAATTGGCATGTCAAAGACATGAAACAATATCTGGGTTCAAATTCTGAAGTTTCAGTGGGTTAAATAAAACTCTACCATGCATCTAGTTTTAGTATCCGCGGAGTAGGTTAGATTAGAATTAGCATGCATGCTGTAAATTATTAGGTAGAATAGGATAGGTGTGTATAGTTTTCCTGTTATATGTTAATCGTTGTCCAAGTAATTTAACAATCAGGTTTGAGTAAGAGACTTTCCCGAACTAGACATTTCCCGGACTTGACCACTTCTCGATTTTGACGCCTTGTGGCCGGATGGTACACGGAGATACCACAATACTCTATAATCTGGAAAATAACTTGTATATAGATATACTTCGTGTTTTTATATGTTAGTTAAAATATGTAACTTAAAATTATTTCCGGGAGATTAAAACATTTCAAAAAAAACTTTCATATAATTTTCTACGTGTTACTTGCTTGCTTATTTGTTCAGCTCACCGTAAGTTCGCTTCTTGGGAGGGGGTGGTATAACATTTATTTTATCATTTTACATAATCAACAAATTGAAGGAAACAAATACTATATATGCATACATTATTCGTACTCAAACTAACACTATTTGCTGTCTTTCCTGAAAATGAAATGTTATTATTACTTCATGTTGTAAAATAATTACTTACCTGTATGAGTAACCTGGGTTGCATACGTGAGGTTTAAAATYGATCTATCTTCCTTTCATTATCACCTTTTCACTTGGCCATGCTTTCCACGATTCTGTGACTGACATCGAAAGACGGAGCACACATTTATTAAGACGTGATTTGAATAATCCAAATTGTGATCCATATGTTAAGATCATAAAATTGTTAAGAGCATCCGTCATACACGCCATTTAACAAATAACAATATCTTGCAAATTGTTATATTTTGGGAGAAAGACCTTCAACAAGTGAGGGTCTTTTGGTGGAGGCCTAGCGCCAGTATCCAGTACAAATTTTCTATCAAACACTTATCACCTGGAATATCAAAAACTTGKTTCGAGTCCGAAGCAGCAGTTCCGTCTAGGAAAACCGATTCCCAGTAACAGCCATTTTGTGAACTCCGATATCTGGACAGGAAACAGCTAAGTTCCATTTATATAGTTTCATCATAGCGGTCAGTACTTAACCATCTTTTATCAGATACTTTGGTTTTACTGTGAATGAATGTTAGCCCGTTCAAAGCTTTGATAGGGATACCGCTTTTGTTCTTATAAGACAAATTTACCTAAATAGTTATCACAGCTGTAGTGACACCGTAAATAAAATACTTATTTCAACCGGATCGGCGATCGCTTATTTTTTTTTGTCTGCACTCTGATTTCCAATTTTTAGTGTCTGTGTAAAATTGGTGGCGCCCTTAAGAAATCATATTAAAATCCACGACCTCGCTCTAACTGAACAACTAGCTGCCGTCGCGTTGTGTAACAAGTGAAATTTTTACATTACAGCGTGTTTGTCCATTATATTGTAGCAAAGACGATTTTATAAGACTGTTCAACGTTATAGGAGTACCCCAGCAGTATTAATGCATGTTAACAGATGGCGTATGATGTAGCTCGGCGTCTATTCGGTCAAATTACGCCACTTGACCTTGTCACTGGACCTGCAACACCGTCGAGGTGTCTGGAGTCGGTTGTTTACATTTTCAAGTGAAGCCAACATAATAGTCACATTCTAAGGTGGAATTAGAGGAAAACAGAAACGTACAGTTGACCAGAGCAATACTCAATGCATCGTGCGATTGCCCGTCTTCACGCGCATTAGATGGTCCGCTGTACTACTGGTGTTTAGAATGTTCTGTATGTGTTGAGTAGTGTGGTGTAAATTTTTGGTTAAAAAGAGCTTATTGCGAGCTGTTTAAGGACAAGTCGTATAAAAAATTAATCCAGGCAATGGTGCGGATGTATCAAGTATCCAGAAAGGTGGGCTCTAAGGAGAAAGCCGTATCATTTCACCGTTAAGCAATGTTTAGGTTATTTTTTTTTAATTATTAATGGCCCTGCCAGGTTTGGGCAATTAGCCAGCTCATTACGTGATCTTTATTGGAATTAAATTGTATTACATTAGGCATTAGGTACATAATTAAACGTTCACAACATCCATGCCTTACGCGGGATTCGAACCCATCTACTTAGCGACTTAGCCATAGGCAGTCACGTGTCACGCTTCCGCGCTACCACTAGACCAGCTAGGCCGGCTTGTTTAGGTTATGTTTATATTTGTTGTCATAGGTGTCGTTTGATAAATTTAGCGACATTAGTTATTTTATAGAGGAATACTTTTATAAAATGTAATGAAGTTGATAGTGAAGGATTAATACATATGGAAATGATTACTGTTAGTGGTAGACGTTTTAAAAATAAATATTTATAGGTAGAAGAAGAGAGCTGATGTGTTCGGAGTAAGTACTTCAGTGTGATGCCTGATACGGATTTTGATTTTATGTATTTCTTTTTATTTGGCAATAAATTTCATTTTCGCAGTTTCTGAATTTTTTTTGGTCATATTTCTTTGTGAAGAATGTCAAATGTTTTCTCGTTAAGTGTTGATTAATGAATACTAATGCTAGAACTCTGTTGATGCTTTCATTCGGCCAAAACTTTTTTCCCGCTTGTAAGGAAATTAAATTAGTGTTTGTTGTACAAAAAGATGTTTCTTTGCTTTAACTGAAAGATTGTTCGAAATATTATTGATGTACGCTCCGCTTTTGTTTTTAGTTGGAAGTTAAATTATCTCAATGTTGACCCTTTTATAACAGTACGGCAATGTACTTGGAGGAAAACTATATATCCCCCTCGTACCCCATTGATTCGTACATCGTACACGCGCTCCTCTCACCGTCATTGGTCTTGGTGTCAGTTCCAACCGTATTTATGAATGAGATGTCGTGTCCATTTAATAATATGTCAATGTGCAACACCATACTTTGAATAATGCGTGTTTGCCCATTATACTGTAAAACCTTAGCACTTATAGTATATATACCGATTTATGTACGATGCAGTTCCGCGCTGCGATCTATTACTTTTTAGTCGCCGCCGCCGAAAGCAAGGTATTGTGCGAAAAGATCTAAAAGATGTTTATGTTTCCAGTGTTCTGAAAAATCTGAATTAAAATGCTTTGCCATTGTTAAGAATTACAAACTTACTACACACGCTTGACTTCTCTAAAAATTAGAAAAATTTAGATTGGGTGTTCAATACATAACTGTATTATGGTAAAAACCATGAATATTATTAAGCAAAACAATGCAAGGTTAAAATGCAACAAATTAGGGATGCCCATTTTAACATGTATGAAAAAACTTGACAATCAGTATATAACTCGCATTTTATTAATATTAAATATTATAATGTGTACAGATAGTAAAACATAATTTGTATTAAAACGACACAAGTATAAAAGTATATACATATATGTGATGATAAAACAAACACAAACTGTATGCTTGGTGCTTCAGGGTTCAGTATTACAAAAATATAAAAAAAAACAGATGAGGATTGCTACTGCATTGTTTTGCCACGCGTCGTGCTTTTATAAGGGGGTGGGCGTTAAGTGAATTACAGGACCGTACTTGAAATGTTTTAACTATAATATTGATATTTAAGAAACATTAAAGATGAAACATTTCGTTTTTTTCTTCTGCACAACAATATTTGATTTGTTTAATGCTACGCTTTATTAGAGAATATCATAATACAATTAAACGAGCATTCTAAAAATGCAATAATATCTATCGTTAATAGGTATTTGCCATATATTTATATTTTATTAAATTACATATTAATAGGTAGCATCTAATCCACAAAACAGCTGTGACAGCTTATAAATTCGAAAAATTGATCGTAAGTTGTATTTATAATATTAAAAATATGAATATTTAAAGAGACCGCCAAAACGCGAACATATTGGCCGTGACGTCAGGTCTCTTGTAAATGGCCGCTTGTTAAATCTGGGGCCAGAGCGTCACGCGTCAGCCTCGGCCCGTCAATTTATCAGTTTGTTGTTTGCGTTCATTTTGTGACAAGCAAATTAAAATAGGCCAAGAAAAAATGAAATACTTATGAGTTATGACTTCTGAAGGCATGTTCATTGCTATGGAATTTGTGTACAGCGACGAGCGGTTCAGCGCGGCGGAGATGAGGAACGTAAAAGCAACAGGTTAAGTGAACTTTTTATCAAATTAACGTAGCATTGATTATTTGATCACAGTGGTTTGTTGGAAACATACTATTTGTAAACATATAAATATAAGAATCAAAAATTTACCCTAAACTTTACATTTATTTTAGAAGTCAGAATAAATATAAATTGCCATTTATTTTCGGGACTCTTGCGGATATATGGGGAACAACGTCGTTCTTTCCCTCTATCAACTCAAAACGCATATAATTTTTCATATCCCCTTCAAGCTATAACAAAATGGAAACTGAATGGTAAACACTTATAACCCCAAAAAGAATAATAAAACTTACAGTAAGAATTAAGATGATCTTCACAACAGAAAAACAAACTTTGTGATTTCGGCATATCACGTCTAGGGGCCTTAAACGACTTCTTCATACGTTGATAATCTCGAGGAACGGTTACAAAAATTTTGTTAGCTGTACTGACCGAAGTACTTTTATAACCATGTACAAAACAACACTGGTTTTGTTTTCCATACATAATAGATGCTTGTAAAACTACACAAATCACTTTTTGGTGCGGCCTCTTACACCGTCCTTTCAATAAACACCACACAAAAGCCTTTCCAATACAAGACTGATACTACACCATTAAACAGCACGCTCCTTGGTAATGTTTACATGACACTTGACGTCACGAGTTGAATAACCTCGGATAGAAGCGTTTTGACGGTGACTCCTAAGATTCGAATTTCAGACTTGAAATTCTTTACCTACAAATATTTTTTTTAACACGGCGTACGATATAAATGCACGTCAAGATTCATTTTAAGTAATTTTCAAAAAACGTGATATTACCCAATTAAAATTACTACAATTCAAAATACTTGAATTTATTTACATTTCCTTCAAATACTATTTTATTTAAAAACACGTAATACTATGTATTTACATTCTATGCTGTGTTTGTTAAATTTACAGTTAAAATCACACTAACGCTTTACTGGAGGTTCACAGCGGACCGAGAAAAGAGCGTGGCGACAAGTAGTTTTGTTTAATATGGCAAATGATGTTTTTGAACTAGAAATTACAAAAATATTAATACTTATAGTACAGTCCACTATTTGAATTTTATATTTTAGTTTCATTTTTATATAATCAGTTAGAGAAGAGAGAATAGCGGTATATTTATTTAATGATAACTAACATCAAAAGTTAAATATATGATTTGCTGTGCAAAGTAAGAGATGAAAGCTTTTACAGCTTATCTGAATCAACATTGGTCGCGATCAGTGGCGGCTGGTGACAAATTCTATTGGGTCGACAGTAAAAACTTTGGTCCACTCTAGTTAGTCAATATTATTTATTTATAAATTAGTAAATAATTTTGTATATACTCGTAGTTGTTGTTGTTTATTACTTGCTACTTCTGTAAATTTTCATATCGCCGCAAGTTAAAAAGATAGTTCATTTGGTAACATATAGCCTAATCTGGCAACTAGCTACATAATTTCAACGTTAAGCGTGCACCTGTACTGCACCGGAGACGAGAAGTCGATATATGTCGAGCCCAATCCGAAGATGTATGCGGAAGTCCGGCAGACAGCATTAAGCGATTATATGGGTATTGGCGCTTACTTATTTTGTTATTTTCTTTTTGTGTGAAATTTTTCAATGATTTCAGATTGACTAAATTTATAACATGTATTTAATTAATTCTGTTAAATGTTTGAAGGTATCTGCTTAAAATTGTTTATTTAAGAGGATAGCTCTTACAATAATCTTGGGAAAATGAAAAATTTCGTAGAACATTCGGGTAGTTTTTCGTGATTTCAGTATTGAACTATATATATATATATATATAATTGTTGTTCAATGTACATGTCAAAATTAATTTTCGGAATCCGACGATTATGAATGCCGGGCCTCCTTTATTAACTTCAATAAAAACATATATATGTAAAATTAAATTATGATTATGAAAAAACTGTAAGCATGTAAAGGGTATCAATCAGATAATTTGTAATACTCAGTAGAAAACAGAACTATAATTGGTTGATTATAAAAAAAGTTGAAATAATTGAAATAAATGATGAAGTCCGTTTTAACGTTTTATGCTGTCTGCCGGCCCCAGGCATTGCCGTCTCGATTTTCGCCTCAGGATTCAATATGCGCGCAGGGTTGCGTCTTTGTTCAGCTCATAGGAAAACAATGTCATTGCTTCCTTTATACGATGCGGTCTGTCGACCCAGCGCTTGGATCACGGGCTTGTATGACAAACACATACACGGCCCAGTCACGGTTGCCGAGTAGCGTAAATTTTTCGGGATAACCCGTAAAAATGTGGCTAATTATTAATTTGATAGTAATGTAAAAAATACGCTCGAACTGTTTTAAGATATCTGAACATAATAAAACAAAATATACATAAAATACGAAAAAAAATAATTTCTTCGATCACAATTCTGGGTCGGCAGTGCCGACCCGGACGAGCCGCCACTGGTCGCGATATACCTAGCATACAGCCAAAAATTATTCGAAGTCGGGGCCTGCAATATACATGCGATTTGTACGATTAATTTCGTAAAAACGCGTTCGAATTTTATATATATTTTTTTCGTCGTAGGCAATTTAAGTTTCGAAGAAAATTTGTAACGTTAAAGGTTTTGTTTGGGGTGATATGTTTTTTCTACGGACCTTTCAAGCAAGGTCCCTTATTAATCTCCATTGCCCCGGGTCTCTGCGTGACAGGACACGCCTATGTATAAGACAAAGGCTGACAAAGGCCACATCGGTGACATAGTGACATATCTACTACATATTTCTGCTTTGTCCATAAATACAGTTATTTAAGTAATTAGTTTAACCCTCAAGTTTATTTAAAATATTGCACAATGCATTACCTATATATATTTGCCATAAAAATGACTAGCCAATACCGTTTTTTATATTTACATGTTATTCGCGTAAAAACAAGAATAAGACGTAAACATGGCAACGTCGACTTTTAGCGCTTAAAATTAATCAGCGACACCCCACAGGTGCAGGACAAACTATTGGTTCGATGGTGTCGACGCCTAGTGGCCGCATACCGGTTGGGCGCGTCCAAGTTCAACATTGCGTTGATCAGTCTTATAAAATCGTCTTTGGTATCAGCCCTCAAGAGTGGGAATAACATTCGGTTAGCTGGGAATATGGTTAAATGAAATTTCGGTCTTACAGAACGGCGGTTCGGTTAGTCGGTATTTGACGCGAGTGTGCTTTCAACTGACGAAGTTTACCTGTAGGAGAACTATTTCGTGTAGGTTGGTGATTGGTGATTGCCTGTGCGAAGTACTGAAATAGCCAATACGAGTACCAACAGGAGACAAGGTACAGGGTGTTATGAATTATTTTATTGATTTTAATTTTAGCCTTTACGTCTTAATGATGATTAAAGAGTACCAAGCTCAGTAAATGGGTATTTCCATTTACAGAGGCTTGGTCACTTTTTCTGCTAACCCAGGCTGCCATCACGCTGCCATAACTATCCGCTAGCATTAAATTGCGCACTGGTAGGTAGTATAGTGCGTGCCAGAAAGACGTCGAACCTTAGGAATGTAACATGTAACATCGGCCACAATTTGAACGAAGCGAACCGCATGGGTGGGTCGAGTTAATAAATTTGTTCGCCGCGCAACCGCGCTAGCCTGAAATTGCTACAATGATACCATGAATATTAGCGGGCAGCGAGCATTCCAATTTAAATCATTGGAATGCCCGCTGCAAGAGCAAATAAAAAAATAAAAATTTCGCCCCCTTCCCGATACTCTACTTAACCCACAAACAATAAGTCGCTTTGGGTAGTTGAGATTTATACGTCTGCCAAATTTCAAGTCCATACATTAAGTCTTTCGAAAGTTATCGTGTATACAAACAAAACCACAGACACACAAACAAGAAATTTTTTGCTCAAATTTTGTTATTTTTTTGCGTTTTCGACCGTTTTAAAGATCCGTTGGATGGGCAAGTAAAATTATAATGTTTTATTGTCAAAACATAACTAGGTATGAGCTAAGGTACGAGTAACATTATTGTTTTTTTTGCAACTTTCTAACTGATCCTATCCAAAAACTAAATGTATTTGATTATTTGAAATTACATCGAAGCGTGTAATTGTAATTGTAATTAATTACACATTGTGAAGTAATTTTAACATGACTGTCTGTAGGCTCTTGTCATCCTTAAGGAGTGGTCTTCTTTAAATCTCCTGCAGTACTGTCCCATACTTAGTTTACCTAAGGGCTGTGCCCGAAACCGGTGCTGTGTATAATAACATATCGTCGACATACTCGCTGAGACGTATATACAATTTGCTTTTGCTGCTTCTAGGGCAATTTATATATTCGGTATCAGGCTGTGCAGTCCTTTAGTTAACTTTGTACATTTTTCTGCGATGCGTTTTATACGAGATGTCATTATCAAGCTTATATCAAGCATTACCCCTTAGTATTTAATTATTGATTCCGCCGATTTAACTGTGTTTCTTACAACAGTAAAGATGACCTTCACGATCTTTCGCCTGCCTATTAGGATTCTATGTGGCAGCCAGTTAGATTTTCGTATCCCTAATAAATCAGTAAAAGCACCAAATCGTCTGCGTATGCATAATATGCACAATATCGGACCAAACACCGAGCCCTGTGATACACCGCGCCTTAATTGCAGTACACCCTGGTTCCCCACCTGGAGTTTACGGCTACTTACGCTGTTTCCTTGTAGAGCTGTATTGATACCTCTCCACTGTGCGGGCATTTTTGATGCATGTATCTATTAAAAATTTTCTCTTAGATAGAAGCTACTGTTTATAAAATTTCCGAAGTCTATTACACTTTTCAGTGTTTCTAGGGCGCTTTTATGCCTTCTAAAGCCATATTGTATGTCGTGTTAGCAGTTCCCTTCGTCAAATCAATCAAAATTAGGTGCTGGCACCTAACCGAATGAATATGATAATTTAACATAACAGAATTATAATAATTAATTGTAGGTACCTTTTCAACTCGTTTCCTTGACTGCATAATTAGCCAGTTATTAGTTTCAAAGCAGACACTGCTACTAATTTTACTCTCGAAACACATCATTTGTCATCAAGATCATTGCTACATTTTCCGCTTTGGTAAATATCTCCAAACTGTTATCATATTATCAACTCTTCCTCAACCTTACCATTATTTAATAAGATTACCATAATATACGTTTTTACATTTGTTTTTAGATCATATGTTGTCTGAACTGAACATTTTGGATAGGCACTAATTTTCTTTTTGGAATATGTCAGTGGCAAATGCAGAACTTCGTTTCTGGGAATGCAATCCCTTCCATTTAGCCATCACCTTGAAATACGCGTGCAAACTGTTTTATAACAATATTTCACTAACCGTTAGTCGTATCTACGCTTAGTTGGTAATAAAAAAAAGCTAAAAACTATAAAAGGGAAACCGTTTTCAGTTTTACGAATAAAATACTTGACTGCTTTAAAGCGTCCCCTCATAATTAATTTCTTCTAACTACATTTCATTTATAATTATTGTAAGGGTTTTACAAGAGCACATATAAAGGTTAGTCAAGGATGTCATGCTTATATATGTGATAATTATGCCAGTAATTTTAATTTAAGATATTTCGTACATTAACGGGTGACACATGAGTTTAAAGGAGTCGAATTAACACACAGTATGTATTATTGGAATGTTGCTAATATTGATTTATTTTTCATTATTTACATTTGTAGGTATCTTAAAAACAGCTAGGTAGATTTAAATAAAAATTCGCACACCGAGATGGTTGCAGTAGGGCAGAGAGAGTGCTAGTTACGCCAGTTTTTTTTTAACATTTTTGTCTTTGTAATTATGACGTTTTTATAGCATTATTTTAAACTACACTTAGTTATAAGTAAACAAGTTGTATGTTCTAAAAGTCGAAAAACACATGTATGGTTGCAGTCGAGACCCTTTTAAAATTTTCTTTTGGTTATTTTTTAATTTAATGCAATGAAGTCATTAAATTAGCTCTCGCATTAACAATCTTGCATTTCTAAGCCTGGAAGAGGAAAATCCTACTCAGTTCGTGCAATGCATCTATAAACTAAATACGGTTTATCTCAACAATGGCTATTGTTCGATATTTAACAAGTACAAAATGATGACAAAGAGCGAGATCATTTTTAATGTTGCGAAATTGGCTGAAGCACCTATAAACATTGGGTTTCCTGCTTCGAAAAAATCCCAGTATGCGAAATTTCAATAACATCAACCTAGTCTTTTATAAGATACTGGAAGATATTGAAAGAAAATAATTTAACATTAATCCGCTGTACAGAAAGAAAGAGCAACGTTGGTTGATGTATGTTGTAGATACCTGTACGTGATGGTCTTTTAGGAATTGTCACAGAGACATTGAATTAAAAATAGTGACCCGGTTTTTAAAAGCATAAGAATGGCAATGCTTTATTTCTGATGCTACAAAATCCTCAGAATGAATGATAATTGAAAACGTCGAGCGTAAGAATAATTTGCTAAAGCGTACTCTACAAAAATGTCAAGCACAATTTTTTTGCTAAATTGAAAATTAAAGAATTAAGTTTTTATTAATTTTACTTGAAATGTTAGTAATCAGTATTACTGACCGCTTCATTGTCTACAAACAAATTCTATAAAAAAAATATTACGATAATATTTACGGAGATATCGCAAAAAACCTATTTAGCGCTTATTTTCGAAATGGCGAACAAATGGGCAAATTTTTAGTCCCGGAAACTGTTTTATTTTCACTATCTTCAAATAGAATGAAAAGTTTAAATCGTTGCTTGCCCAAAAATTTTAGCAAAGTTATCATTTGTTTGAAGTACTAGTTCTTAGGCTACCAGTTACTAATAGCGAAATGTCTGCATTACAATATCTAAAACCGCACCATATCAGCCCGTAAACTTCGATCAGTTTATTTGACTAGACTATTTTAGTTTTGACAAGAGGGCCCTTACTGAATTCTTCAACTAATCTTTGGTTAATCAAACGATGTAGAGCTTTCCTATACAGTTAGGAGACGTGATGGTCTATACGCCTGGCGACAGTCTTCGCTGTTTTCGGTTAGTACTTGACTTGTCTCTTTCTAAATTCTTATTAGAAATATTCCGTCCTACAAAAGTTTATTTAAAACTTGTAAAAAGTATTCTCCTTCCTGTATAACTACTTGCTTAACAATCTTGTTCGTTAGGGCATCAGGTCCTGAAGCCTTTCCTTTCTTCATGTCCTTGTAGGCTTGCAACAGTTCCTTCATCAAAAACGGGGTTGCTTCATCCATTCTGGTTGCCCTCCGTCATTTTATTGGGAATAGTTTCTCATTATTTCCTCGTCAATTTTGTTGTAACTGCTTCGTTGGTATCTTTTCGTAACATAAGATACCCATTGTCGAGGTCTACAATTAGGTCTTTTCAATATTTTTCCTTTGGGCTCGTTTATTGTCTTTGTAAATTTCATGTATTTCCTCACGGTCCTGATCAGGAATGCGATTTCCCCCCCGGCTCTTGCATTTCTCCTTCCCCTTCTTATTTTTTTTGTTTAGGTTTTTTGTAATGTAACGTTACACGCCTGTGTCAGCCGACTACGCAAAAATTAATCGAGATTTAAATAAACATATTTGTATTTTATTGCAATTTCGCATTCGTAACCATATTATATCGATTATTTTTTGACGTTTCTAAAAACCAATCAAAACACTTAATTTCGGTCAATTATGTCATTTTGAACGAATCGAAACACAAATATAGTAGGAATTTTCGCTTGAGCAAATACTCGCTGGAATATTTTAAGGTGGGTTTTGCATAGTAACAAAAATTGTTGGTTAGACGTCTGTCATCAAACTTTACTAAAAATGAGTGGAACAAGATTTAATAACAGTATTTCTGCTTTGTTACGTCAAAAAATAATCCTTCGAATACCACTCGAAAGTTCGATAAAGTTGATTATTTTTGGCGTTTTTAAAAACCAATMAAAAAATTCAATTTCGGTCAATTACCTATATCATGTTGAAAGAATTAAAACAAAATTATGGTGGGAATTTTCACAAGAGCCAAATGTCTCTGGAATAATTTAATTTTGTTGCATGGCAACAAAAATTGTTGGCTTGACGTCTGTTATCTTTACTAAAAATGAGTGGAACAAGATTTAATACGTCTTCACTCGATGAATAATATTTAAACAGTGTTTTTCTTTGTTACGTCAAAAAATAATCCAAAAATAGTCTCCAGTAATTCTCCAATGCGTTGTCCTTCGGCAACAGGTACTCGAGCCCTACGGGCTCTGGTGTCTGTTTCCGGAGCAATGCATTGTCGAATTTATGTCAAATTATTTTCAATTTATTCTCGCTCTCTTGTGATATTATTACCGAAAATACTAGACATTTAGCTTTCTTTGACGCAAAAATTGACGCATTGGCGGCTTGTACACCAGATCTTGTGGTTGTCTACATTTAGGCGTTCGTGACATATCCTGCGTATGTCCTATAGTTAAACTGTTTTGAATCAATTACAGTTATGGAAGTCTACAATAAGCAGAGAAGCAGCAGCGATCAGGAAACTTCCAGTTCCAGTAGTAAGAAAATTAATAAACCAGCACTATCGGCCGTTGCCATAAAATCGACGGCGATGTCTAACAACGTCCGAGATCCACCTCAGTCTACTTCTCGTCATCGCCGCCGTCGCCAGGCAGCTAAGGAAAGAAAAGCCAAGGCTTTAGCAGATGCAGAAAGGTCTGCGGAAAACGTCGATTCTGATAGAAGCCTTCGGGATAAGAAGAAGGGGACCAAAAAAACCAATAGTAACATACGAAGACCACCGGGAGCTCTGTATGATGAAATGGGACGTCACATTGCTTCTGGCCTTGATTTATGTGATTGCCTAAACAAGAATTGCTGTGGTTGCCATTTTCCATGCCCGAAATGCCAATCTCTAAAGTGTGGTTCTGAATGCAGGGTTCATCGTAAATATACATACGATTCAATAGAGTACATGGGAAGCGAGGTAGTTGTACCTAATCCATTAACCAAAAGAAAATAAGTACTTTGTCATTTATTGATTGTTACAGTTTTGTAATGCTTTTCTATAAAAACTGCACATCGATCTTGTGATATTTTTTAAAGATCCTGTGTTACTGTGGTTGGTTGTCAAAGGTTTTAAAGGGTTTGGTTTAACTTACATTACAGCAATTGTATATCCGGGAGCAAGGTCGTGTTCCCGCCACACCGAGCAAAAGCACAACCGTGCCATCCTTTTCTCGAAGCCACTCAGGACACTTTCGACCCCCCTGTAAGTTCGTTCTGGATAAAGCTAGAATCCTGAATTTTCAGTGACCAAGAGAACATACCATAATTACCGAGTTTATTATTAAAAATAGAAGGTCTTTAATTTTGTCATTGAATTACTCACTCACCAATCACCAAACTCTAAGATAATTCTAGCAGACACGAAAACTTCAAATTTGCATTCCGTTAACGTTTAGCCTATAAAGGAAGGAACAATTGGAATGTCCCGAAATTTCAGTAGTTTTTTTTGCGGTTGCTGAATTCACATATGTACAAATCTATCTTTTATATGATATGATGAATAATTTATACGAACAGCATGAGTAACTTTGTGATCGTATAAGTAGTATATACAGGGTGATTCGTTAAAGGTGCGGGGCGACTTTATCTTGGATACCCTTCATGTTATCGATTTGAGGAAAAAAAATTTGGATAAAAACGTACCAGAGAAATTCACTAAAAATATTTTGAAGTTCCTAAATTTTCCGCTAAGGAGAGTATTTGACATCAAGTAACAGAGAAATGCAAATAAATCCAAAATTTGCCGAAGAAATGTAGGTGAAAAAGGTAATTTTTAGAACCTGTGTTTAATTACCTAATAGTTTCGTTGCAGCATTTTTCTCTGGTTGCCGTAGCAACGTCACTACAAAGCCAAATCGCTTCGAAACTTCTAGATGCTATATCTTCCAAACGCCCTATCCAAATTTAATGAATTACGTTAATTTTACAGGCATTTTGAAGGAGATTAATATTATAGGTGAATTTTTCCAAAATTAGTTTCTCTAAATAGCTGCAGAGGGCGCCATTACAAAAATTATCGTTCTTTTTTTTTCAAAAAAATTAAATGGGCCGACATATTTTTCTTTCAATTCGTTTTGTAGGCTGTTATGTAAGAAAGGGAGTGGTGAAAACCCGAGACTAGTGTCATTTTTCGTTTTGAAGTTATTACCAAAATCCTTGATTCCTAAGGAATAACTAAATAGGACGGCAGTGGCATAGCCAGAAAATTAACTTGAGGATGGGGGGGGGGATTAAAGCTCCAAACACACGAAAAATGTTAAGTACAAACACAAGAAAAAACCAGAAGAGGTCTGACTTACATTTTAATGTTTAATTTGCTAAAATGTTTATTATAAACAAACCAACAGTTTGCAACAAATTTGTACTGTTAAATGTAAAAAAGCTGCTTCATTGTCAAAATAATTTAGTTTTTGGGGGACGGGATTGCCCCTCTGCCCCCCCCCCCTTGGCTACGCCACTGTAGGACGGTATACTTTTTTTCACTTTGTTTTGTAGTCTATTATTTGCGAACAACACCTGAGGTGTATACAGGGTATCCCGCATTATGTGGGCAACCTCTGGGAATCTAAAAACTGATGTAAAAATAACACTATTTTACAGTATAACTGTTTTTGAAATAACGCCCGCCTACTGAAATATTCACTCTTAAACATGCGGCAAGAGAAACAGTTTTTTTTTTAATATCTTTTAGACCGGTTGATATAATTTCATCAAATTTTGGTTATTATTTAAAGTGGAAGTCGTAAAAACGATGCACAATTTTTTTAATCAATGTATTGGGGGGGGGGCAACTCTTTAACTCTTAACTTTACAACGGGTAAGTATTTTTTCAAAAATATATGATATTTGCCTTAAAAAAGATACTCCTTATTCATGCGGCTAAAATTGACCCTTTCCGAGAAAATTGCAGTTGCACTTTCACTGCTTAACTAAATCATTTGTTTTCATTAAATTGGCCATTGTAAATAATAAAACTGTGTTAGTTGTCATTATTACCTTAACATTTTGATACTACCTTCCATTATTTGTTGAAAAAATTCTGAAATAATAATAATAATGGAATATTCATATAAATGAGTACGCTAACATGCACTTAATGATTTCCTACAATTGAAACTTCTTATTATGAAAATCGCCTATTGTAAAATCATTAATTTTATTTTAAAATATTAAAATTTTTACAGATATGAAAAGTGATCAATCACAATTTTTATTATTTATCACAGACAATGAAATAAATATTCCATTATTATTATTATTTCAGAATTTTTCCAACAAAAAATGTAAGGTATTATCAAAATGTTAAGGTAATAATGACAACTAACAGTTATATTATTTATCATGGCCATGAAAATGTAAATCCTAACATTCAACTGCATTTTTTTCCGAAAGGGTTAATTTTAGCCGCATGAATAAAGAGTACCCTTTTTGTTTACAAGGCCCAAAGATTAAAAACCATATTTTTTTAGAAAAATACGCGTTTTATATTTAAGGGTTGAAATGTGGGAGGTTGGAGCTCTCCCCCCATTTATTAAATAAAAGATGTGCATCAGTTTAACGGCTTCCACTTGAAATAATAATAACCAAAATTTGATGAAATTATAACTGGTCTGAGATATTTCCGAAGAACTGTTTCTCTGCCTCCAAGTTTAAGGGTGAATATCTCAGTAGGCGAAAGTTATTTCAAAAAAGTTGCACTGTAAAATAGTGTTACTTTTATACCAGTTTTCAGATTCCGAGAGGCTGCCCACATAATGCGGGACACCCTGTATAAATAAAGATATTTTTATCCTTAGGCATCGACTTTCAGATGGTTTCAGCCTGGCGGCTCTGCCTGCCTAACATTGGCTGCTGGTCAAGTGAGGCACGGCCACAGGATAAGTCTTATACCATATTTTAACAACTTACACTGTAACTGCTATTTACATAGCACATACATTTAAGACCTTGAAGATAGACAACAGTACATATACCCATCGGACTGACGGACTAGGGGCGGTCCGCCCTTCTTGACAAGTGATCGAAACATCAGAATATGGTCAGAATAAGATTTTTTGTCAGCTTTTAAATCATTGACAGGGTTTCTCCGAATATATACCTTCTTTATTCCACTACACTACTATACTTGTGAATACTAAAAAAGTACTACAAACTACACTTTCGAAAGAAGGGAAAAATTAACACTGATGACAGTAAGGTAGTTGCATCCTGCTATGGGCGGCTTCAGTCCTTACAATGCAATGTTTATGAGTAATATTCTTGTTACAAGTGCTTTTAATTATTTATTGCATTGCTTCGAAACCCGAAACCACGGCAGAACGCGGCGGATGTAACCATTTGGGAAACTAATAAAAGTCAAACTAAGCACGTTAATAATATTTCTGAATACTGTATATAATGCCATTTAAAGTCGGTGAGTTTTAAAGCTTACAGGAGGTAAGTAATAACCTAATAGCTCAAATTATTGATGAAACCTCTTTTCACGATGTTCAATAATCCTGTGAATTCGCGACAAATAGCAGCAGCTTCCCGGGTAATCGCTACCATATGGGGGAACTACCTCAAAGCCAGGTGGGTACTTGAGGATCGTTCTCGCACTGGGATACCATGAGGACCTTGATAATGGATACCATCTGATTTTTATGATTTTCAAAATGGGGAAATTATATATATCGTACACAGGGCACGGGTAGGGGTCCAGTAGTAGATGCCACCCCGGGCCTCCGAGGATGTTAGTCCGCCACTGACGCACCGTTGTCCCAAGAAGTTGTCGGCGCAAGCACAATTGGGTATTATCACTATTTTTGAAAATTACGTAAAATGAATCTTGAAGTATATATATATATATATATATATATATATATATATATATATATATATATATATATATATATATATATATATGTCGTACACCATGTTAAAAAAACAAAAAAAATATTCGTAGGTAGAAAATTTCAGGTCCGAAATTCGAATCTTAGGAGTCACCGCCAAAACGCTTCTATCCAAGGTTATTCAACTCGTGACGTCAAGTGTCACGTAAACATTACCGAGGAGCGTGCTGTTTAATGGTGTAGTATCATTCTTGTATTGGAAAAGCTTTTGTGTGGTAGTTATTGAAAGGACGGTGTAAAAGGTCGCACCAAAAAGTGATATGTGTAGTTTCACAAGCATCTTTTATGTATGGAAAACAAAACAAGTGTTGTTTTGTACATGGTTATAAAAGTACTTCAGTCAGTACAGCTAACAAAATTTTTGTAACCGTTCCTCGAGATTATCAACGTATGAAAAAGTTATTTAAGGCCCCTAGACGTGATATGCCGAAATCGCAAAGTTTGTTTTTCTGTTTTGAAAATCATCTTAATTCATACTGTAAGTTTTATTATCCTTTTCGGGGTTATAAATGTTTACCAATCCGTTTGCATTTTGTTATAGCTTGAAGTGGATATGAAAAATTATGTGCGTTTTAAGTTGATAAACGGAAATGTTATAATAAAAAACGATGTTGTCCCCCATATATTCGACTGTTAGCCAGACCGGAAACGAGCCGCAAGAGCCCCCAAAATAAATTATTCTGACCTCTAAAATAAATGTCAAGTATAGAGTACATTTTTGATTCTTACATTTTTATGTTTACAAATAGTATGTTTCCAACAACCCACTGTGATCACATTATCAATACTACGTTAATTTGATAAAAAGTTCACTTACGTTTTTGCTTTTACGTTCATCTCCGCCGCGTTGAACCGCTCGTCGCTGTACACAAATTCCATAACAATGAACGTGCCTTCAGAAGTCATAACTCATAAGTATTTCACTTTTTCTTGGCGTATTTTAATTTGCTTATCACAAAATGAACGCAATCAACAAACTGATAAATTGACGGGCCGAGGCTGACGCGTGACGCGCTGACCCCAGATGTAAACAAGCGGCCATTTATAAGATACCTGACGTCACGGTCAATATGTTCGCGTTTTGACGGTCCCTTTAAATATTCACATTTTTAATATTAATAATGCATCTTACGATTCATTTTTTCGAATTTATAAGCTGTCACAGCTGTTTTATGGATTAGATGCTACCTATTAATATGCAATTCAATAAAATATAAATACATGGCAAATACCCAATTGTGCTCTGTCTGCCGCTGAAGCTCAAAAATTCTAGCCTCGATTTATGCGGCCACTATAGCCAATTGAGAGTTCGCGCAGATATAGTGCGAATGCCAATGACGCGCTCGGGCTTGAAATAAGGCACAAAAAATATCTTATTATGACTTTAATACATAAATAACTATTATATCATAGCCGCTAACTATTCGACATCAAGGTAAGTCTATAGCCTTCAGTATTTTATCTCAAGGGTGAGAGATGGCGTTCAAATTTTAGTGGAAAACATAACCAAATAAATAAATTCTTCCAAGTTTTTGTCGTTGGCTAATTGAGGGCGTAACCGACGCATTCATAAGAACCTACACTGCACGAAACGTGAAATTCCCGCTATATTTCTAATGTATATAATAATTAATTTAGTGCTCAAAGTACTAATCTACGGATCTAATGGAACACTACGAATAACTATTTGTAGTGACGCAGGGTGGCAGCACCTCCTGACAAAATAATGTATGTCTCATAATAGGGATGTTGACTGTATTCAAATAAAAACATAATTTGAATGTAAAGTGGTAGTGTCTATGACGTAAATGCTGAAAATAACAATAGTTTTCTTTATTTTTACGTAATTTTATTAATATTTTACAAACAAAATGTAATTAAATCACTCTCAAGTCACGTGACAATGAACACCAATAAGAGTGCATGACGTCACTTGTTCCTATCCATTAGAGTTGGGTAGTCCGGAATCCGCAGATGGATCCGGTTCTACCGGATCCAAGCAACTTGCGGACCCGTTCCAGTGGGTCCGACATGAAGTGAAACGACGTGTAACAAATTACATGTTGGGCACCGATTCTTCAGTGGAACCAGTGCAGTGGATCCGAAAGGCGGAAACTTAGTTGGGCTTTAGTATTAAGCATTCAATACTTTATGACTGCATACTACTGCAATTTCATTTGTTCACATTGCTTTACTTACTTTAATCATATTACACACAACTATAAAAAGATCCCAGTTTAAATGAATTTGAGTTGAAATGAAATGCCAAATGTATTTATAAAAACTAGATTTTTGAAAATTTCATATCAGTTTGCATTGTACATTTTGGTCCTATTTTTTAATATGTAGGTATGTAAACAGACAATATAAAATTACTGAAAAGTATTTTTAATTTAGTTGTATGCACTTAAATATAAATATAAAATCTTTATAGATATAAAAAGGTTTAATGCGCGTGCCTATACAAAACGAAACATTTTTACGCTTTACATTTTTATTTAAAGATTAAATACTTTGAAAAAATGAAGTATACATTCGAAAGAGACAATCAAATAAAATAAACCAAGCAAGTAAATCTCACGGCTCAAAGTCGGAGTCAGTCGTTCCAGTATACACGATTCACATCGCGGATACGGACCGATGCGGATTCGGATCCGTGGAACGAGTCCGAACAGACTGAGACATCTCTACTATACATCGTTTACGCTGTCAATAGGCTTCATTGTTTAAATAAAATAATTTTGTAGTAATCAATAATGTATTCGAGATTCGCTTTGAAAACGTTTGAAAGGTGCTTTTATATCATGGAAAGTGGATTTATTAAGGCAAATAGTACAAATTTGCCGAATATTGACTGTTTTACAGTGGTCACCTTCTTGGCAACAAATAGTAACTTCTGTTCTGCTAAATTCAAAAATGTGAAGAGTTCCATGTAAGTCATATACTAATACGTGTTAGTTCTGTACCTAAATTATAAATTAGAGTAATAATACATTTTTGATTGCGTCGCTACAAGCACCGGATCCCTGCGGGTAAGCTAAAGCCACATTTTCTGCCATTTGCCAAACGTGGAACATGAAGAAATAGCTTGTTAGGTGTTCTGATTGTAGTAGATGCACACTGTGGCGCCGCACAACACTTATAAAACTTAGAATTCATAGTATGTAGCAATAAATGCGAAAAAACTTTAAATCGCTTTATCAGTTTAACCGTGTTTGAGAACATTTGACGTCACAGCTGTCACGGTGACAAGGTATTCGCGTTTTGGAGCATAATTTGAAACTGAATTTAAAGACATGATTTTTAAACCTTTTAAAAGGTTTAAAAAAAATTATAATTAATATTCGGGGCTATGTAGGGTATTTATGCACAATTTAGAACACTTTCCCAAAAATAGTCAACATCCCTATTGTACACCTGGATGTGTGGTATTTTTTTTCAGTTGATTTGAATCATTTTGTCTACAGAAAATTAAATTTAAGTTCTTTAAAAATTTTAATAACATTTTAGGCAGACGCTAAACGCTGAAAATTCACCTTAAATAACAAGGGTGATCATGTTGCATTTCATTTAAAGCATAAAATTGATGGATACTACTTTACATCATAATTGAAATCAGTTCAGCAAAATGCAGCGTTGTTTACATTTACGTTAGTATGTTTTGGTCGAGGATCGCACATAGGACCTCCAGACTCCAGGTATACCTACACACCATTATGGCAATCTAGTGTCTAAATAATTATACACTATCATTTACAAAAGCAACTTGTAGCGCTTTCTATTAGATCTAATATATCATTAAAATGTCTGATTTATGCTACTTACCTATCACCCATATAATCGGCTAATTCGGAAACGAGCCAGCGCGATAGCAGCAGCCAATCGAAACTCGCTTTGAAAATCCCGGCTTTGTATACTATCTTTTCCATCGCGAACCAAAAATCCTTTAAGTAAACCCACTTTGTAATTTCAGTATTATCCATCTCTATCAGGGATTAACATTTGACAAAATTCAGCCTGTCTAACTCCACTTCATGGAAGTTATCGCTTATTTCATATTACATCGTATAGCACCAAGCAAGCACAACTGAACAACATCAGGATGTCTTTCCGAATAGAGGATATACTTAAAAAAGAAAGTAACAAATCCGGCACTTCCGAAAGCACTGAGCAAGAGCCGGACAGCAAACTGGATATTTGGCCGAAGCTGAGCCTCAGTGACCATAACAGCATTTTACAACAGACCTTGTTGAATAGAACTTTGCCTAGTGTTAACAAAGTGAGTGAATACTGTTCAAAGTTCGAACCGTCGTGGTATCCGTGTGACAAAATGTATCTACCCCAGAACTGCTACGACCCTTATTTAGACAAAAGTAAGTTTTATTTTATACTAGTTGCTTAAACACTACGTATAATTATTTATTCTAATACTGCTTATTTCTGATTTTTTTTAAATATAAAGTATATATACGTAATAAGTAAGGTAGTAGTTGCTTGTTTTTACTTCCATTCGATTAATTAATCTAATCAAGCGACTATTTGTTGACGTTTTGTAAACAAAATACGAAGTACAATTTATCCTAAGGGCAACAAAGTACAGTTTATTAATGCATTTATTTTCTGTTCAGAAATAAATTTAGTTTTTTAACATTTCCGCTATTTAATATAAATTTCCAAAATATTGAAACTAAAAATAAAATAACTTTATTGGAGTGGTTTAAAGCAGTCATGGTCTGACTGTCATAATATTACCGCGGGATTTAATTGCGAATTTTTATACAAGTGCCAGTGCATTAAAATTCAATTGAAGTAACACAGTATTTAAATCTACGGCGGTGCTGAATAAATAGTCTTGCGGGAAACTTTAAAAAGTTGATTTTCAATTATACAGCTGAAATCTTTAGCTATCTTTAAAGTTGAACTTTCAGAATTCGAAGTTAAAATTTCAACTTTCAAAAGTTAACGTTCGCCAGATGCATCATCTCTCTGCTTCAACTATCCTTCCATCCAAACGAAGTCAGGTTGTAATACGGTCACGCGTCCTTTTATGTTTTTGATCTTTCGACATCTGTTAGTAACAAATTGAAAATCTATTACAAAATTGAAAAATGCTCAAACTGTGATATTCCAAATTTGTTTTGTATTCACGGAGAATGCTAGAAACTTTTGAAGAGAACTTGACGTATATATAAACGGCATTACAATTTGCCATAAATGAACAAGACAAAATTCAAGAGAACTTAATTTCAGCGCTCTGCGGAATTTTTTTGGGATTTCCTGCTTCATAATTTCAAAGAATTTTGAATGTACATATACACCTTCACCCCTTTCAAAATGTGCAGGTGTTTAGGCTCGGTKACAATGTACGAGTTTTATGTTGCTAGAAGWTGCTCAATTTATTTTAAAATATTTTTGGGCAGATGAATCGAAGTTTCCTAGACATGCGACAACAATAAAAAGAAACTCATTTTGTAAACAGAAAATCTAAGCGGCTTACGAAATACACATTTTCAAGTTATACCTACTATTGAATAATCAGATGGCGTACTGTATTATTTATAAGAAAATTTGGACCTAATGCCTGGACCTAATGGAGTTAGAAGCTGGTAATAGAGAAAATATTTGTAATGTTTTAGTGTCTTATTTTTACCTTCAAAGATTTTCCGCCAAATTCAAATATTTCGTGATACGTCACCGTTCCTGGAGACGCATTCCGCTATTGCGCCGATGTGCCGAATGCCCTGTTGCATGCTTGACACCTTTGTCGCTGTTGAACACGTGTATGTTCTGTGGTTCTGTGCCTTTGTTTACGTTTTGGTTTGAGAACGGAGGACGCGTTAAAGTTTTGTTTTTATTTACTTGGTACGTTGTTGTTCAAACATAGACTGTGCAATTACAGAGCAAGATTATGTAAACTGATCTTCGGACAATTTACCAAAAATTGACTTACACATGATTGACAAATTTTACATGAATGGAAACTCTTGTGGCCAGATCGTTCGATTTTACGCAAATTAGGCGATTTTGCTATTTAAAGGTTGCGACTTGAATCAAATGATGTAATGGCAGCTATACACGCTAAACTCAGGTTTAAACGAGTTTACCTACTTAATAAATAGTTGTTCCAGTTTTAATACCACTTGAAATATGGACTTATCCTGCAGCTGCCATAAAATGAATTCTGTTTGCGATATATCCGCTACAAGTTAATATTTTAATTTAATATATTTTACGTTTTAATATTTACAGTGAAAACGACTAACAACGAATCGTGTTTAACACATCCATTCGGGTGTAGGTTTTTATAATTCATAATTACGGTTGCGAGTTTGGAATAAAATGGCAACGCTGCTTGCGACTTCGGTTTCAGAAAGCTTATGTCGGCCGACAGGAATGCCAGGATCAGAAAATGGCGTGGCAACATCACACAGTTACACCGCACTAAGCGCGCCAGGGAACGCTGTCGTCAGAGATTCAAACTTTAAACATAAACAATCTTTTTCTAAGCATTAACTAACTCAAACTCGTATATAATATACTTCCTAAAATACTTACCTACTTTAAACGAACCTGTTGTGTAAATAACTGTATAGCTACATAATGAAGCCATTAAAAAACATTTTTATTGTAAATAGCATTATCAACATAATTAAGTCTGTTTTTGACATTCTTGATTACTTTCGTATTACCGAGCACAGAGACAGTAGAGATTTTTAAAACAAAACAATTCTTGAGTAAATGGGGGCAGGTCATCCCTTACATTTCAACCCTTATAACTATTTTAGGAGTAAATATGTAAGTATTCTAGTTACAAGAATAATATATTCCAACTCAGCATCTAAGTAAAGTATAACGCGATATAACTTCGTTTGTGTGGATGATGGAATGAGATGATACATGCAGCTTACATTACAGCGTAATAGAATATTTTAGTTTGAAACTTTAAATTGCTACTTTGAAATTTGAAATTTCAACTTTTAAAAGTTGCAATCACATTTGCTCTTGCGATGCCCTTCAAAACCGTTTTATTAATCAGATACCATCTCTCCGGAAGTAAATTATTTTAAGTATTTTCCGATAAATTGCAACGGTAATTGACATCAACGTGCAGTACTCCTTTAATAAGTGGTACCCACTTCAGCGTCCCTATCAAGGAGGCAATTCACGTGTACGCGATTATTAATGAAAATAATACATGAATAATACTCGATTTGAAATCTGGATTATTAATAGTTTGTCGGTAGATAACGATTGAGTCATCTTCCGTAGTAGCCATCTTTGTCTTAATCTTTGAAAAATATTTCTGCCCAAGTGGGATTATTGATTGACAAATTGCAGCCTTGACAGAGATTATTGTTGATTTACTACGGCTTTGAATAATTCTACAAATACATGATGACATGAGCAACGTTTATTTATATACGTACTAGTTACCGCACTATCTTTATGAAACTTACAAGTGGTTTTTTCCACTGCCGAAATAAACGATAGGACCAGTTTTAAATTACACTGAAAACTTTTTGAAACATCAATAATTAATTGCTTTAATTTACACCTGTTGAAATAATTTGAAATTCCTTGCAACAGAAGAATGAACGCTTTTTGTTATTAATATATAATTTACAAATTAATATCAAAGCGCAAGCAGATTTTCTATATCAAAAGCAAATTAAAAATTAACGGATAGTAATAGTTTACAATGGCTAAAAGTACATATATTTCTTAAGCGTATCGCATCGTATGCTAAGTATACGGTTCTTAAATATTTTTAAACATACATAGAAAAGTAAATTTTTCAATCAACTTTTGTTCAATTTTTGGGATATTTCTCCTCTGGTACTGTTATATCTTTTGTCCAAGAAAGAGCTGACGAAGTTATAATAATGCATTCAATTCAAGCTTATCTAGAAACAAGTAATTTTACTTGTACATACATACATAGATGAGAAAGGAGTAAGATATATCACAAGTATTGAGTGATTTTTCGCAAGACTTGTAGACTGCTAAAGCTAACGGATCAATATCGATAGAAATATAAACTATTCGTAACATAAGAAATAAGTTTGCAAAAGCCGATTCCTATAGTTATAGCGTTTTATATAAAATCATTTCCTATCTTACAAATGCATTTTTGCATACTATTATCTTTGAATATAGAATGTACATCCTATATTCAAAGCTATTATTAATGGTAATTTAGCAGTTTTTGTAGTGGAAATATGTATTTGCTGAGTAAGGTTCTGGTTTGTTGTGGGGTTTCTTGTTCAAAATTATAAGACGTCTTGATTTTTTGTTGGTTTGTATTCGGTAGTGAGGTGTCTATAATTGGGTGTTTTCACATTTTTTAGAAATCATGCCATGTGTATATTTGGAGCACCCTTGTTACGTCCTAAAAATTTCAAAATTTTTCTAGCACCAGTTTTCGAAAAAAGAACCGTTCTGAAGTTCAAATATAAAAATTGCCCACACAAACGCAGTGTCCCGGGATGGAGACGGTGTGACGTAGCACCCGATGTAAACAAAGAATAGAGGTTATGTAGTTGTTACCTACGTGCCTTTGCTTGTGCCGAGTGAAACGAGTTGTTTTCTTGCTTTTAACGGACTCCTCCTAACAACTGGGAGAATGTTTAAGCATGTGCAAACCAGAAGCTAAAAGCAGATGGTGCATTGTGCCAGTGTTCAAATTTCAAATACATCCCTCAATAGTCTCAACAAAATATTCGTAAGTGTACCGGGAGACTACGAACGCAAACGGAGATGGTTTAAAGCAGCCAGAAGGGGTATGACCAAGACCAAATCTACATTTTACTGTTGTGAGACTTAGAGTAACTGCATATTTTTTTGCACGAACTTTGTGTTCCGGGCATATCTTGGACTGCAGTATACATATGGGCCCCTCTCGCTTCACCTGAAAATAACCTGTAGCTGCATCTCCATGTTGCTCACGACTTGCACTAAAAAAAAATGCATTTCGTTAAAATATCAATGATCCATAATGTATTAAATTGCAGATTGAGCTGCTTTATTAATTACTTATACTGCTGCTTAAGCGCCTTTGATTTCGGCAGCATTAAAACGTCGGTCGTTCTTGATAAATTCGGTGACTATAAACATATCTATAACCGGCAAATGGTTCGAAGACGCTTTAACAAAACATTGCGACGACATATTGTTGAATTTATAAAAAAGAACAAACGAGAACACTCTCAAACATAAACAATAACGCAAACGAAATACGGAAAGTAGCGGGCGCCATCTTGTTTACATCTGGTGATACGTCACAGCCAGTCCTAGTCAATCTGAGTGTGTCTTAAAACTGCGTTGTTGCCACGTTGCGCACTGAGAAGTTGAAAACAATGTATTTTGGTTAAAAAAAATTTTTGCAGCGTTATGGATACAGATACACACTTAATTAATTAAGTACTCTTTTTTAATGTATAAAAGTTTATATTTTATAGCTAGTGAACACACCCAATTGAATTGCATGAATTTTGGCGTTACATTAGGTTGGCGGCATTTCATCAAGAAAGATTTTCCTATTGTGGATGTGTTGGTTTTCTTACAGAGTCTTACAATTTGGAACAAGAAATCTCACAACAAACTAGAATTCAATTAATACTGATATTACACAAAAATATTCTATAAATATTTTAATTAAACAAAGGTTATGTAATATAAATATTTGTTTTTACGTGCAAGTAAAATAATTGCGGTGGTTAGGAATATCTAGGGTAAGCTATGTGTATATATTTACATACGCGCTCAACTGTCAGTATTTCCACACTATTTGATAAGGTAAGACGATACAGGTCTTAAATTATGTGGAAGCACCTAATCTTGGCTCTAGGCTACTCATACAATATTCTTCGTGGAACCGACAATACAAACAGATAAATAAGACTCGATAACACCTGTACTTATCATTTCGGTAGCTTATACTAAACATTATATAACCATAAATCCTTTAATTCCGAATGCTTTGTGTACCAGTAGGTACGAATCAATCATCACGTTTATGGTGTTACTTGGTGTTAAACTAGATATTAGTAATTCCCATCCCTAGCAATAAATCAGGATTAAATTTATCGTCATTCGTTTCTTACAGATTAGTTTTTAATACCAATAGCAATGTTACAGAAATATTGCAAAACTTGGTGTTTTCATTAAAGCGGATTATTACACTGATTATTGGCAATACATATGTATAAAGGGTGCTTTTCATTAGGACTATAGTGTAAGACTCTAAACTAAGCGCATACAGCCCAACATCGATGTATCTTTTTTTTAACTAATGGCTTATCACTCGCGTATATTATGTAAAAACGGAATATTCTCTTTTTTCTCAATCTCTTTATCTCCTTTATTCCTGCTTTCACAGAACTGTAAATGCAAAGATATGTAAATAATTTTGTGTTTAATGAGATGATCGATCATCTATTCCACTTTGCTTTGTTGCTAGGCACGGCATGTTATGCTTATATGTAAGTTTTTTTTAACTTAAACTACCATTGGCTGTAATATCAAAATGTAGGGCATTTTTAGCCTTTGAATAGTGTCGCAGTTATGACCAATTTGCGGTATTAACTTTCGAATAGGTAGTCATGATTTAAATTGTTTCTGGCAGTAGCCTTTGATCAATCAAGACTTCACCATAACCTAAACGATAGGGCTCTATTTTTAACCAGGGAAACAGTCTAGAGAAATATAATATGACGCTGCACAAATATACATTTTGGGTCGAATAAACTAAAACAAATGGTCAAATAGCACTAAAGTTGGTACTTCACAAGTCGMAACATACTGTTCTCAAACTATTGAAATCAATTGAGTTTTACGACTACATGCTTTCGGTTAATATAGTCATACGAATGAATATCGGCGTCTTCATTTTGTAGAAGGTTTAGAAACATGACACACAATATTATTTAAACGTGATATGTTCAGTTGATATATTATTAATTTCATAATTCACTTATTAAAAGCGTTAACTATTACTACATCCTAAGGCTTTTGCTTATATTTTATATCACATTTTAATGACACAACGATTGGCGTGCGCCACGTTCAAATGAATTTTGGTCACAAGATGTGCATATTATGATAAAACTTTTAAAACAGACCCAGCTCTAAAAATAAGTACCTGGGATCATTAAATTAAAATTTATCAAGTTTCATTATTGTTTTATATCGGTTATTGAAATTGTGAAATATTATTAAATAGCCATATAAAAGTTAAGTTAGAAAATTTCTGGGACATCCCGACACCGCCAGAAGTGGGATCACAGGGGATGTAGCAAACTCGTAGAAAGCTTGCTATGGAAGTGGAGAGTGAGGTTATTCTTATGTAAGAAACAGGTGAAAAGCTTGCCACGGAACTGGAGAGTGTGGCTGTTACATAAAAAAAACTCGAAAGTTAAGGCCCGTGCCCAATCCGGCAACATCGCCTTCAAATATTTCAGATAAATCCCGAAACCGCCATGCCTGGATCCACCACTGATCTCTAAAAATAAGGGGATGTCGCACAAGTCCTTCAAAACTGTGACAAGAAACTTGTGCGCCACCATGCCACTGGTCATGGTACTATCAATTTAACTGCGCGTTCAAAGAGAATACCATATTTTTTAGGTTACGTTCACGAATTTAACCGTCAATTTTAGTACAATGACCGGCGGCAAGAAGCGCTAAAGCGGATTCAATTTGTCACAATTAGTTTAGATGGATTTTGGTATGTAAACGACATCCAGTTATTTTTAGAGATCAGTGGGATCCACCCGTCGATTTCCCCCCAAAAAATCGTAATAAGTGCAACACCACGTTCAAAAATTTCTGCGAAATCCCGAAACCATCAGGCTGGAATTCACCCGTTGATCTTTCCAAAAATCGGTGGCTGAGGGGTTATGTACTGTATCATTTCCTTTCTCGTGGATTCCTATATTACCGATTACGAATTCCTTTATTACTGATACAGATTCCTATATTATCAATTACAAATTCCTATATTACCGATCACCGATTTCTATATTACCGATTACAGATTCCTATATTATCAATCACAGATTCCTATGTTACATATTCTTATATTACCGATCACCGATTCCTATATTACCGATTACAGATTCCTATAATATCAATCATAGATTCCTATGTTACCGATTCTTATATTACCGATCACGGATTCCTATATTTACCGATTACAAATTCCTATATTACCGATCACAGACTCCTATATTACCAACTACAAATTCCTTTATTACCGATCACAGATTCCTATATCACCGATCACAAATTTCTTGATTACCAATTACAAATTCCTATATTACCTACCGATTACAAAATCATATATTACCGATTACAGATTCCAGTACTACCAGCTACAGATTCCGATTATAATTGTTGAGAAAAAAATTACAAAAAGTGCACGACTTGTGCTTGACAGTAGCGGGTATTTTTTAAATATTTTCAAAACTCATCGTGTGTGATCGAAACCGGCCCGTATCGTTTAGAAATGTTTTAATTAAGGAGGAAAGTATCTTGGTTTTGGGAAAAAAACATGGTTCAGCATAATTTGTAAATTTTTAGGCGAACTGGAATTTTGTTGTTTTTCGAGCGAAAACTTGCTAAACCCTCGAAACCGACATATATGGACGGGTCCACTATTGAATTTACGTGCCCAAAATTCTATCAAAAAGCGCATTTTACCCTTTTTATTTGCAAAACAAATTTTGGGCGATCTGACGTCTAGCTGTCAAATTAATCAATTAATCAGAAAGGAACAATTTTAATTTTATTAAATACTTCGTACGCGGTTGATTCCGGTCTCAATCTCTCGGAAACGATCAAATTAAGGGAAAACACTTCACTTTTAAGAAAAAAGCTTTAATAAGAAAAAAAGTGAAAAAACTTTTTTTGCGTAAAATAGTTTTTCAGCGGCCGTAAAAACCCAAAATGGCTTAGATATGGTATAATTTATCGACGGTAGCACGGACCGCAGATCAGCTCAAAAGGGGTTCTATCGAAAAAAAAAACAAATTTAATCCGATTGAAAATCGCGCTTGCCATTGTTCCGAAATTACTCATTTCTTGACGAAAACTCGTAAATACGTTCTTAAGATTATAAAAAAATAAAAGTGCCACTAAGTATACTTAAATCCAGAAAATAGTTTTAATTAGATTTACAGCTTATGCTGCAACAACTAATCCAAATACACCAATAATATAATGTGCTAAACAGTTTTGTAAGGTACATAGTTACAAATAATTATAATAACGATCACACTACCAACAGCTAATATATGTACATATGAGAGAACGATTTTTATTATTGATGTAAAACCTATTTGTGTATTAGCTTCTATTATATACATACATATTATAAAAATATAATAATATTCAAAGGTAGTAGTAATTTAATGTAGTTAAGTACTCGAATGTCAGAAGTTAATTATGAAACTCGAATGAAACACAACTTGCAGATTATCAGGCAATAATGCCGCAGTAGATTAGTAGATTCGTTTTCTTTATAAGAATGTTTTACATAGTATCTTTGTATTGACCTCACCTATTTCTTCTGTTAACTGAAATGATAAAATTTTACATTAAATTTTTAAATTATATCGCCAATGTATCAAAGGTCTATACCAATACACCTGGAGAAAGTGATTTCTCGATAGTTTTGGTTATTTGCATTGTATTAGATTTGATAACCTTTACCATGACAGGAAAAGAAAAGGTAGTAGCTATGATGTAGCTTTTATTTTTTAATGTTAATTTAGTCAATAACATTTTATATTTTATGAACGTAAATTGGTGACAAAAGCAATGATGCGTATGACATCAACTGTAAAGCATGCATTCCGATTTGACGAACAGTTTTATTGCTCCGTATCCCGTTATCTGGGGATCCCTATATGAAAAATTACTAAAGATAAACCTATGGTATTAGCCAAAATTGCGTATTTCATCGAATAAAAACTGTAGTACGATAATCCACTGAGGATCAATATTAAACAAATTGCTTTTTAATCTAGGGTCTATGATCCTTATTAATAGCAACAATTATCAGTTTTGGGCTAATATTGTTCAAATAATTTTCAATAATTCCAGATAAAAACGTCAGAGTGGTTTAATGCGTGATTAATGAGCTCATTAATCCTCTGTAAATATTTCAATCCACATGTACTAACGTTGGCGGTTTAATAAGAGATAAACTTACCGACAAATTTTTCATCAGGTTATATAGAAGTTGCATGTGTGACACAATGTTACTTTAAAGAGTGTTATAATCTAACAATTGTCAGGATGATTCCAATAACACACGGGCGCAACTAATAATTGTATATTACAAGTTATGTACAAAGATCCACAAGAATTACAAACAACCTTTTTCTCTTGACTCTAACAACGTTCTCCTCGTTTTTCGTCTTCTAAAATCTAATCATACTTAATTAACCACCCACTCCATCCCATTCAACCAATTACATTCAAACTTCCAATAACGTTTTTCAGTCATCTCTCCAATAGCATTCAAGCTTACAAAAATCACGCCATACACATAAATTTTAGTTCCATTGTCATTCCTTCAACTTTCGTTACGCACTTGAACAATTATAAGTGTCCCTTCACAGCAGGGCACGTCCGCTTGGATACACTTTACTTCTTTAACAAAAAAAAACATATAGTCAGCAACTGTAACTAACCCAGCCACCCTTGCTTAATATGTAACAAGAGGAGCATAAGTGTTTAGCCAATTATCACTTAATCTTACACTTGGCTAACCACTCGATATAAGAAGGAAAAAGCAAAAATTCACGTATTTCCAGTCTTAACAACTGGGGCACTGGAAATGTAGATGTTATGCGAGCAGTTTGTAAGGTAGAAAAAGCTTCAAAATCACAGGTTCAATTCGCAAAAATTGTAAAACCAATATTATATTATACGTTTGATGCAAATCCTTTAAGTAAATGATTATGTTGTCAGAACTTAGGTATTTGATGGTATTTATATCTCCAGCCTGCGCATAGTAATTATAAACAATTTGATAAGGAAGAAGCTGCAGGAATTTCTTGCCGGTATCATAATCAAACTGAACATAAACAAATATTACAGGATCAATCCACATATATTGTTTCTCAATTCAGATAGCGTGATTCAGAGCAACAATAATTATTTTACATAAGAACTTTTCATAATAGCATCTGTTTCAAACGTTTATTTAGTTTATTCACTAAATCCACTATCGCTTGTTTATTTTCTCTCGATTAGTACTTATATACATATCTTTCAAAATGTATATTATAATTTTTTACAGAATGCTATAAAAATAATTTAACAAGCTTTTATGATTACGAACTGTTAAATTTGAACATGTCTTGTTAACGTTTCAAATCGAGCAAAATATACACCTGCTTCTGCATATTCTGGACTGCAACAGAGACTTTTTAATTCGTGATTGGACCTGAGCAAAATATCGATTAATTCATTCAAGCTGGGTGATGAATATCGACTCTCCGACAAAAAAAATCGATTCGACTCGAGAACATTTGTTTGCGTTTTGCCTTTGCCACGAATTTCTATTGCATTATTGAATCGGTTATTGTAACGTAGATAGATACCCCTTAGTGGAACTAGAGAGCTATAGTTGGTGACATCTAAAACAGAAAATTGCCGCTCCAATAAAATATTGTGCTGAAATAAATTTGTGATTCACCTAACTACTAATACCACAGAAGTACAGAGAGTTGCGGTTTGCACATTACTGTCTTACTTTTTTGTTGTGAGTTAAACCGGAACTTTAGCGACACACAGTATAATAAGCCGGAAAGTGGATCGCATGATATCAAAATAGCCGATATCGTTGCATAGAGGTAAACTAAAAATTAGGGACGTTCATTGCTGTTCCACAGACAGTACGAAAACATTTACTTGAACAAAAATGCGGAGGATAAAATTTGCTGTAAAAAGACGCGGACTCCATATATCTATTATGTGCATTTGTTTAGGCAAAGCGGAGGGAAAGTTCTAATGAGGTTGTAGACCATATTTTTTTATTGCAGAATATGAATCTACATAAAAAATAATAGACCCCAGTTTATTCATTTTTTTCCAAATCGCTTAGATAAACGTAATAAAAAATGGTAAAGTTTAAGTATTTGAATGTGTAACGCAGGTTGACCCTGTCGCTTGTGATTGGCAGCAGCTGTGTGTTGTTGCCAGGGCACAATAATTTTCAGCGTTCCAGTTGCCTATACGTGTTTTTCGCTGTCAACTGCCGACGTGCCGACGAACGGMCGAAGAGTGTCATTCATAAMACTMGTGTTTTTTGCTTTTCTTTATCGATCACGATTATATCGTTCAAAACGCGGACGAAATGGCTGCTGAAAAGAAATGTTTTGTGCCAACATGCGCAAATACTAGTATTATTGCTCTAGAGAAGAAATTTTTAAGTGTACCCGAAGAAAAATCGAGACGAAAATTGTGGTGTGATGCAGTAGCTACAGCACTAACAGCAAGTCGCTTGTGTTAAAGAAAATAGAGGCAAAAATATAAAATATAAATCTTCCTCGCAAAACCAAGCCAAACGCAAATGTAAACAAAAAACAAACAGATCTGTCTATCTGTACAGTGTTGCCACTGGGGCTGATAGAAATTCCGCTAATTGCCACATCGAATCCGCTAAAAATTTTAAGACGGGGTAATCTGTTGATATACAAGGGGATTTATTATTTATTTTACATAAATAGTTATTAGTTTCCTACATATTATGTATAACGTTAAAAATTTCGTTGTCGAGCTCATCATGTTCCTTCCAGAAATACGTTTCGTTGCTTTTTACTTGGTTTAAGATAATAATATCTGCATCATCTGACAGTCTGTGTGAGAAGTGAGACATTGGTAAAATTTTAGATTAGTAGGTAAAAAAGCAGGAAAGATGTAATATTTCCCAGGCAAGGAATACAGTAATCATCGAGTCACCTAACATAAATAAATCGATTTTAGATACTTCATATCTAAGTTTTCCATATTTATACTCTAAAGTGAAACAGTTAATATTACTTAAAAACTTTCTTATTCCTTTTAAAATATCCCCTAACCGCTAAAACGTAATTTTTCCGTTGGGCGAGAATTTAATCCGCTTAGTTGGCAATACTGAATAGATGTCTCTTATGAGTCAAACGCGAAATCACGGTAGGTTTACCCATGGATGTATAAAAGAGGGGATCCAGCTTTTCACATTCTAAACTGATGCCAACATGTGATCACAGTCTAAGCGTTTATTTGTAGAAAACATTGGATCTTCCAGTTGACCAGTTGTGTACGTCTAATGACTAAGCTTCATGTTCACGGTCACACACTATTTGGACGTTTGCGTGTTTGTTTTTATTTGGTTTTATGATGTGCAAGACGCAGGGAATGATTTCCATATAATTGTTAACGGTAGCAGTGATAAGATGATCAGGCAGTGTCAAATGTGCAGAAAGATTGATAGATGTTAACCCAATGTTTCATTTCACAGGTATGTAACACCCAAGTAGTATTTAAGGTTAAGATTCATAGGCGTGCGGTATTTAAATTGCTTATTATGCCGATATTTTACAACACTACTACTGAAAGATGAATTGTTAACTAGTGTATAACAAAAAAATGAGTTTTATATGTGTGCATAAATCATATTCATACAATATTTTTTTCCTATCTATTATTTTTAGGTTTCCGAAGCATGCTGAAGAATGCAAATTATGGCACGCCAATGCCGCGGCAAGAAAACAAAGTTTGTTATTGCGCTAACTTCACACCATTTAGATGTGGGTTTCACAACAATGCGCTTTCTGTCAATGAGATGCGGTATCCCCTCTTTTATACATCCATGGGTTTACCGTGGTGAAATGCGATCCCACCACACTCCCCACTCTAGCCGGGTCAAGTGACGTTGCTAGCAATATTTGAATTTGGCGGAAAACTTTAGAGGGCGAAAATAAGACAATATAACATTAGAAATTTTTTTTGTTGCTAGTATCTCACTTCATTGGGTCTAGGTAATGCTTCAATTGTGTTGCAATAACGATTTGTGATCGAGGGCTACAACCCCATTTAGTGACCCCAAATGAAATACTCCAGCTCAAGTGTCTGTTCAGACTAAGTTGAAAATGCATATTCTAACAACTCTTCAGCTTCGCCGTCCTTTATATAGGGGTGCTTTACTATCTTATGATTTTATCACAAAAATACTCCGACCTGAGAACTGTGCTCCGACCAAGCAAATGAAAATGCATATTCCGACAACGCTAATGATCCTCTACATGAGAATAAAATACCTATCAGTGATGTTAAAATTACTTCACAATCTGCAATTAATTTCAATTAAAATTACTTTCAGTAAATTGTAATTAATTACAACTGAAATTACAAAATATGTTAATGTAATTAATTAAAACTACACGCTTCAATATAATTTCAAATAATCAATTACATCTTCTCTTTGGATMGGATCAAATAGAAAAAAGTTTTAAAACAATAATATGTTACTTGTACCCTCACGCATATCTAGTTGTTTTGACAATAAAACAATTTTTATTGCATAAAAATAAAAAACTTACATCTAATTAACTCAGGACTTATCCTAATTATTTTTACTTGCAAACTTATAACTCTTAACTAGTAACTAATAATCTAACTTATATTACTTATTAATTTTATTAATGCAGATTACAAACCACCGTTATGTCTGAAAAACAACATAGTTTTTCAAATTGTTCATCTGCCCAACTGTTTCGTCTACTAGGTTTCAAAATTTGACTACCTGAACTAAACACTCACTCAACGGGAGAGGGTGAGGGTAATATTTTTTACTCCCAGGTAAGCTAAAAATTGTATATGTGAAGCATTTTCGTCGACATCATGTGGAATATCCATATAATCAGAAAGTTGATAATATAATATTCTAGAGCCGAATCGCAAAGACTGGTTATTATCACTCGAAGGCAAAAAGTGTTCTTAGACTTCACTCATGACGAGTTCTCACTGCGACATATTTATTGCCTTTATCTTTGTGAGTTAAGTTTAAACTGCGGTAAGGAACAATTGGCCTAAAKGTATGRTCTTCTAAATAACTGATTGAAATCTAGAATACATAAAAAGTAAATCGAGCAAATTTAATGTATTTTGCCAAAATGGCTATAATGATCGGAGAGTCCAGTCAGTTTTTATACCTTGAATCCAAGGACGATTCCAATGTTTTCTAAACGATTCGTCATGAAAACATGTCCCTCAGAGCCTCAGACGAAATGCTGCTGAAAACAATTAATATTAATGAATAATCGGAAGCGTTTTCTTCAATATGAACCTTTTTGCCAGACTAAAGTGTGCATTTGCATGCCTACAACCCGCAAAACTCGCTGTGCCGGGTCTCATGCTGCCGCAAGCCCAGGCACCGCGGCATAATGGGGTTGCACAAAAAAATCTTATGCAAAATTGTAGGCAGAAACCAGACGAATTCAAAAAACTAACGGTGTTGACCTCCGTGTTGCAGGAAATCCTCAGCACCGTAAATCTAAGCGGCAGAAGAAAAATCTTTGGACAGATATCTGCATTATTAATTTACAATTTGCTATCTATCAAATTGCAGCTACCTACTTGAATTATGGTTAATTCTGTTCGTAGATGTTTCATCATAATATATAGGCACTTTTCTCCTTTAAAAAGTGCATCAAACATTTGGCTGCCCGCACCTTGTTGAAAAACCAATTCAAGAGACATATATAGGTAACATAAAATAATTTCTTTTAGAGACTGCTCAGTGTTTTCACTATAATGTTATAGGATCTTTAGAAATTCTTAATCGGTAAAACCCGATGAACTAATTTTCCTTTACTTGAATAATTTGCAACTTTTTGTGAATAGCGTTTCTTTCAGATTTAAATCGTATATCTTTAAATGGGTATATAATGATGCCACAGTTTTTATAGAACTTGCCCTGAACAAATTTTGCTACCAATTTCACATTATTATCACCAAGCCCTCCCTACATAATAACGTCTTTTTTCCTTTAGAATGGTGGTAATTTCCTTCACCAAAGTTGTTTGTTTTAATACATATCTATACGAAGAAAATTCTTGAAATTGCTTCCAAATCAATATCTTGAATTTTTTATATAGTGGAACGAGTTCATGAATAGTTTCATTGGTTTTTGCAGTACAATACACTAGAAACATACCCAAATCGCACCATTTTTTTGCTAATAACCAAAAACACTGATGATTTAATACCGATGCTCTGAATGTTAGTAACCGACAATGATAATTATTGGTATTGACAGCAAAAACTGACTGATCTATAACATTTACTACAAAATATACCTAACTGCCACAACTAAAATTATTTATAATTTTTGACAAATCTTCACTGATATGTTTTAGCGCACTCCAGCAGTTTTTCACCTTAACTTGCAGTCTGGCATATTGCATTACTGCTGAATATAAAATTGACATAGAAGTGCTGTGGTTATCCTAAATAAAGCTACTACCTTTTATTATATCATTTTAGCTTCAGATAATAACAATAATAAATCATTTATTCATTTATAATTGTACAAAAAATATTAACTAGTGGACTAATAATTAGTATGTTAAGTGTTAACAGGTTAACTGAAAAGGAGAAATACTCATTGCTTATGAAACTGACGTTACACAAGTCAATAATCTTTAAATAAAAGAATAAAGAGAAACATAATTGCAAGGCAGATGACGAGCTAATTTTAGGATGCACTTATCAACAAAAATTAATTTAAAAATTTTCAAGGTAAAGCATAGAAAAAAAATGAATTTTGTGAACTCAAGAAACTTAAATTCTGGTGCCAAAACAAAAGATTTTAAATATAACTTGAAGGTGTTATTTAAATGAAAAACCATTTTTAACACCTTTAAAGCTATGCAGTAGATACAGATACAATGTGGTTCAGTGTTGTAGCCCGGTCTATTAGCTACATCGCTTTGCCTTATATTTAAAGAGTAAAAAAGCCACCTTATAAAACTATTTCTCTTGATAACATACTTGAACTTTGCTTAATATCGCTGAAGTAGTAGCATAGTATGGACGTAGTGTACAAATCTATTCTGCACCACAGACAGCCTCCATAAATGATTTTTGTGCATGGTAATTGAAGAGTAAATTAGTCTAATGCGTGAAGCTTGTATTCTCTGGAGTCTTTCATTATTATATGTGATAAGACACAGACCATACACAGCTTTACAAAAGTTTAGGTGAAACATAATACAAGAATGAAAAAGTTTCATTTTAACACACTCACTTAACAGATGAGAATAAAAATATGTTAATTTTAAATTATTAAAAGCATATTTAATAATCTTGTTGACTTATTGTCAAGACAAAAGTCTCTATCGACATAGACTCTCAAGACTTTTATATGTGGAAACTGGAAAAGCTGCACATTTTCACGATGTATTTTGACATTTTTAAACCTTGTGGGTTAAGAAACATAGCATGAATTTTTAAAGAATTCGGGTCGGTTCCTATTCTCTTTGTTGTTAGCTAAAATCAACCCAGTAACCATTGGGTATATGATTGGTTTAGATTTTAAAAATAGAGGTTTTTTTAACTTAAAATAGAAAAGAGAAACTGGCCTTTCAAAGTTAAATAGTAATTATTAGCTAAATTTGTGTATGATCTGCATAAAATTGATTGGTACAATCTATGCAACATAAATAGCAAACAATGGAACCCCGTCAATTACTGTTAAACTGCTTGTGATCAATCCCTTATTTGCCACTGATTGCTGTTGTATTTTGTAAACACGACGTCATAAATTGAACTGATTTAGCACTATATAGTGAAGCATTCCAATTAGCAATCTGTGATTAACACGGTCAAATGCCTTAGAAAAGTCTAGTAAGATAGGGTAGTGAGCATTTTATTATCTGCTGCAACACAGAGTAGTGTTGTCAAACAACTGTCACCACTCCTAAATTCCGATTGAATAGAAGGTAAGAGACTGAGATTTAAAGTGACATTTAATTTGAGAATATAACATTTTTTCAAAACTTTTAAAAGTAATAGTAAAATGCATATTGGCATCTTTCAGTTCAGATGGAGAACGACAATTAGGCAAAATAATTACATAAGCTGATTTCCACTGATCTGGAAATAAACCCACCTCAATGGAAACATTCATGGAGTGGGTATTATATTTAATTACTACCTGCAACACAATAATAGCATTTTAATACCCAATCCATCCACTACTGTAGCATGTGATTTTACATACAATAGACATCATCTTCTGTTGTGAGTTGAAAATTCAACTCAAATACATCCGGAACTACTGAGGCAAGGAATTTGTTGAGCATTTCCATGTACGACTGTTACTATTATTTAACACCAATATGACATATTAAGTGCCGAAATAGCCAAATTATTAAGTACTTATTTGATTTTTTATTTTTTTGTTTAATGAATAAACCGACTTAAGCCCTGTCCCACCCTTGTTTTTTAGGATTAGTTAGTAGTTTATCTGATTTCAGCAGTGCATGCCTGTCATACGACACTAGTAACAAATTTTGGAAAATATCAATCTTATGCTTAATGTCCCAGGTACAGAATATTGTTGAAAGAGACATACCTTCTAAATCTTTATTCAAATATACTTGACTAATACATTCAAAAACAAAAAGGAAAACACCAAATTAGTTGTCCAAAACAACAAGCTATGCTCACTTCTCACCTACCATTGTAATTTGGATAAATTAGGCTGAAAGCTACATCCAAAATTAACTGATTATATAAGCTGTAAGAACAAAATTGCTAATCAAATTTGATAGAAAGCCTTAATCTGAGTCAGGGTAGGTAACAATCTTATAAGTAAAAATAGGCATTGTAACATAACAAATTGAAAAAGAAAGATCAAAGCTCAGATATTACCACGCTTAGTGAAAACAAATACAAATAAAGATCTGTTGCAGACATCCATTAAAATGGAATATAAATACTGCAAGATATCAACATCAGTAAATCAATACCAAACAATCGTATTTTTTTTAATTAACGAACATCATTCAAGCCATGAATAGAGTTTACAATATATATTTTGCTGTTTTTCGAAATCTGCATCATAATCTTTCCCGTATGAATTCGATGGGATGACTTGGTGAGGAATTTCGTTCATTCAAGTGGTCATAAACACGTTTTTGTAAAAAAAACATGATTACCATAAAATTAATACACTTGAAAGTTAAAAAACTAGTACACAATCAACTTTTTTACTCTGATGATAACTAAAAAATTCAGGTCACTTATGATGTCATGACACAAACTGTTTATTGAATTACTTATAGTGCCATATAAGTAAGTCAATAAAAGTCCATAAAAATTCCCATAATCTCTCTATTAGACTCAAAGTTGTTGTGAGGCCTCTTCTGTATTACACATAATACGATCAACATGTTACTTTTTTTAAAAGACCAAAACAATTTTAATCAGTCGCTATCCTGTCTTATCATATCTCTAATATTGTTGTCTACTTTCAGGTAACCCTTATAGCACGTTTTACTCACGGTCACGGTTCTGGTCCCCATATCCATCAGCGTTGCCAGTAGTTCTGCATTTTCCATATGCACATTACTCGAAGCGAAAGGGAGGCCAAGTAAGATTCACAGCCAGTCAGACTGATGCTTTGGAGAAGAGGTTCAACTCTCATAAATACTTAAGCCCCGAAGACCGAAGGATACTTGCAGATTCATTAAAACTAACAGACAGACAAGTATGCACATTTCCACAGACAATATGTAAAGATATTACTAATAAGTTTCTTTAATAATTATAGGTGAAAACATGGTTTCAAAATCGACGAGCAAAGTGGCGGCGATGTAACAATTCAGCAACTGCAGACGAACCTACTTTAGAAAATCAAAATGAAAGCGATTCAGATTCAGAAATTTGTGATACTTCAGAAACTTTATGTGAAAACAAAGCTAGTAGTAATTAAATACCAAACAAATCATTAATTTTTTATTACTTTATTTAATCATAAATTGTATTTAAAACATTGTAAATGAGTAAAACAAAACTAAGTTTTAAATCAAGTGTTATATTTTCCAGCAACAGTTTCATTCTTCTTGCAATGTATTGTTTATTACGTACAACCTAAACTGTTTGAAATACAAAAAAAAATAATGCTATAAGATTTGTTTATCACCATCAATAATGTACAAAAAAAACGATATACATTACAAAATGGCCTTAATAAGTGCAATTTGGCCAGTGTATTCTACACTAGAGTGTGCAGTGTTGCAATGATGGATAACCTTCAGAAAATATCCTCACCTTGTAATGCATTATTTCTTAATCTGTATGTACCCATTCACATATCATATGAATTAATGCAAAGCGGTGAGTATTCCATTAAGAGCTTACTGCACAACAGCAACGAATTTTGGTAACATCAAAAAAAAATAAAGTTAGCATAATTGAATAGTTTCCAGAGCGTAATGCATTGTATATAAAAAGGCATGCGCTTACAGGAATTGGCATTTAAAACTAAACTATGCAAATAACAGTTTGATAAATTAATAAGTTTCTTGACTGGATCATGCCAAAAAAATAAAATAAACAAAAAATAAATATTCAAGATGCTTGCTCTTGCCCATTACTTTCTTGTGATTTCATGACTTCAGGCAGATCTGGAGGAGCAGAGTACGGAGTTAATTCTAGTGTTTCAAAAGTACCATTTTCATCTCTGTAACAAGGATTAAAAATAGATTTAGTTTGTACAGTATGGGTCAAATGAACATTTTTCTTCCACAACTCCAAAAAAAAATTGTTTTATACAAAAGTCTTCTGGTTTTTGAATAGTGCATAAAATTGTTTTCAAACATGCCCTTCAAGTTATACTAGAATTAGCAAAGAAGCTTTTCTCTTTAATGGAACATACTTTTTTATTATATTTTTACATTCCTTATTATATTTTAGTGTTCTATTATTTACCATATATTATATTTAAAATATATAAGTATGAAGTTATTCATAATTTTATTTAAAAAATACAAAAAATAAATATAATTTTAAACTAGAACAGATAAGAGCTGTGATGTTACCGATCTTCTAAAGAGTAGTAAAACCTTTATCAAAATAAAGGGAAATTTGTAACTTAATAACTTTTTTGAAACCCTTAAATGAAAATGCATAAATATTTATCACTGTTGCATACAATTCTTTAGAATTAGAATTTACTGTGTTTAAGGTATTTAAAAAAATCCAAAAACCATAGTAAGTAGCTTCAAGATTTTCATTTGTATTTTAATTAAATCTGTTATTTTAACATTGATGTGTTTCCCTGCTTTTGTTATATTCCAATAGGTTAATTAGTCAATAGAAATCTTGTTCTTGGAGAGTGTAAGTAGAATTCATTAGCATGAAGAATTTATGAGAACCAGTTGCCAGATATACACATCCACGTAACTAGCTTATGGGCGACAGTAGGAGAAATTCTGAAACTTTGACAATGTAGAATATCAATGAACAATAGAGAAAATACTGTTGTAAAAAGAAAATAACCTAGTATTAAATTAAATACTGGAGAATCCTTGTGCAATGCAAGTAAAATTGCAATGTCGCCAGTAACCTGTATATATTAGCTCATATTTATAACAAGCACTGTTCCACAGTAGTGGCTGCACAATCAGTTATAGTTATCACTTTCAAGTGAGTGAAAATCCTTTCCATTTTCAAATGACAAGATCGCCAATGTCTGAACAGGACAATAATAAATAAGATGGGACTTCTCCACCTAGGTGTTTTTCAAAATCAAGTTTTCTAAATAGAAGGACTGGTCATAGTAGCATGGTAACTGGAACCTTCATCTGAGGGAACTGATTTTTTTTGTAGCACCAACCGGTTAGTTTTTTCTTTTTTAGGTTGCAACCCCAAAATTTAATACTGCTTCAACTACTTCTCAAAACATAAGAAATCGACTCCAGATTACTTTCACAATGGGGTCCTTACATGGATCAACACTTCTTAAGCAACATAAATATGTAACAGAACTCCTGATATACCTATATGATTAACAGAAATACAAAAGTTTTAATCAACTTTTTCTTGCGGTTTGTCACATTACCCAAAATGCTCTGCGATTTCACCAAAATTAAAAATCCAGTAGTAGTCAATATACGGCAAACAAAGAACTTCAGAAAAAAACAAATTGTGCCACTGTCAATGACGAACAGGTTGACATCTCCCATGTGTCAGTGTTCAGCTCAACAACGACAAATAGGATCCCTAGATATAACATGGGTCTATATTTTTTTCATAGTAGTTCATAAATGTGGATGGAGTAGTGACTACATAAAGTTACTGTAACTATGGTTTGCACTTTGGTGACGTCATCAAGCAAAGAGCGTTTTTTCACATGAACTTCAATATATATACTTCTGATTAGCAAAAAAATCATATTATTGCTAAGCGTGCAAGGATTTCATTCCCGAAATGCTTCAAAATGTTAAGGAATAGGTTTGGTTGTATCTTTGAACAACAGAGGTAATTTTGAACAGTTAATTTGTTAATTGCACCCAATGAAGAAAAATTAGGTTTTTGCAGGTATGGCAATCACATTCTTCATAAATTTTCAAATGTTCCATTAAAAAAAGCACAATATTTAGAAGGGTTTTTTTGAATTTTATAGTTAAGGAACAAGTATGTTCATTTGGCCCAGTATGATTAATTTGATAACACATTTTGCATGCACAATTGTACTTGTTTACAATTACATAGAATTCAACTACTTCTGTAAGGATTTCTGTGCCCATCACATATTTGTATTTATAAACTATTAATATACAACAATTTTGTAAATTTATTAGAACTACTTTTTTTCTATAAGAATTGCACAGACAAACTGCAAAAATCATACTTCTTTCAGTATAATAAATAAGTTGATCAAAGACTGCAAGACAAGACAATTCATAGCATTGTTTGAAAGGCTATCACTACTTTAGCATACAGTAAAATCACCTAAAACAATTAAATTAAATATGATTAAAATAAAGATTTTTTAATATGGGAGTTGCATGATTTTTGATGWCCAATGTATCTCTGCTTGTAGTAAGTGCTATAAACAATTCTATTTCTGTACGTCGACCTATGAAAACTACAATAATATGTATATGTACAGTTATCACCAGAAATATTGAAACAACCATTTATTTAAGTCACATATTAAATTATTAAGATAGTATTTTTGATCCTCGGTCATTTTCAAACAATAGTACGAATCAAATTGGCACTTCAGTCATAGTCCAGTCAATGAGTGCTCAAAAGAGGGGTGTAGCGGAATATGCGAGACTTTTTGACTTCAGGACTTCGTTAGGAGCAGTTAGTAGGTAAGCATACTAAAAGTCCCCGTCCCTGGGTGGTGAGCTTACAGTGAAAAAGTGGGAAGGTCCCATTTTTGACTTTTTCAATTGTCTCAGAAACGGTGGACTCTAGAAAAAATTTGTTCGAAATAGAAATGAAAGACATTAAATTTCATATAAAATTGTTTACATACATACAGGATGTTCAAGGTAACAGTCTACAATAGCTAACTTTTTTATTCGACGTCGTGGACTAGTGATCTAAATGGGAAAGTATTATGAATTTTTGAAAATAATTTTGTGGTGCTTACAAAAAACCATTAAACATCAACGGACCGAGATATCGACTACAAGTTTGTTATTTTAAATAGAACAACCCCATTTCTTATAGCACATTCAATTAAGGCTAACAAATTAAACAAAAAAGTACTAAGGTACCACTAGCATACCATACTAATGGCCTACTTTTAAAAAAATTTTGTGGTGCCTACAAAAAAGCAATTGAACATCAACCGACCGAAATATCTACTACAAGTGTCAAGAACAGCAATTGTTTAACATTAAATATCTCAAAAACAAATGACTATAGAGTAGGGTTATCTTAGTAAGCTATAAAAAATAGAGTCGTTCTATTTAAAAAAAACTAACTTATAGTAGATATCTCAGTCAGTTGATGTTCAATTGTTTTTCCGCAAACACCATAAAATACTTCTAAACAATTTACGAAACCTCCATTCAAACCACTAGTCTACGACGTCAAATAAAAAAGTTAGCTTGTTTCGTGAACAGCAATTATTTAACATCAGATACCTCAAAAACAAATGACTGGAGGGTATGGTACCTTAGTAATTTTTTGTTTAATTCGACGCCTTAATCAAATGCGCTATAAAAAATGGGGTAGTTCTATTTAAAATAATAAACTTCTAGTACATATCTCAGTCGGTTGATGTTATTTTTTTGTAAACACTATAAAATTCTCAAAAATTCATAAAACTTCCCGATTTAAACCACTAGTCTACCACGTTAAATGAAAAAGTTAGTTATTGTAGACTGTTACTGTGAACACCCTTTGTATGTTGAATATCCAGTAGTTTTCAATATAAACTTTATTGAAGATCAATCATTTTCGAAAAAATCATTGTAACTTAACTATTTTTGTCACATATTTGCTTTCAGTGCCTCCCACGATCGTTTCTATAGAGCAATTAGAACCAATTTATAGAATTTCTAACAAGTAAGCTCAATTTTCATGTTTCTTTGTAATAATGAGTACGTTGACACTACCATGATTAACGTTTTAACAATACAAAACAAGCTAGTTGCAATGGACGCTCAACACTTTTTTTAAAATTATATGTTTTATTATATTATTACAAATCACATAATGAAAGTATTTACATGCTGAATTGAAAAAAATAAGCATTCAAGGTGACATCTTGGTTTTTTGAGGAGGAAGGATCGATGCTCACTCATCTTCCTCAGCAGTGAAGTCGTTGTCCAAAGAGATTTTATTTATTATTATTTTTTTGTTATTTATTTATTTACCAGGGGCAGCATCCAACTCTGATAGTTTCTAAACTAGTAGGTCATTCCTTCTATCCAAWCCCCAGCTCATCATTAGGTTGTTGCCCTAATCACATGTACTTGGTGGTACGGCTGGAATGCATGCTGCTTAGTTGGAGGGAAAGTTGAGAGATCAGGTTTCCTGTTTGCAACTGCTTTGCAAACAATTTGTAGCTAAACTCATTTAGGGAGTTTTCTGTGGCTGAAGCGCCATACCATCAGAGAGTACTCATGATCCCAGCTATGTCATTGGAGCCAGAGGAAGAAGAAACTACCTGCATGTTATATAGTTTTGGACTTCTTACACGTTTTGACAAAACCCATTTTACCCTTGCAATATGCCGCGGATGTTGAGTCACAGCCTGTTTACGGTGTGCATTGTCCTTCATTTTTTTTTGGAAACCGATCCCGTTTCATTGAAAATTTTATTTACATGTTGCACAGTGCTCAGACTTAGTCTATCAGGATGTCTAATATTAAATTCTCACGCAGCATCTTTTGCTGTACGCATATTATTGCCAACAAGATTAACAATTCTTATTTTTCTCTCTTAAATTTAAATATTCCATTATGATTAATAATATAAAGACAAACCGTAATGACATTTTAGACTGTAATGTGTTAGATTTGACAATTAAACATTTCAGTACTGTGAACTCGTAGTCGCCTCTGGTTCGCATGCCTTCGTCTGGAGCGAGGCAGATCCACCACGTCTGCCTTCAAGCTCCATGCGTTCGTAGTAGCTACTGGTTCTAGGCCGGAGGAGACTCACTACGTCTCCTCAACGGTCCTAGGACCTCTGAGAATGATGCTTTTTACTTTTACTTTTGCATCTGCTGTTATGGAGCACCTAATATAAATATCATTTTCTTCTAACATGTGTGAAACATTCATGTGGGAAATTTGGGTATATATGGTATTTTATTGTAATATCATGGTCATGTTAAGTTGCCGCGRCKGTGAGGTTCATGCCACCCGGTTGGCCGGCTCACATATCGCGCGAGAATGATGCAGGAATCGGCTTGAGAATTTATACACTTCGGGGGGTCTCACCTGCGCTGGATGATTTCTGTTGTGGTGGGGACGGTCTACTTCGCTGTATGTCAGCTGGCAGATGATGTTTGATCGTCCTGATGGAAAAGGCCAGCTGGTCGTAAGCGGCGTCTCGTTACAAATTTAAAAAACCCGAGCCAAATTGCACAATTAAACTTTTTTTCAGGGTGACCCGAAAACAAATGGGTCACACTGTATGTATGCCACAATGGTATAGGAAACTTTATTAGATTCCATTTTTTTAGATGTGCGTATATATTAGAAATTCAAATTTTCGGTTTAAGGGGAATTCGACTTTTGTTGAAATTATGTAAACTCTTTTTTCTTTACCAAGCTTTCAATTTTATTTTTAATCTTCTTCAGGGCTTCTATAACATTTATAACTGTTATAAATGGTATAGAAGCCCTGAAGAAGATTAAAAATAAAATCGAAAGCTTGGCAACGAAAAAAGAGTTTACATAATTTCAACAAAAGTCGAATTCCCCTTAAACCGAAGATTTAAATACAATTAAATATGACTGCTATTTCCATTTAACGTTATAAATATTAGAAATTCTATAACTTTTGATTAGCTGGAGATAAAGTAGGAAAAATATATATCAAATAGAAGCAAATTTCATGCTCTACAACTTCGTTTTCTTAGAAACGATCATGGGAGTCACTAGAAACAAATGTTTTACAAAAAGGGTTGGGTAAAAATGATTTCTTTTTTCAAAAGTTATCAATTTTCAATAACCTTCAAATCAATGGATATTTAACAAATATGTATAGAAACAATTTTACAGGAAATATAATGAGCTTTAATTTTTATTTAGCATTTTTTTTAAATTCCACCGTTTTTGAGTTATAATCGAAAAACCAAGCAATTGGACCTTCACCCCCCTCCGCCGTAAACTCACCTCCTAGGGGGCGGGGACTTTTAGTATGTTTTCTTACTAACTACTGCTACTTTACAATATATTCATTAACTAGAGTATCAGGAGAATGTTAACTTTCACACATTTCCATGGCCAAATTGCATATGACATCTAATGTCAGCAAGAAAATAAGCCCCTTTAAATGAGTCATTTAAAAATCAATCTTCGAATCTTGCATAAAAATAGATGTAAGAATAGTGTTTGATTTTAAATTTTAATTAAATTGTTATTTAATTCTTTTATAACAACATTAATGCAAAATCATCTGATACCACCATTCTACACCCAATTTTAGACATGTAAAAGCATATAATGAATACAATAAGCATACTTCAACAACGGTGGCGGCAATTTACAAAAAAATGAGAGATATGCTAATGAAGTGGTGCCATCTATGGCATACCGCTTTTTAAAATACACTTTAACATCATTGCCTAGGAATTGTCAGAGTAAAGTAGTTCGTTGGTGTTAAAGAGAGGGAGGGAAACTGTTATGTATTGTATTCGGCAACAGGGGAATGAAAAGTGGAAAACTGTCATACTGACAATAGTTAATCTTAATAAGTTGTATCATACCAGATTGAGAGTAGTAAAATGTTTCTTACAAAGGAGTTATTATTAAACAGGCAACAAACATAAAAGAATTGACGACGAGGATAATTAACGTAACCAAATAAGGTAGAAATATTAGAGCATCTGAGGATAGTATAGGAAAAAGAGGCCCGGTGTTTGGGCAATTACCGGAATACAATACACAGACAGCATGGCGTACGTACAAATAGCGAATGGAATGCTATTTCGAGGCCAACAATATTACAGAAGATACAAACAAAAAGGCAGTATTTTTAACAGCTGTGGAGGAAACAACTTATGATGTGGCACGATCCCTTGTAACTCCTTCAACATTGAATGAAGTTAGTTTCGAAGAGATTTTGAAAAAGTTAAACACACTTCAATCCAGCACCTAATGAAATCATCCAGCGATTCAACTTCAACAGAAGGGTACAGTCAAAAAATGAATCAATTGCAGAATATGTAGCTGCGTTACAGAAGCTCAGTGAAAATTGCAATTTCAAGGAATTGGACAACATGTTAAGGGATACTGGTATGTGGAATTTACAATTATAATATTCAAAAAAAATTGTTCACAGAACCGAATTTGACCTTCCAGAGAGCATATGAGATAGCTATAGCCACAGAGACAGCACAGAAGAACGCAGACAGTTTAAAGATAAGAACAGAAGTACTAAAGGTGGATAACTCAAACAGATCGCAGAAACCTTGTTTCCGATGTGGGTATTGCACAGCCCAGATAATTGTCATCATAAAGATACAGAGTGTTTCTATTGTGGTAGGAAAGGACATATGAAACAAGTTTGTTTCAAAAAGAAAAAGGACAATGAAAGAAAGAGAAAAGTGAAAAAATTAAATCGCAAGTACAAGTAAAAGAAAAAAGAAAGCAGGTGCATGCTGTAGAAGAAACAGAAAAATCTGAGGCCGAAGGAGTTAATTTATATGACCTGAATTATGTGGAATCAGAAGAAACCACTGAAAAATTCATGGCAATAGTTACAATGCATGGAATTAAGGTGTCTGGTGCCACATGCAGTATGATTAATAGGACAACATGGATGAAGATAGGGACTATCAAACTATCAAGGACAAATGTCAGGTTGCAGACTTGGTCGACAAAACTATTACAGGTAGCAGGACAAGCAAGGGTAATGGTTCGCTTCAAAAAGCAATGTTATCGGTTACCATTGTTAGTAATAGAAGGAGCAGGATCAAAATTGATGGGACGGAACTGGTTTGGACCATTAGGAATTGCGATTCATGGTGTAAATGTTATTACAGAGCAAAAGCATGATACTAAAGAACTGTGTAACAGGTTTAAGGAGGTATTTAGTGACAAAATAAAGGAAGCAAAAAATATGGTAGTCCATCTAGAATTAGAAGAGAATGCCAGCAAAAGATTTTTAAAACATCGTCAAGTACCATTTCCCATCAAGGCAACAGTTGAAAAAGAACTGAAGAAATTGGAAGAGCAAGGTATTCTAGAAAAGGTAAAGTACTCAGATTGGGCAGCACCGGTAGTTCCAGTGAGGAAACATGATGGAAGTATAAGGATCTGTTGAGACTATCAGGTATCATTGCTAACGTTTAACGAAATATTGACAACAGTGGGGTTAGGCAAGTTTTTTACGAAGCTCGATTTAACTGGGGCATATCAACAGCTAAAAATGGATGACCAAAGTGCAGAAATTTTAACAATTAATACCCACAAAGGATTGTATAAAGTAAAAAGATTAGCATTCGTAGTTTCATCAGCACCCGGCATTTTCCTGAGATACACAGATCAATWATTGGCTGATATATCAGGAGTTGCAGCTTACTTAGATGATGTATTCATAGCAGGTAAAACAGAACAGGAACATTACACAAGACTAGAAGAAGTATTACACAGATTGGACAAAGCACAGTTGAAAGTAAATAAAGGAAAATGCAGATTTAAGGCTACAGAACTAGAGATTTTAGGTTTTAAAATAACTGAAGAAGGAGTCCGACCATTGGAAAGAATAGTGAAAGCTATTCAAGAAGCACCAGAGCCAAAAAACAAGCAAGAATTACAGGCTTTTCTTGGACCCATAAATTTCTACAACTGGTTTTTAAAAGATAAAGCTAAGGTTACCGAGAAATTACACAGACTGCTTGATAACAAAAATACTTGGAACTGGACAAAGAAACATCGAGAAGTTTTTGATAACTTGAAGAAGCTGCTAAGATCTGATACTGTTCTGGTAAATTACGACCCAGAAAAGCCATGGGTAATGTCATGTGATGTTTCACCATATGGAGTGGCAGCAGTTTTAGCACATCGAGATGAGAAGGGAGAGAGACCAATGCCTATACATCTAAGGCATTGGGGCAAGCAGAAAGAAATTACAGCCAGCTAGATAAGGAAGCAATGTCAATCATTAACGGAGTTAAACATTTTCACCAGGATATTTCAGGCAAGGAATTTTACCATTATAACAGACCACAAACCTATATTGTGAATTTTCAATCCAAAAAAACCAATGCCAAACATGCTTTCACCAAGAATGCTGAGATAGAGTTTACAATTACAGGTTAGAATACAGACCTGGAAAAAAATCACGGGAATGCAGATTGGTTAAGCAGACTTCCAATTCAAGGGTCTACAGCGGATGAACCTTATTCACCTAGAGATATTTTAATGTTGGAGGCAATTCCTACAGCACCCAAGAAAGCAGAAGAATTGTGTGTACTTTCTACAAAAGATCCAGTCATTAACAAGGTGTCATACATGGTTCTTCATGGGTGGCCTAAAGTACGAGTCGAAGAAGAGCTAAAACTGTTTGAACGTATCCGGAATGAACTAAGCTTGCACAAAGGATGTCTTTTGAGGGAAAGTAGGGTGGTAGTTCCACAACAAGCAAGAAAGGATATATTGCAGTTACTACATGCAAATCACCCAGACATTGTTGCAATGAAGGCGATATAGAGGCAATAGTGCAGAAATGTAGAACGTGTCATGAAACCAGGAACAAAAGGAACCAAAGGCACCCACATTTTTTAAGCCTGAAGAAGTTAATCCATGGCGAATATTACACTTGGATTTTGCTGGACCACATAAGGGTATGTTATTTCTAATCGTAATGGACGCTATGTCAAAATGGTTGGAGGTTGATGTGCGATCTACATCTACCACAGAAGTAATAAAAATATTAAGGAGATTGTGTGCCACACATGGGGTTCCAGATCAATTAATCACAGATAATGCCACTTGTTTCACATCCAAGCAGATGTATGAATTTTGTGAGATGAATACAATCAGACTGAATACTGTCTCACCGTATCATCCATCCAGCAATGTACAAGCCGAAAGAATGGTGCAAGATCTGAAGAAGAATCTAGAAAGATTGCCAGAAGGGGATATACACCAAAATTTGGCAAGATACCTATTTAAACAGCATACTACACCACACGCAAGGATGGAAAGCCACCTTGTGCACTGTTTATGGGGAGATGCTTGCAAACAGCTCTAGATAAATTGCATCCACATAACATCAGCAAGAAGGAGACGGGTGACAAGGAAAACTTTAGGGAGCTGAGCTAAGGCGGTGGAGTGAACATTCGAAATTATACTAGTAATCAAAAGTGGCTAGCAGGAAAAGTGATGGAAAGAGTAGGACCGCCCACATAGGCACATTACACAAACAGAAGATGGCAGAATTATGAAAAGACATGTGGACTAGCTACGTAGAAAAGTATAGGTGCTGAACCCCAAATTCCAGGAGAAACTGCCGTGGAGCAACAGTTACCAGAACCGCCAATACAGCAAGCGACAGTTAGTGATGAAGTGTACGAAGTGAATGATCAACCGTCACCTAATGTGGTTGTACCAAAAGTACCTCAACATGAATACGTGTGGCCGACTCGTGTGCGTAATCCACCGGTTTACTTGAATGATTATGTGGTATCTATCTAAGAAGGGAGGAACTGTTATGTATTGTATTTGGCAACAGGGGAATGAAAAGTGGAAAACTGTCATACTGACAATAGTTAATGTTCATAAGTTGTATTATACCAGATTGAGAGTAGTGAAATGTTTCTTACAAAGGAGTTATTATTAAACGGGCAACGAACATAAAAGAAACTTATAGCTCCATATTGGTGTCCTTACAGAGTCCTCTTAAAGAAAACTTATTTCATAAGTGTATCATCACAGAACATAATCATATACAAAACAATTCGAAATTTTAATAAAGCGTCGTTCAACGACACAAATATGACTATTAGTATGCCACTCAAGAGTTAAGTTAAAGTGTCACAGCAAATACAATCCGATGAAACTTAAAATACCATCTTTTGTCTGACTAATCAATTAACAGGCGTTATTTACACTCCGCCTATGTTAACTTGTTTCATTCAAAAATATTGACATCTATTTTACTTTTGCCATCGACAAGACAAACTTAATTAATTTCACCCATTTCTCATTCTTTGTAATCATATAACGCTGCTAGAATATTTTGTCACAACTAAGCACAATCATCAGTTGAGGATCAAATTTCATGAATCCGACTTTATGTTGACACTGCTGTTTCAATATTAAGTCATCTGTAAGGAGCAGTGCACTGCATTCAGAATTTTGTTGCCGATATGAAGTTTGATACAGCTACTGGTTTTAAGGGCTTAACAAAAGAAAACCCATATGGTACTGATAATGAAACATTAAGATTTCTGCAATTTTCACATTAATAGTATATCACATAAGGCACTCCTATAATCTAAAATAAGCAAATCCTAGTAGTGTGCTCAATGAGTGCAACTCTATTTTAACATAATACAAACTAAACCGCAAACATTACCTGACAGCCAATCCAACAGTCGCAGGACTTTGAGCTTTAGCAGTTGCAGATGTCAAGCCATAGTCTTGAAGCATTTTCTCATCCTCCATTATAGTGTTATCTTTATTAAAAAGCTGCTGATTGTGGGGTGCAACTTTAAGAATACCTGAAAGCAACACACTTGAATTTTTTTCAGATGCTCAACAGGGTCAGTCCAATACCTTCTATTATTTTTTTAAGTTCCAAAACTGATGTGGTATCCTTCGCATCTGTAAATATCGTTAACTTCTTCCTTCTTATCATTAAAAACACATCCTAAAATTAATAACAGCATTTAGGTTATGTAAGATGAAACCTGATTACACATATCCTCAGTCAGGATGTTTTTTTTATCCTTTCTTAATCACTTACCATCGCAGAAAATGTGATTGTAAACTGTTAAAAATGTAAAATAACTTTATTTTGTATTGTGTTCATTAATTTTTCTTCTCTAAACACAAAACTTTAATAACCTTTCCGCTCGTTTCCAAGTGGCGCTTGTGCTTGTCGTCATCAGTGTTGCCATGTTGTCTTTGTCAACCTTCGCCGAGTCATGCATGGGAAGAAAATATGCCTATTGATTTCTTTATTTGTTATTCCCACTCAAGTGAAAATCGTAAATTAAATAGTTTTCTCTTAACATATCTTTCATTAAATATCGAATTCACCAGCTGAATTGGAATCAAAATTCAAAATGCTATGTAAAAATATGTAAGCGAAAATTGGTGTTTGTAGGTAATACTTAAAATAGGTACGTATTAGCATAAAAAATTGTCAGCTACTCGGCCGCGGCCGAACAGAACATCTTTATACTCGTTATTTACTTGCTTGATAGGTATAGATGTAATATTGATCATCTTCAAGGTGGTAGATAAAAATGGCATTCAAGAGAGTGCGTAGCTCCTGACCGAAATACCATTTGACCGCCGTACCACCTGACCGAAATTTCATGTCACCGCAATACCACGTGACCGAAAGCTATCCCCACTCCTTTGAGATACATTATAATGTTACCGGTCCCGATTCATCCAAATACCGCTTGGCCGAATCTAACCCCCACTACTTTTTCTTGCGTAAGCTAATTAGGAAGTCTTTCTTTCGGTAATGTTCGGGTTTTTCTTCTGCCATAGGCGTAGTTAGTTAGGATGCTATAGATTCTTTCGGATTTATGATTTTGTGTTCCCTAAATTTCAGGGTTTTAGTGAATGTGAAGCACATATTCAGTGCGGGAGCAATAAATAAATACCTTTTCTGCAAGTGGTACACTTTACCTTTAAAGTTAAATTGTAGAAAAGATTTATGTCAAGTCAAACCTTTTATTTTATTTTCATTATAGGTATACCTACTTCGATATTTGAAGTCGTTGTAAGAATCGTGCTTATAGTTATAAGAAATATACGAAAGTAACGAAAGTAGCATATTATTTGAGCGTGCCGTAATATTGAGTAGCTGTTTTTACAACTTATTGTACTATTTTAGTGGTTTGTACATTGTTGTTCAAATATGTATGAGGACGTTGAACAAATACTGCATTTGCCAACAAAGTAGAAAAGTATGTATGTACCTGCTATATACCTACCTTGAATTCTAAACTTTTTTTGAGCTGACAGAAGAAAACGTGTTCTCCTGCTTAAGTATGTAGCTATTTATCAAATCAGAATCATACTTTTTACTAGTTATATTGTGAATGTGCTATACCTGACAATATCTTTTATATCAAATTTGCATTAACTCGCACTTTCAATATCAACGGTACCAATACTACAATATTATGCGGGTACAATATAGTCTAAACTGCTAGCGCCGTATATATTTATAAAATTAACATATCTACATGCTAAGAAAAGGAACTAATAAGCTACTACCTACACCTACAAATGCTTAGCTGAGCAAACGAATTCTTACTATACACTGTTTTGATATTAAGGTGGCCCTTAGAAAGGTGTATTACATCTCTACGTTTTCTGGCGATTTCAGTTTTTAATAGGTACCGGTTACGAATATTGAAATGCAACTTTTTTCAAGTAAAAGAAAGAAATTTCTTTTTCTTATGAGAATTACAGGGTGAACGAATACATTACCCAATAAAGTTATTTGACGTTAATCAACGTTGATAATTGTGCAATAACATATTTTTTCTGATATTGTCTCAGACAAATTGATAAATTGAAGATATGGATACCAAATAAATCACGAAAATTATTTCTAATGCCAGCAAACGCTTAAAACGCAACTACTATTAATTGTCCCTCTAAATTGTGAAAAGCCTGTACGTGATTAGTGCCTTTCGAAATGGACATATGGTTTCTCGCATATTTATTGCATTCAAGTCAGTGATTCCGAGAAGGCCCAGCAATAAAACCTTTATTTGGAGTGCGGTGTTTTTGCAGCAGTTCCGTTCTTAAAAGGGCAGACCATCTGTTAAAATTCGAGTATATCAATAAACCGCTTGCTAGATGGAATCATTTACAAAATAATTTTTAGTAAACAATTTTTTGAAAGCAATGTGTTAAATTATCAAATTTAATTTTTGTGCGGTGGCAAGGTTATTCAATTTTTGCAAATTTATAAAGTATAAAAATTGCGTATTGTTTAGTAAAATTTGTAGAGTAAATAAAGTATTTATCGTAATGCAAGCAGAAAAAGGGTCTCACCACCATAATTAACACTACTGTTTCTGTATATTTAATTTTTTAAAGATTATTATACCGTTTTTATTGATTTCAAAATTTGTTTGTTTCTATTTGCAGAACTAACATGGAAGTCAGTTCAATGGAAACTAATTTAAAAACCGTGAAAAGTATTTATTTTTTCTAGTTATAATTAGTTAAATTTGCCTAAAGTATATAACTATTTGATTTTAATATTTTTCAAATATTTCCGACGAAAACGCGTTTAGAAAATTTGCACTTTTTACTCAATATAGAAAATAAAAATTGTACATGTTAAAAGCAAAATTAAAAAAGCACTGCGTCAATGTGAAATATGCTTAAAAATTACTTACTAGATGACTTGAAAGCATATTAATTTTATTTGTACCTATTTCACTATATTAGTGGATTAACTTGACAATAGTTTTGATTATGCATAAGGCCATTTGCAACAGTAAAAAACCTGTACTAAAGCCATCAGTCTAATGCGCGATTTTCTTCTTTTCTAAATGCGGAGTTCCAGTGCTATAGTTAAACAAATACCTATTATTGTAGTATATTTTGCGTGTTTGTCAAATGTTCACACTACTGACTTTACCCATGATTTGTGCAAGTCATTTCTAACATATTCTCTATTTTTTTATATACGATTACTGAATTCAGAATATTCCTTTGTTAATAGCCGTGTGATTTATAATTCCTAATTCGTTATCGAGCCTTTCTTGCTTAAGGAGTACACCTGAACGATAGTCTTCCCATTAAGCTTTCTTTCAATTCAAGTATGTATCTAACTTTCGACGATTGGTTTGAACACGCTGAAATTATTACGCCTTAATGGGCAGGTCTCTTGTAAATAATAAAATAATAAGACATAAGTAATTTAGCAATATATCGAAGTGACAGCAGTGTCTGTCCAAAGAGCAAAAATTGTCTACATACCTTACCCAAATAATGCGTCAGTGTAATTCGATTTTTCCTTTAAAGTAACAAGATTTTCAGCTTGAATTTTTGATAAACATGATTCCAAAATGGTAAATAAATATTTTATATTTAACAATTTGTTTCACAAGCAAAATGGAGGATTGAAAGTCAATCATGAAATTAGAAATACGGCATCAAACTGTTATTAATATTTACTAGATTATAAAACTCCAGTTTTAGGCAAAAAAATTACAACTAGGTTTTACAAGTATATTAAAAGAGGATAGGGAAGCATCTCGCAGATCTGGGGGCTACCMCTGGAAAAGACCGAAAAACGAAGTATACTAAAATGAATTTGTTTGCAGTCTAWACAATKAAGTAAAAAGAAAAGAAACTGTTATTACAAATATTAACAAGTTACAATTATAACCAAACATTAGATGATTCCCGAAAATACAACAATTTTATAATATTGGAATTAAAACGTCCCGCTACTTACTTACATTCACGATATTGGTTTGCGATTATTTTGCATTTTATTTCCAATTGTCAAAATGACATTTACTTTTTAGTGTTTCTAATACTATACGATTAGTAATCAAATTTTGTCTCCCTACACATTTTTTCTAAGACAAAGTCCTTGTGATATTAGCAAAAATATATAAATTTCAAAATCGATTTTTTCCAAATAACTCGAAAATTATTAACTTAACAAAAAAATTACAAGAGTGCTTTCTGATCAGAGTTTGTGTTCTATATAATACCAAAATTTAAAAAAAAATCGTACGAGCAGGGACCAAAATAGGTTTTTTGGAAATATTTCGAGAATGTCAAAATTCTGAATAAATTTTCTAAGACACTTTTTGTTAGAAATTTTATTTCCTATCTGATGGCATTTTCATTTTTTCAATGTATTAAATATATTCGGAGATATTTAGGAAAAACCGTTCTCTTTAAGTGACGCTTTTTTGCTAATATCTTCTAAACAGTTTGCTGCACTGAAAATTTATAAGAACGAATAATAATCGCAGTTATACTACTAATCACATACTAAAACGAAAAAAATATAAAAAAATAAAAAATTTGCAAAAAGGGTAGTTATCCCCCAATTTTTTCCCCTTCCCGATACTCTACTTACCCCACAAACAATAGGTCGCTTTGGGTAGTTGAGATTTATACGTTTGCCAAATTTCAAGTTCATATATTAAGTTTTTCGAAAGTTATCGTGTCCACAAACAAAACCACAGATACACAGACAAGAAATTTGTTTTTGCTCAAATTTTGTTGTTTTTTTTGCGTTTTCGACCGTTTTAAAGCGAAAGAGGAAATGCAATTTTTTTAATTTTTTTTTCGCGATATAATGCTTCACATCCGTTGGATGTGGAGGTAATTAATTACTTTGTGTAATATGTATAGGTAAAGTGAAAATTATAATACTGCACACATTCCGTAAAACATGGTAGAAATGGAGTGAACTATAATAAAATGTAATACTACCTATTGAACCAATCGGGATGTATCYCAGATTGTGTTTACAGATTTTACCTTTGGATAGGGCGAAAGTGCAGGAAGGTAACGTGGTTCAATTGGACCTACATACCTATGTACTTTTTAAAGAATTTTAAAGAATCATGCTCCTGCTGCGGTCTTTTAGACACGGTATATTGCGCATTAAACCTCATTTGACATAAATATTTATTAACATGACTGCAAAAGTGCAAAATTTTATGTAAGTACAACACATATTAGCGCACAAGTATGTAATATCCCAAATAAAAGCGTTTGCCGATTACATAAAGGAAAGTGAAAACTGCGTTTGGCAGTGCACTTGAAGTTTGTACATACAAAAATTTAAGGAGGCCTTTACATCTACAGACAGCAAATGCATTTAATACAATGCACATCTTTTATTAACTTTATAGTAATATCCTATAATATTCAGCCGTGATAGTGTGTCCCATAAAACTGTGACGGCCTGACGGCTGGGTAACAAATAAATCAACTTGAATAAAGCCGTCCGTAAACAGTTCTTAAAAAAGGCGAGAGCATCATAAGTTTTAACAGACCATGCAGTTTGAGTAGCGTACCTAAATTCTCTGTGGGGGTCGTAAAATTCATTGTACCTATTTGTAAAATCTATGTTCTTTTTCTCTGAATTCATCAGCCTACATATTTCCAAGCTTAACACATCATTCGTCATTTTAATCTTATCTGAATGTAGCTAACAAATATAGCCATAAGTGATTTTATTGTTTATCCATATTGGTTAATTACTTGATATGCGGATTTACTGTATTATGCATTTTGTTGCTGCTAGGCTTGTCATGTTGGCAAATTAAGAGAAAAAACGCCGCAATGGATATTATATGCAAATTTCTCACTATAAAAACGATGGAAAACCAAAGGCAGGTTTAATAAAATGAACTTGTTCGAAGTACATATTATAATTAAGTAAACAAGACAAGCCACTGTTGTCACGAATATTAACATGTTACAATTTACCAAACATTTTATGATTATGAAAATTATGAAACAAATGAAATTATTCTAACAAAAAATTGAAAATTGCCTAAAAATGTGTATTACTTACTTCAATAAGATAAAATATACAACACTATAATTGTATAAATGTTATTTCACAAACGTCAAACAATTAAGGGAAGAAACTATCCAAAATGGTAGCTTGTGCTATATATCAGCATATTTTGGTATTTTTCTTAGTACAAGACTTTCCTTAGCTCTAACCATAAATAATGTAAATTATTATGTGTTTTTAAAAATTTTCATTTATACACATATAATACATTCTATGGTCCGAATATGTTAGTACCTACCTCTTTGATACAGAGCTGAACCGTCAGGTCAGATGGCAATAATGTAGGCAGCTCCGGTTAGCGCCTGTAAATTTAATTAAGGCACAAAATGCGCTTTTACAAAATCTGTTTTTTGTTTTAATTTTCGAGTACTTCAATAGGAGGTAACATTTGCCAATGCACTTTGAAATTTACACATGCAGAAATTTGAAGAAGGCACTTTTACATGTACCAAACAGCAAATGCATTTAATACATGCACATCTTTTATTAATTTTAGAGTGACATCTTATAATATCCAACCGTTATATAATGTCCCAGATAAATAAATCAACGTGAATGTAACCCGTCAGTAGAGAATATATAGGCGAAAGCATCATAAATTTTAGCAAGTTTTGTAGTTTGAGTAGCGTTACCTAAATAGTACATTGTGCAAGTCGTGAAATTGGTTGTATTTTTAAAAACTATGTCCTTTTTTCAATATTCATCGACTTACATATTCGTATTTCCACACAGTTAAACACATTTGTCATTTTAATCTTATCTGAATGTAGGTAACAAATGCAGTCACAAATGATTTTATTGTTTATCCATATTGGACAATCATTGCATATGCGGATTTACTTTTTTGTGTGTTTTATTGTTGCTGCTACACGTAACATGTTGGTAAATAAGGTTCTTGAAAGTTTGCTACGCAAAGGGTACTACTATACCTAGTACAAAATTATTTGAACTCATATTTCCAATGTGATAAATAGGTCATATGCAGTATCAAAAATTCGGATATTTAACGAAGACCTCGTGACACATCTTAGAAAATGATCATTATACATTCCTTTAAATTATACAACCATTATCGCCATATTAATTACTATGCTAGTTTACTTAGTCTCGAGTCTGGTCTAATGTTTGAAACAGCAGGTGATTTCGCATCTACAAATAAAACGTTTACGACTGACCTATCCATTCCGAAAGCTGACTGGAAGATGAATAATGGCGCTGATTGGTGACGGATACAATTTAATATGACAATAATTTTCTGACTTTAATCAAACATCCCAGCAAAACGTGAACTTTGACATATCCCACTGCTTAGGGGAAATGATAAACACAAGCTCATGTTCAATATATAGGTATACATGCATATTACAAACTGCATTTTTAATACAAGTTCATGATTCAACACTTTTTACTTTACCAAAGAGTATGGGCATATTTTCACATGTCACCAAAAATCTTACATTAATTATAATAAGAAGTTATATTAAATTTGATATTTTTACTTGTTCAGAACACACTGATGAGGGTACAAGTAATTAGCTTCATTTTAGTCTTACCTTACTCGTGGAAAAATATGACATGTAAAGAAAACAGGTTTCTGAGTAACAACACATAATTGTATAGGTATATACAGAGAGAGATTTGTTTTACAAATTATTCCTAACAATAGGTCGTCGAAAAAGTCGTTACGATGAACAGTATATTCAAATTTCTCACTATAAAAGTAGCTATCTGTAAATATAATTGAATTGACTGTAGTTTAGAACACGTACGGTGCGTAATAAAACGGTCACCAACTTAAATCGTCCTCAGTAAGCTAATTACAGCGTTATTTTTTTTTAAAGTACAGTAATGATCATGTGGATCGGTATACCGTCCGGTATGCAAAAACTGAACAATATTTGTTGAGTTCACAGTAATGTTTTAGGCCGCTGTTTATATGCAGACATTGAATTAATTTGAAACCGTGTGTACATTCTCCAGACCAGTCCTATATGGGGATCCAAATACGTCTATTTAAACATAAGTTTGGTAGCCTTCTTTATAGACTGCATCAAACTGGGAATCTGTATCTATTACCTATAGGTATAACACCACTGCTGTTCATATTAAAATATGCTGCTAATTCGCCAGTATTTACGATTCCTATTTTGTTTATTTCTCTATTTAATTATAAATGCGACAGGTTGATATAAAATGTGTATCTATATACCTATTACCTTTATATAGAATGACATTCTATATTCAAAGCTATTACTACTTACTATTCAAATCAGGAATGAACCAACTTTCGTCATCAGTAGTATGTCGCAATACTGGACATCTATGCTACAGCTACACCGTCGCGATTAGAACAACTAGACGTATAGCGTAACTCGACAATAAATTGGTGACGAAAGTTGGTCCTTTCCTAATTTGAACAAACAAAAGTTAACGTAATTGTTAAAAGTGTCGCCATCATGAGTTTTCGAAATGACACCCGAGCAACCACACGTTCCCCAGTAGTGTAAATAATCCTATTTTTAGAAACAACCATCAAGTACAGTACCTATAATTTTTTATACCCACAGTAAAAAAATGAGGTTGTCA